>CAJQZP010000774.1:9000000-9600000 GCA_907164705.1 Parnassius apollo
CCGGCCCGAGGAGGCCACTCCGAGTGGGCTTGGCGAGCCCACTTCAAATGTGTGTCGGTGGGCTGCGACGAGAGGGGTGCCCTCTCTCCATACCGCTGCAGTCGAGGTGGAGTCGCGGAGGCAGAGGAGTGCTGGTATGGCGATGGATTCGCGACTATCTATCCTCCGCGACTCTGACGGAGCCGCACCGTTAATTGATGCGGTGGTGGCGGGGCTGCGGTGGGAGAGGAGTGTCGGTATTGCGCCCTCTACCTTACCCTCCGCAGGCCAAATGCTGGCTAGCGGCCGAGCCATAGACCAGATCCGCCGCTGGGGTCAGGAACACTAGTGCTTCTGAGTGCTCGTTTTTCCTGGCCCCATGGTCTTCGCGCATCGGTCACGGGGGCGTCCGTTGCGTAGATGTAGTTGAAGCCATAGAGGAAGGCGCGCCATGAGTTCTTGTGCGCCTTACCTTAGGAGTAGAAGTGGAAGTAGTTCTCTCCCGAGGAGTTACCGCCATGGGGCGGTCGGCGCTGGTGGGGCCACGGATGTGTGCGAAAGCGTTCCCGTGGCCCTGCATATATGCGACGAAGGTGGAACACCGTGGGGTTTTAGTCGGTGCGAGTCCGACATAACCCGTTCTTGCCCCCACGAGGCGGGTATGCGTAGGCATTTCCCCGTGTTAAAAAAAGGTTAGGTTCGGGTAGGTTCCTATAGCTTTGGTTTTTAAGCCTAACTTTGTAGAGTGATTTTGATAGTAGATAGTCCAACGGTTTTGTCGATTTCTGTTAGTAATTCCTAATATTTTTCTATGGGAACCTCAGACGAAATAAAAAATGGGAACTATACGGATTGTAGGATTGTCAACACTTTTCTTTTTAAAAACTAAAATATCTTCACCCGCAATTTCTATAAAGTCATATTTTGAAGTCCAATAATAGTCTATTTATTTTCGTTGCATGGAAACCGCATCACAAAGTTATCAATTCTATGATCAGGTAACGACATATACACGTAAAGGATGTGTATACCGAGACCACCCTGTGAAGATAAGCCTGTGTGTCGCATGTATCGATTTAATTAATATCTTTAGAATTGGACGGCTTAGCTTCTAGACAACAACAACTGTGTACATTCATACGATACAATAAAGACAATATATATTTATTCATCATCTTACAGAAACAATATCGTTACAGTAAAAGCTTTTTTAGTAATTAATCTTTTCATGTTACTTACATTGCAATTTAACACATTTCTGTTATAAGGAAATAAAAAGAATTATAATAAGAATAAATTATACGTATTTTATACGTGGTAGAGCTATGCTGCAGTTATATTTGTAGTATAGTTGTAGCACGAATGGGTCGGCTCGACCGGGGAAGGACCACGCTCTCACAGAATACCAGCGTGAAATAGTAGCTTAATGCTGCTGTATTTCGTATGGTGAGTGTAGAGAACCGATGACCCTTTTTACTGGAAACGAGGCATTCCATCTTAGTCCTCACGGGTGACAACGCATCTGCATTTTGATTCGTAATCGAGGATAGATGTAGATGTCTATGGGCCACAGCAACCACTTAACATCAGGTGGACTGTGTGCTCGTTTGTCACCCTATCCTATAAAAAAAAAATATTTCAAATAAAGGAAAGAAGACACCGTCATATAAGAACAGGTTTAAAGTTAAAAAAATAACATACGACTAAAAAATGTTACGGTTTATACGTCCTCCTCGGCTATAAACCGAGAGAGAGAAGTTAGAGAAGGTTTTAGAACGAGGAAGTGTCCATCACACTGCTCCAATGCCTGCGTGTTGGCGGACTATAATAAATGACAATTCCTTGATGCCGCCGGAGATCAAACCCCGGTTTTACGATAAGCAAGCGTTTTGTGAAAATTACAACGGGCGTTTGACCTAGCGGTGCGTTGGCTCTAAGACATGAAACTTTCCCATATAGTATTAATATTATTAATTTTTATTTATTTAAATCATGATTATATTAATTGGTCGACGCATTGTCACTCTTTCTAATACGTTTAGTTGTGTTAGTTAATCTGGTTCTACCGCCGACATACGTCATAACGGATTATTTACTATCACGCAGAGAAACTCCGGGCATATTTGATCAGGACCGTGAATTGCATTATTCCAGTGTTCAACAGTGGAAATGTAAATGGCTTTAATGATGATGATGATGATGATATTGTACAAAACGTTATAAACTAATTTACAATAATGCATTCGATTGGGACTTATGTACGTACATAAAAACAGAAATAAAAAACTCTTCAAATCAGTGGCGTAGCAGAGGGGAGAACCATACTCCAGGGAATGGCGTCGGACAACAGATTATAGGCGCGAAGGCCTTTTAAAAAACAAAAGCCAGTTCGCCGGAATTTTTATTTTTAGCACAGTGAAGTACTTACGTACTAGAACAGCTATCTCAAGAAAAAAATGTGCGCTACTCTGTGTTCGCGCGGTTTTTTTTTATCATAGAATAAACATAGGTAGAATGATCCGTAGGTAATATAGATTGTATTGTTTGGTAAATTATATCGAGAACAATATCTAAATTTTGTCATTTATTTTGTATATTATATTTGCTTATTGAATATAATATTGCGTAATATTATATCACAATTACATTTTAATGATAATTTTATCTGAATATTTTAAAAGGTATCTATGTCAAATATAAAAAAATGTACTAAATGTATGATAAGAAAACTTACTAACATAACATTTAAATTACAAATATATTTATTTAAATTAGAAAAAGTGTTGTTCATAAATGCTGGGCACGCGAAAGTTAAAAATGAACGAATTTATTCCACTTTCACTTTGATGTGGAAACCTAAAAGTAAAATAAAAGAATAATAAGCAGATTTAAACATGAAAAATTTAGCCTAATTATAATAACTTATACCTACATGTTTCTACAAAAAATGTGTATAATAATATATTCGTCCTATACTTAAGTACCCAGAGAAATGTCGCATCTGAACATATTAATTTCATAATCTATATTCCATGACACGAGATGGCGTCTTAAGAATAATTTGTTATAATATTAATCTTTAATACTTTTTTACTCATTAAGTATGTTATTAACCGATGAAAAGTAATTCCTTGGTTTTTACTGACATTTCTTGAATTATTTGTGCAATATCTAAGTACACACGACGACATATTTTTATCAAGAGATTTTTTTTAAATCAACACAACACGTGACATCTCTACAAGCGCCTAGCGAGTTACTGATTAAAGTGCGGTGCATGCACCGCAGTTGAGTGGAACAGAGTAGCTGAATGCAGTGTCGCTAGTCTGTTGTAGTTGTAGTTAGTGTGTTGTCTAGTAGGTACGTAGTACATAATAGCTCAATGTTTTAGCAATGAAATTTCTGGAAACGTAGTTTGTGAATGAATCTGCACGCACATATTTACCAAGAGTAAGGATGAGTACGAAACATAATTATATCATTTATAAATAAATAATGTTACAGTTATAAACTTAAACAGACAATATAATGACACTGTAAGGTTATTCAGACGTCCCGAAGTGGATGAAAACTGGATTATAAAACTCCATTTCATTTATACAAGGCTTATAATCGAATTGAAAACCTCCTCGTTTAGTTAGTTACCTAATAATATTTTGTAATTAAATAATAAATGACATTGATCTAAAATCTCTGATTTAATATTATATTTGTTTCGGATTGTGAAAACTTTACGTAAAAGATAATGATAAATTTATAAGTTATTTACAAAAAGCTTCGCCAAAAATTATAAGTTGAATTAATGTGTATCTTTTTCTTAAATTTATGGTACCCTTGGATGTATGCAAATTGTTTTAAATAGTATAAGCAGTTGTCATATAATGTAACGGTAAAAAATTGCCATATTATGTGGATGTTTAAGCGGGATGCAAGGGATCATAGAAAAAAGATATTAAAGATTAGTCAGCACAAAATGGTTATAGTGTATTAGAAATATCTTTTCAATGGATGAAAAATAAGTTCTTCGGATGCTTTTATTATATGAATCTTAATAGATTCATATAATAATTAGAACCCATTGAAAATAATGTAAAAAGATTGTTTGAACAAATATAACTACGATTTAGTGTAAATCTTCAGAAAAAATTGATTAATTTTTAAATAGTTTCAATTATGGCGCTAAATTCTTAAAATTTCTTCTTTCTTTTTCTTAAAATTAATATAAAATATGATCTAATTATAAAAAATAAAAAGAAAGTTAGTGTTAAAAAAAACAACGGTTGTAGGTATACCTATAAATTAACCTTCGCGGATATCGTTATACTTATGAGTTTTTGATATCGAAGAGCAAATATTTTCCCAATTATACCAGATTACACAATTACAAAAGAACGAAACAAAACTAGAGCTGATGCTAAGCTTCCCATTATTGATAATACCTATACGCGATGATAATATAAGGTTACTCCCAAAATAGTTCAATTTCGTTTTTATTTTTGATTCAAATTCATTTTTGTTACGAACTTATAACAAATATTTATTATATAAGACTGTATCTTTCATAGGTGACAGATTAAAAATTTTAATTACGTAAATTTATTTGTAATTCAAACATTTTTAATACTATGGTGAATTTTTCTAGGACTGGCCAATAATTTAAATTCATTTTTTTGCAATAAATAGAAATCTTTGATAACCAGATGAAAATATTTACATTTAGTCCAAAAAAAACAAAAACTATTCCACCTCAATTTTTATGTGATTCTCTTCAAATTGTCCTACTGATAATATAAACGCATATTACCATGGGGCAACTCCATGCCTTATTGTTTAAGCCGAGTTTTATTTCAAACAATCTTTTTACATTATTTGATGAAACACAAAGAAAAGGTAGATCAGGCAGATTGTGTACTTGTTTGTCACCCTTTTTCTATAAAAAAGGTCCTATGACTTTTTACGATAAAGTTAATTTTTTGGAAGTTATGCACTTTTAAATGTTTGAAAAATCCCAAATTCAGATACATTTGACCTATTCAAAATACATAAAAAAATTATTTAACAATATGAAGAGAATTGAATAAAAAAATTGAGGTGGAATAGTTTTCGGTACTTATGCGCTGCTTCCTCCTGGACTAATTGGTTAACCTTAATAGTTAATTTTAACGTTTATCGTTTATCAAATATTTATCGCAATAACTGTTCCATTTTATCGGCGTTTCTTAAAACGCACGTTGCCGTTATCTTAAGTTCTACCTCACAGTGGACTTTATGATGGCTGTCGATTTTTTCCCGCTTAAATTTCGAAAATCAATAATATATAATATCACGTTGCCTATCCAGAGTACTTTGGATAAGGTTGTCGTGACGTCCAATTTTTTTCCGGCCAAACTCTTTCACTTTATGTACTTACAAAGAATTTACAAATGATTTTCAATAAAACTTTTGAATTTAAAGACCGTATGACCGATACCGTGCATTACAAATAATGCACAGACGTAGTAGCAAGAACATTATGGATTACATAAAATGCACGGTCGTTTAATGTAAATTTTTGTTATATCCATAGACAATAAATACATTTTTATGAACTTATTATTGCTTTTCGTTCATATCATTGTCAATGTCATTCAAAATTTTCATTATCATATGTCATAAATGTCATTTTTACCGCAAAACCGAATCTTTTCGTTGGTAAACATCATTCGAATTTTTCGTTGGTTCTTGTTATTGTTATGAAGCGAAAATGCCTAAAACATCTATCTGATGAACAAATGCGACGTATTTTGGAAGATAGTGATGGCGAAGACGAATTCTCGCGCCAACGAGAAGATTTGAACTCGCACAATGAAGACGATTTACAATCAGTTACATACGTATATAATGCACAAGATATTCCTATGCTTTCGGTGGAAGAGGATCTGATTAGTATTCAACAATTTATTGATATTACTAATACACAGAATGGAAACGCCGCTATTGCCCAACTGGGTAACATAATCGCTTCTGCTTCTGATAATGACGAGCTTGAATGCCACCCTGCTAGGTCTCTTTCTCTTTCTAGGTTTGGCTGCTGATGCCTTGCAAAAATCTCCTGCTGATGATTTGCATATGTCTCCTGCTGATTTCATTTTTTCTGCTCCACATATATACAGCTTATATAGCTTAGTACTGAATGGCAGAGTAAGATAAGTAATTTGCCACGGCAAGTTTATACTGGTTATAATGAAGGCAAACGCCAGGAACGCTTATTTTCTGATCAATCAGACTTATGGACGATTTTTCGATGAAACCAATAGTTACGCTTTGCGAACCACAGTGAATGATTTGAGGCGCAACAGTCGTCTAAGGAGATGGAAACCAATAACAGGAGATGAAATGAGAAAGTTCTTAGGTTTTTATTTACTGACGGGAGTCATAAATTTTCCAATGCTCGAAGACTACTGAAAAAGGACAAATTATACTATCATCCACTTTTTCACGAAATAAATATGTCCTACAATAAATTCGCGCTGATACTGAAATGCTGGCACTTTGTAGATACGAAGCACCACGTAATGAAGGCGACCGTTTATATAAAATACAGCCACTCATCGACAAATTAACAAAATACTGGCGAAAAATATTTACCCAAGGATAATGTATAGTAGTCGACGAGTCGATGGTTGGTTTTAGGGGAGGAATTATTTTTAGAACTTACAACCCACAGAAATCTCATAAGTACGGCATAAAAATTTATAAATTATGTACTGACAGTGAATATACCTGGCGTTGCCACGTTTATTCTGGTCAAGACGACCAAATAGCTGGATTAGATAAACCGGGGTCAGTTGTTCTTAGTTTGTGCAAAGATTTGCTTAAAGAAGGAAGAATCCTGATAACACAATTACTACACTAGCATACCTTTAGCAAGGTACCTAAAAGAACAAGGTACTGATTTGTGTGGAACAATACGCAAAAACCGTCGAGAACTGCCCCGAGAAGTGGTTCAGCAACGTTTAGAAAAAGGTCAAATTTCTGTGCAGCAGAACAACTTTGCGACCATCCTAAAATGGCATGATAAACGGGATGTGCTTATGTTGTCGACGTGTCACGACCAAGAAATGCGAATGTCAACTGGTTTTCGAAGAGTTTTGAAGCCTACTATGGTGCTGACCTACAATAAAGGGAAGAAAGGCATAGACTTAGCTGATCAGCTAGTAAATTACAATTCGCCGGCGAGGAAAACCTCTGTTTGGTATAAGAAAATTGCTACGGACCTTGTATCTATAAGTGTAGTGATTTATAACGAGTTGCACCCACATTCAAAATTGAAGGTTCTAGATAGTCATCAAATCATTATAAAGAAATTACTTAAGGTGGAAACTGAGAACTTTTCAAGTTCCAGTTCTGCGAGTTATTTGCGTCCTACAAGTCACAAGTTAACGAAAATACCCAAGAAAGCTAATGGAAAATTTTGGCAAAAACGTTGTTCCAGTTGCTACAAAAAGCTGAAAGAATCGGGATTCACAGCCACTGATGCAAGGAAGAAGACTCACAAGTTACAACCGAGTGCATTCCATGTAAAAAAACATTATTCTTACAATGTTATAACGAATCTCACTAATTGCCAGTGGACTTTATTCAAATAATAATGCTTTTCAATAACTCAGGTCATTTTACCAACCAATAAAAAAAATTCGCGGGACATTGGTGTTTTATTATTCCCAATTCACTGCTCATACGTCTGGAAAAAAATTAAAGACGTAGCTCTCACGTCCAGTCTACAAAAGCTCATTCAAAAAGAATAGGCTCGTGCATTATCGATAAAGAACGGAGGTCACAGCAGCAGCCAAAAATTCATTATATATAATGCACGGACAGGCAACGTGATATAATAAATTATTATAATTTTTTCCTTAACAACATTAAAATAGCTTTACAAATAATGTTACCGAAAAATTTGATGAAGGTAAAACCATCAATTACATATCATTAGCTTCACTTACTTTTAATGTGTAATACTTATTACATACATAATACATAAACACTCACGCCTGTCACCCAGAGGGGTAGGCAGAGACTACAGACTTCCATTTGGCACGATCCTGATACACCTCTCTCGCCTCCTTCACATCCATACACCTACGCATACATGCTCGTCGGTTAAGGGTACTCCTAATTTGGCCCGTTTTCAATAAATCGCCAATTTGGTCGATAAATTTTCGCCTAGGACGTCCCTTTCCGACTCTGCCATTCACTTCTGCAACATAAATTTTCTTTGTCACTCTTTCCTCACTCATTCTTTCCACATGACCAAACCACCGAAGCATTAATTTCTTAATCCTGGTCACAAGATCATCTTGCAAACCACACTCTTCTCTTATTACACAATTTTTTACCCTGTCGTTCAGATTCAGCTCTAACATACTCCTTAAGGACCGCATTTCTACTGCGTTGATTCTACTCTCGTGCTTCTTCTGCCACACCCAACTTTCACTACCATACGTTAAAGTAGGGACCAACACAGCATTGTGAATTGCCATACGTGCCTTATTTGACACATTTTGACTCTTCACAATAGAGTGCAGGGCCCCATTTACTCTATTTCCCGCATTCACTCGTCGTTCTATATCCTTATCATATCTCCCATCCCTGCTAAATACGCAGCCCAAATATACAAACTCATCTACTTGCTCGATCAACTCCCCTTCTATTCTTATTTCACAAAACGTTTTACTTTCTTCTCTTTCAAAAACCATAACCTTCGTCTTACTTGCGTTCACTTTCATACCCCTTTCTTTTAATGATCTGTTCATTAATGTAACCACCATTTGCAACTCGGCCGCCGACGACGCAAGGATAACTTGATCATCGGCGTACAAAAGGCATTTGACGTTTAACTCACCCATTCTTAATCCGCATTCTTCAACTTTCAAATTTTGCAAACAACTGTCCATAAATAGGTTGAACAGCCACGGGCAAGCCACACAGCCCTGTCTGACACCTTTATGGATGTCAAACCAGTCCGAGTAGACCCCGTTGATCCTAACAGAAGCACTAGAGTCCCTATAAAGAGACTCCAATGCCTGTATCAAGCCAGCGCTCAACCTAAATGAGTTCAGTGTATGCCATAGCACATCCCTATCCACTCTGTCATAGGCCTATTCGAAGTCCATGAACGTACAAAAAACCTTTTGGTTTTTGGCCAAAAACTTCTCCGCGATCATGCGCATGGAAAAGACTTGATTTGTACATCCCATTCCCTTTCTGAATCCCGCTTGCACATCCCAAATTTTTCCATCAGTTTCTTTCATGACCCTTTCAATCAGTACCTTAGCATACAGTTTTCCCACAATGCTAAGAAGGCTGATGCCACGGTAGTTTTTACAGTCCCGCTGCGACCCTTTTCCTTTATATACTGGGACTATCACAGCTTTGCACCAGTCTACCCGTACCCGCTTCAGTTCCCAGCATAAATTAAACAAGGTGTGCAGCAGGCCTGCCACGACTTCTTCTCCAGCCCTTAGCATTTCGAGTGAAACTCTATCATATCCGGCAGCCTTACCTGCTTTCATGCTTTTCACTGCTTTCATTATTTCATCTATACTTATCTCGCTACCTCTTTCCTCTTCTTTCGGAGTTTCTACTTCACTTAGTACACACGTTGTCTCCTCACTCATAAACACGCTTTCAAAATATTCTTTCCATCTCTTTAAACTCAAAACTTCGTCTTTCAGAATATAGCCAGTCTCGTCTCTTATAACATTCATCATAGGCTGTTTTGAATGTCCCATGGCAGTTCTTACAAGTTTCCAGAATATTTTAATATTTGCCTGGAAGTTATCCGATATTCTTCTATCATTCTTATCCGTTCTTTCTTGCTTTTTTCTTTCAACTACTTCTTTTATTCTCTTATTAAGATGTTTAAAGACTGCCTTTTTTCTTTCAATATCATCATTCGTACCGTTATAATTACCAGCCTTTGTTGCTAGTAAATCTAGCCATGTTCTCTTCTTTGCTTCAACTTCCATACGTATCTCATCATCCCACCATAACGTATTATTTTTCCTTTCATTCTTACTCTTACTAACACCACATACTTCGGTAGCTGCATCCACTAAACCTTTCTTTACATTTTGCCATACATTCTCCAAGTCTAACTCCTTCATACATAATTCATCCAAACCACTTATATTTTCTTTCAGTCTACATTTGAACTTGTTTCTCTCACCTTCATCTTGTAATCTTTTTGTTCTAATACGCTGTAACGCAGTGGTAGACACAGATGATCGATGGCGCCAACGCCTGAATAGACTATTAATTCGGCATAAAACCAAATAATGATCCGTTCCTAAGTTAGAACCCCGGTAAACCCTTGTATCTACCACTGATCCCCTTAATCTTTCATCCACAATTATGAAATCTATCATGCTTCTATCGTCACCTCTTTCCCAAGTATACATGTGAATCCTCTTGTGGCGAAAGCAAGTGTTCGTCACAAAAAGATTCTTTTCCAAACATACGGTGAGGAGACTTTCACCATTCTCATTTATACTTTCATCACCAAACGTTCCCAATATCCTTTCATAACCAAGCCACCTCACCCCAACCCTTCCATTAAAATTTCCTAGCATAATAATATTTTCATTCCCCTTACACTTCATTAACACCACCCTTACCATTTCCCAAAACTGCTCTCGGATATAAGTGGGCTTAGACATGTCTGGGGCGTAGACCCCTAACACAAACAACTTCTTTAAGCCCATTTTCATTCGTATATGGCATATCTATCATAGCAGTCTTGGGCTTACACATTCATACTCTTTCACACATTGGCCCATTCTTTCTGAAAGGATGATACTTACCCCCTGGCATGCCCGCTCGATCTCGTCTACACCAGACCAGTATGCGGTATACATGCCATGTGTGACACATCCTTCCCCTTCCTTTTCGTCTCATTTACACATAACACATCTATTCCTCTATCATACATCATGTCGCATCAAGACTTATTATTTTAAATAAATAGCTTTCATGGATAATTTAAATACTTATTTTTTAATTTATTTATGTGCACATAACAAGACACAGAAACAGTCTTATAGTAAGTTAGTACAAAGATTCTACTTATTCCATAATTTAATAATAACTACTTATTCCATAAACTAATAATATTTAGCCCAGTAATGCCAGTCTGAAATAATTTGACAAAAAATTCGAAGTTACAAGCATACGAGGGCGGCACTGAAAATTTCGGGAATCAAGGAAGTGACACAACATTACTATTTAAATACGTATTTATTGCTTTTCGAAAAATTCTCCGCGAAATTTGACACATTTTTCCATACGATGGAACCAATCATTGAAGCAACCATTCCATTCGGAAGTTGGGGTCTCCAAAATGGCCGTTTTGTAGGCGCCACAGCTTCTTCAGGTGATGAAAATCTCTGTCCACGCAATTTATTCTTTATTTTAGGGAAAGTATAGAAATCATTAGGGCTTAGGTCGGGGCTGTACGGCGGATGGTCTAATAATTCTATGTTTTCTTGCTCTAAAAACTCTTTTGTTCTGTATGCGGTGTGAGAACTCGCATTGTCGTAATGGAGGATGACGCGGCGGTTGCAATTCTCTTTACGGAGTTCAGAAACGACATGTGGCAAAACAAATGCTAGCATAGCATTCTGCATTAACCGTTCTTTGTCCCTCAAGAGGAATAGTCGTAACATGGCCGGTTTTGGAGACAAACATGGCCACCATTTTTTTTAAACACTCCGTGAACGAACAATTTTTGATGGCTTTAACTCATTTTCGAACACCCAAACTCGTGACTGGTTTTTTGTTTCGGGTTCTTACGCGTATATCCAGGATTCGTCACCTGATACGATGTTGTATACAGCATTTGATCCTGCGTGGAATCTTTCGAGAGTTCTGACGCATCAAGTAACACGAGCCGCTTTTTGCTCTTCACAGAGTGAATGTGGTATCCATCGGGAAAACAACTTTTTTACATCTAATTATTCATGCAAGATTATTTGTATTGGACTCATGCCAATGTCTAAAGTTGCTTGAATTTCGCGGTATGTCACATGTCGATCTTCCTCAATCAGCTTACGCACAGCATCAACGTTTTCTTGGGTGACTGCAGTTTTTCGACGACCTTGACGGGGATCATCACTGAGCTTGACACGTCCACGTTTAAATTCAGCAAACCAGCGATAAATTGCAGTGTTGGATGGGGCTTCATCACCAAATGCAGAAATCATCCGGTCAACTCACTGTTTTTGTGTTAAACCACTTCGAAAGTCATAATAAATCATCGCTCTTGAATTTTATCGAGTCAATTCTATTTTCTCAACGACTAAACAAGTTTGACAAAACCTTGTGACAAGACCGAGAATCTTTATTTAAATAAATAAATAGTATTCGATTTTTAAAACCAAGGAGTTTTTCAGAGTTTCAATTAAAAAGATTTTAATATGACAGGAACAGTGGAAATATTCCATTCCCGATACTTTTAGTGCAGCCTAGTATAATTAATTACAAATTCCTTTTAGCTATTTCTATAATATTCAAATCGTCAATTAATAAATTTATAATTATTGTAGTACATTGTTACCAATAGCCCAATATCGAGCCCGTAATCAAGTGATGGGACCCAAAAACTTTAAAATAATCGTACTTATGGGATATAGGAAACTGTCAACACTTAGCAGATTGGAAGGGCACTCCTCGCGGAATATCAATATGTACACGCCTACTTGGCGGAGGGATCGGGTCACCAGTAAGAGATCAACAGTTACGCTTTAAAGATATTACGCATACGTACTTCCTTTTCTAGGTCAGTATTGCTTCCTTTAGTGATATGGCTATTACGTATATTCTATTTTCATTTTATTTAAGTTAAACTTATAAAATTGTATTGTTTATAATAAGTATTTAACATATTTAAAATAGGCCATTAAAGTAATAATATTAAAACATTTCATAAATGAATAAAAATAGAATGAGGTCGTTTGAAATAATCTAAATAAAAAGTGAATGAAAGTAAAAAGTGATTAATGACATTTTCCACCTTTGGGTTCTGGGTGTTACTTATTTCTGCCGACAAGCAGCAGAGCGCCCGCTGTTGTACTGTGGTCTGAGGGGGATAAAGCCACGGTAGTTTTATACTATCATGGTCACCTCGTTTTTTGGCTCTAGAAAATCTAAAAACCATCCGATTTCTATGTTTTTTTTTAAATCTTCGTCTTTACGACAAAAAATATGGAAAATATCTCACCTCAAGATTTCATATAGTTTTATGACTTTAAATGTGATCATAAACGCACTTCTTTGAATATAATCGTTCATAACTTTTGCAAAGCGTTAAACGAAGTTTGTATATATTTTTAATCTATACAAAAAAACAAACATTAAAAAAGGCATTGAAAAATTTTTGTTCATTAATTTTTATCTCACTTTAAGTTTTTGACTTTAAATGTTATCATAAATGCTCTAGAAAATCGAAAAATCGTTCGATTTCGATGAGTTTTTTTTTAAATCTTCGTTTTTTACGGAAAAGACCAAAATGAAAAGAAATACCTATTTATTATATTCAAAAATAAATCAATGAGTTATATTATCCTCGAAAAATTTTTGTAACAAAATAAAAAAATTATGCAATCTTTGATAGTGATTGCACAATTAAAAAAAATGAAAATATTTTTTTTAAATCACAATAATGTTTATTTATCAATTTATTCGCTCGCTCACTCGACCCCGCCATGTCCTTCTAACCTAAACTGTCCAAGTCGGGATGCCCAAAGTAGCTCGCATCGCTCGATCTTACACTCAATAAAAACCAAAATAAAAATTAATAAACAAACATTTTTATTTTTTTAATGTTCGTTTTTTGTGTAGATTGTGAAAAAAATAACAACTTCATTCGATTATTAAAAAAAATTATATATAGTATCAATATTATTATATAGTATCAACAATTATACGTGAATGAGTGCATTTTTATGAACATTTAAAGGCCTGAAACCAATATAAATTTTCATTTTTTTATTCTAGCAATTTTTTTCATAAATCCGCCGTAATATGAAGATTTAAAAAAAGTCATCGAAATCGGATGATTTTTCGATTTTCTAGAGCCAAAATAGAGGTGAAAGCGATAGTATAAAATTACCTAAAGCCAGTATTGTTACAAGTTGCTTGAAGTTGGTTGTAGATGTCCATGGGCCACAATAGCCAAAAAGCCCAAAAAGACAGCGTTCGGCAAAGCATGCGGCGAAGTGGCGCTTGGAAAACGTTTTTAGCGCTTGGTACTCAGGACACTACAGTAGGAGGGCGTGTTTGTCATGCGTGCAGAACGCAACCTCGCCGTACACTCTTTCATCTCCACTGAAGCCTTACTCTCATCCTTAGGCGACGTTGAACACTTACCAGTGTATATATACACTTTTTTTTAAAGATTCGAAACAAGTTATTAAATATTTAAATCTTAATGTAAGTTAGCACTTAAAAATGCAATTATTCATTTCAGTGCTGTCGGTGATAGCTGGAATCGAAGGCGAACGCCAGCACCTGCGCTTGGGTTAGATAATTAGCAACCCAAATAACAATATATATTATAAAAAAAAAAATAAATATATGTTTATATAGTGATATATGTTTGTATAGTTATATAAGTTATTCCATTTCAAGATGAAATTTGGACTACGGTTGTTGTTAGCCGTGCACATACACATTGTGTTAGTGTGTGTGCAGGCCTCAAGAGCGCTCAGTTACGCTTGCGAGTCGAACGAATGGCAGTTACACACAAACACGTCACTACCACAATCCAGGCGAAACCTTGATCGTGAAATAGAATAATTATGTATACCAGTTTCTTGACTCCACAGAGCCGGTAACCCATCCATGGGGCAATGTATAAGCTATTGCAACAGTCCCAGAATATATACAAGGTCTCTCCTTTACCAAGTTAAAATATTTTAGTAAACAAAAACAGTACAAAAAGGGTTATTATAATATAATTTTGTTTGTTTGATGGATTATAATCCCTGGAAATGGAGAAAATGATAGCAAAAAAACCCGCAGGGCCGCTTTTTTATTTTTTTTTTTAAATGACCGGTATCCAGCAGCTGCTGTTAGATTTTTTGAATTACATACATTTTTGCTTTTATTCTGTAGTAATTACTAAAAAAAATTCTTAATTCACCTCAGACAAAGAAGAAAATCTAAACCTAAAACAAAGCTGGAAGTCGCAAATGATTTTAGAACCATAATATATGTACGTGAGTGCGTGTTCATGCAATAAGTTAAGCATGATTTTAGCTTGGTTTATCAGTTATCCATCTCTTCTTTCTTTGTTGATCCAAGTTATCCACAAAAGGTCTAAAATTTATGGACAAATCTGCGTTGCTTAATTCTCAAACGGAGTAATGTGTTTTAATTTGTCTCTACAATTTCACAGTTCAATTACAGAAATATTACGTACACAAATTCAAAACATCATACAATATTAAAATCAATAAATCATAACATTTTAAGAGCAAATGTACCTACCTGTACCTGTACTGTAACTCTTTCACAGTTAAGGTAAAGCCTCATTCATTGATGCAAGTGCCTTAAACTGTTTCATAGTGGTAGCGGTAATCGAAAGAATTAAAGAATCCCAAAATCTAACCACCCATTAGTAATAATAGATATACACACAGACAGCTGAGTAGAGATTTATATAATGAGCTTGTATTAGTACTAAACTCATCAACCCATCTGCCCATGCGTGCCCGTGCGCTCTAAGGAGTAAAATCCGTTTTAAGGTCGTTGCATACGTAACTTGTTTTATCCCGGACGGAGCGGGACTTGAAATTTTGCAAATATCGTTTCATAGAAAATGTACGTGATAACGCATATGATACGGATACATGGACGGGACAGGCACATCCCGCCCGGCGCGTGCCACGTCCCATCCGTGGTTTCGCTGCGTATGCACAGACGCTCCGTTGGCTACGCAGTGATGCGCGTGTCGGTATACGAATAAAATGTACGACACGCGCAACTAATTAAATGATTAAATGTGTATGATCATGTCCATGTTTGTATAATCTTGCACACCATATTGAACACAAAATATAAAAAAAAATCTGTGGCGGAAAATTTCAGTCGAATTACCACCCACTGCAAACGGTTAATATAAATTTCATTTTTCATTTATGTTGTCATACGAAAATACATATGAGTCTTATCATTCAAAAGTTTTTTGTAGAGAGTGTGGTATGGTATTCACCTTGATGATGGTATAATATATATATATATATATATTTCGAGAAGTTGCCAACATAGAAACACAAAAGATACTTTAGTTAGCCACATCAGAGCTTTGTATTACCATACATAGCACTATTTAAACTGTATTGTGAAATCAATTCTGTTTTTTGTATTCAATACCAACATCGATACATTATTTAAAAAAATCTAATTAAAAATTTAAAGGGAACGACAAACAGAATCCAATTAGCATTCGATTTTGAAAATTAAATTCTGCAGGAACTACACGAACTCTTGTTTATTGAGGGAGAACCGGTTGCTGAAAACACAACTCTCCGAAGAATTAACCACAGAACAGGATTCGACAAGGCACGCCAAGATTTAATTCTTAAAATTGTTACACCTAGTTTGAGTTACACATAATTCAATTAGAATAAGGATATCAGACTTCAAATATTTGTACGTGCTTGGAATCGAAATCTATTTAGAGCTTAAAATAACTGTTAGCGTCTAAAGTGAATTTATGCATCAATCACGAATTGCATAAGGTTTTCCCACGTTTATCAATTTTAATTGAGTTCAAAAATAGCGAATGTTCTGTTTAATTTGTTACTACTTTAGCATATTTTTGTACTATCCGTGCTGTTAAAGAATGGTATCGAAAATGGCGCGCCTCTGTTTATTCCTCACTCGCAACTGTTCCATCTATACTCACACCCGCCGGTAAAGACTACAAACAAATAAACAAATATGTTGCGATATGTGTTTTCAATACGTTTTATAACTTCAGTTTAACTTGTTATTGGAATCAATGATAGCAAACTATCTTAAACTACAAAAAAAAAACAGTCTGATTTTGTTAATTTGTGACCTACGACGCCTTCTGAGAATGTTTTCATTATTATTGTTATGTTTGTAAATATTTTTGTATAAAATATTTACATGCCATTGAGACATGAGTAACCGTTTTTAAAATTTTCGTTTGTCAGTCTGTCCGAAGAAATCATTGGAATCGCTAATAGATAGTTATAAAGCTTCGCGAATAATTAGAGATTAATACCAGGCGATAACTAGACTAAATTAATATTATCCGGAAAATTTAGAGATTTTATTAAAATAGAAATATATATAACGATTAAATAAAAGGTCACTAGCGGGTTTGACTGTCGCTATAACACTGCGCATGTTGACGGTACGGGCTCGATGAGCCGCCATTTCCAATCCCATTCTTTATCCGTATGGATTATGTACATTTACAGGCTTCTTAGAATCGGTTGAAACGATTTTAGTTTAATCACTTGAACTTCAGGAGAAGAATTACTGCACCCCTAAAGAGGTTAAAATAGGGGACGAAGTATATAATGTAACTACGTAGTCATTCTAGTTATTTTAAAGCCGGTATATAGCCTTAACTGAAGATTTAATTATGTATGTATGGGGTTGTGGTTATAAATCTGTATGAGGTTACAAGAAATTATTTTATACTTTTTAATCTGTTCTAAAAACATGTCGTTAAAAATGTCTTCAGTTTTTAATCTTTCAACCAGTTTTGAGCTGTCTAAAGTTTCAGGTCCTCTTTGAAAAGTTAGTTTAAAATCAGTTGTTGCAAAACTGTACCAAACAGACAATAACTTAACTCACATTATTGTTGCATTGTCATCCAGTTCTGAACTATGTATATTTAAAAACTAGCTGTTTCCCGCGACTTCGCCCGCGTGCCGCCAAGGGTTTTAGTTTTATTGCGCGGAACCCTTCTAATTCTTTTTCTAAAATAAAATTATTAATCTTTATAACATCATCTAACTACCAGTGAAAGTCCCGTCAAAATCGGCCCAGCCGTTTCGGAGTTTAGCCGGAACAAACAGACTATACATACAAAAAAGTGAAATTTATAGCTTCCGTATAGATCGATTTTATACGTAGTAGAGTCATGCTACAGCTGTATTATGGTTGTAGCACAATATGGGGGAAGCACCACGCTCTCACAGAACACCAGCGTAAAGGAGCAACTTGATTCTGCTGTGTTTCGTATGGTAATTGTATAGAACCGGACACCGAAATCTTGAAACGAGACATTCTGTTAGTCCTCAGGGTTGAGAAGTGACACCGCATTTTGATTATTAATCGAGGACAGATGTAGATGTTTATGTCCACTTACCATCAGGTGGACTATGTGTTCGTTTGTTATCATTATTCTATGAAAAATAGATATACCCACCACTACAAGTAAAATACCCAGACCGCCGACGGGCTGGTTGGTGCATATTGTGCAAGACGTCTAGTAAAGTACTGCGAGCGTCAGCCCCCCCCCCCCCCCTAACGTGACGACAAAGGAAAATATTCCTACAACGGGAGAGCGATGTCCAGTAGTCGACTTTCACGTGCTGATGAAGAAAATATATAAGAAATGAACAGAAATTTGACTCATCGCGTATCAAACGAATATTTTATTTAATACATGTGTTGTTTATTTACATTGCGACCCTTTTTAACGAAACTGAAAATATGCTTTTACAAAATTTATTGCCGTGAAAATCATATCCTGTTAAACCTAGACCAACCTAACAGAATTTTAACGTCGCAGAGCAGGCGAGAATATTTTCCCAGACACAGATTAGATTGCATAAAATAGAATAAATTTTTCGTAGCGCCTTAGACACGATGAAAAGATGTTTACCATCAAATATTGTGATAAACAGGTTTCAAATTTGTTCCCTTTTATTCGTTTTGAAGGAATGAATCATACCTGAACTTCAATATAAATACTATAATACGAAAACAAAAATTAGTAATCTATACGAGTGACGCCTATGCATTCGTAGATATTTACGCAACATGTATGTATATTATAGCCTAATATAACTTATACAATATATAGCATGATGAGAAAGAAAAGTCAGTTAGAAAAGCCAAAATTAATTTATGGTCTACGTAGAAATGCAATTCAGCCATAAAATATAATACATATATTGATCACAAGATATAGGTATTTCCCTAAAACAATAATCTTTATCTATAGGATACATATACATAAAATAGAAGTACCTACTCAGATTACAAGATATAAATAGCTACTTGTAAAAAAATTGTCTGTCTGTCCAGCTTAATCTTCAGAGCGGTTGAAACGGTTGTGGTGAAACGTCAGAACTTTCTCGAGAGTAACGCCAGAAGTGAACTGTGCTACATTTTATCTGAAAACCTATGAGCAATTTTTTTGTTAAATCGAAAAATTGATGATTAATGATAATTAAAAAAAAAACTAAATGACTCCACATTCGGTAGTGTATCAAACTTTGGTGCGTATATTAGTTATATTCATAAAATATTATATTTATTTTGTAAAGAAAACGGTTCACACCTATTCTGGGATTCGAAAGGTGTATATTGTGGTCTGTATATTCCAGAAGCTATCACTATATTTATGGACCAAAATGACTTGTTATAATCACTGAATAAATATAGGTAATTATATGACCCAAAAATCCCCAATAGGTGAAGATTAATAAATTGTATATTTACAGTGCAAAAAAGCCGGAGCGTAAAATAAAAAACGGGAGAAAAACCGGTGACGAGCTTCGCCACCCGTCACGTTCTGTCTCCCGGAGGGGTGAAAAGTGGATTGCGAAAACCCGTCTGGCTACGCTGAACGTATGTGGAGGAATGAATGATAAGATGGATGAAGTATGCGAAATGATGAAGTACAGAGGAATAGATCACTACACTCTATTATGAAGAACCAGAATGTGTCAAAAAAGGCACGTATGGTAATTCATGATGCTGTGTTAGTCCCTACTTTAATGTATGGTAGTGAAAGCTGGGTGTGGCAAAAGCAGCATGAAAGTAGAATAAAAGCTGTAGAAATGCGGTCTTTAAGGAATATGCTAGGGTTGAATCTGAATGACAGGGCGAGAAATTGCGTGATAAGAGATAAATGTGGTATGCAAGATGATGTTGTGACCAGGATTAAGCAAGGAATGCTTCGGTGGTTTGGTTATGTAGAAAGAATGAATGAGGAAAGAGTGACAAAGCAAATTTATATGGCAGATGTGAACGGCCGAGTCGGGAAGGGACGCCCTAGGAAAAAGTTTATCGACCAAATTGGCGATATTTTGAAAATGGGCCACGTTAGAAGTACCCTTAACCGACGAACATGTATGCGTAGAAATATGGATGTAAAAGGAGGCGAAAGAGGTATGTCAGGATCGTGCCAAATGGAAGTCCGTAGTCTCTGCCTACCCCTCTGGGTGACAGGCGTGAGTGTTTATGTTATGTAATGTAAAATAAAAAAGTGTAAAACTCATCGCGCCACCTACTAGAACG
This sequence comes from Parnassius apollo, assembly GCA_907164705.1. Taxonomy (NCBI): domain Eukaryota; kingdom Metazoa; phylum Arthropoda; class Insecta; order Lepidoptera; family Papilionidae; genus Parnassius; species Parnassius apollo. The sequence goes on from CAJQZP010000774.1 coordinate 9,020,533, forward strand.
GGTATAGCAACTTCGACCAGGCCAGTACCCAACTGCTAATCATTTCATAAAATAAATTATTGAACAAGCTCATACCTTAAACAGATAAAATAAAACAGACACCAAAATTATATAACATATTACGAAACTTTCCATGAAAGTAATTAAAAATTGAAACGTTAACGCAGCGGCTCGATGTGTAATATAAAAAAATAATAAAACTTGAAATAAAGCCTGGACATCAAACAAAAGGGAAATATTAAATAACCCCTTCGTGACTCAACGGATCGCGGTAATCCGCTTTAAGGCAAGCCTCTGACGTTTACACAAAGCACATCGGTGCATATTCAAAAGCAGCCAGAGCACATAGTAACGCCCTGGGGGTCGGAACTTGTCTCTGTTACCTTTTTAGAAAAGCAGCAGTTTGTCAATATTTGTCGTTCACGATCACGGGCGGACCCGATAAATGACGAGTTAATATAAAATGAAACGTGGCAAACTTTATAACGACGTGTTGGTTTTATGTGTTTGTTCGTCTGACTCCAGTCAGAGAAATGCGTATTTGTTACAGGTGATTCAGTGGACCGAACGTTTTATTACTAATTTCTACTACTAGAGACTACGAGTATAAGTAACCGCACAAATAGAATTAGAAATAGAAACTTTTTTGTATAATATAATATACCAGTAAATAATAGAAATAGGAACATAGATTATAAATAATATTTATTGAACGTCACTCTTACGTTGTCGTCACGTATATTGTCACCCATAAATTCCTTAACTTACAATTACCCTTTTTAAACAAACCTTGTTTAACAAAAATTTTTAACTTTGTGGTCAATATTTATTGAAGCACACTTTACTGTTTAGCGTATTGTTTAAGCATTTAATGGTAATTGATGCTTGCTTTCACTTCTACACCACGTATTCTGAGTACGAATTCAAATTAGAGCAAAATAAGTTACTGTTTAGCCAGTTTTTATTTATAGTCGTCATTAGAAAGACGCTGCAGCTCAACTTCTGATTAGTCTCCCTCTGTCGCCTCTTACGATACCCACGGGATGATATGGGGTAGTGTATATTCTTACAACGCCACTGAACGGTTAGCAAATCAACCCGCTCGCCAAGCGTGGCAACTATGGCAAATATGCTCAATATAAGGCCATGTATAGGGGAGGTCAATGTTCAGCAGTTGACTTTAATAAATGATAAAGGATATAGCTAGTGCCCTGTTTGTGTTGTAGAATATTCCTGGTTCGAACGATACAAATGTACACAGAGCCGTGTCAGGTCGCAGAATAAGCTCATTGTTAATTTCACAGGCAACGCGGCGGATATTTTCTTGCCCTAGAACTCTCAGATGAGAGGAGGCCCGTGCCGAGCAGTGAGACGTATGTAAGGTTTTTTTTTAATCGTATAAGGCTGACAAACATGTACACAATCCACCTGATAGTAAGTGGATGCTGTGAACCATAAACATCCACATTTATCCCCAATTAAGACTCAAAATGCATATCCGTTGCTATCTAGAGGAGTAAAATGGAATGCTTCGTTTCCAGCAAAAAGGGCCCCCGGTTCTCTATACTAACCATACGAAACACAGCAACATTCAGTTGCTATTTTACGCTGGAATTCTGTGAGAGCGTGGTCCTTCCCCGGTCGAGCCGACCCATTCGTGCTACAACCATAATAATAGGTGCAGCTTGCCTCTACCACGTAAAAAAGTTTCACTTTACTTTTTACTTTAATAAAATAGATACATCTAAAATCAAAATGATTTTATGTTTTTAATGTTGTTTAAATAGGTACATTAAAATCTTCATATTTTTACCTTAACTACAAATGAATTTTTCTATGAATTTATATGGGACCATGAGGTTCAGCGGTGAACATACATAAAAAATATACGCCTAGAATATAATATAGCCTCCTTGTTTTCTATTTCGTTTAAAAAGTAAATATATTCCTTTAAATAGATGTTTATATGCATAAGCACATGTTGTAATGACATCCTGTTTTATATTAAAGTAAACTTTCATTTTTTTGCCAGTTCAAAGCTTCCTCCGCACGTAATAAATCATCATAAAAGTGCAATAATTAACAATTGGCATGAGTCAAATACAAATAATCTTGCATGAATAATTAGGTGTAAAAAAGTTGTTTTCCCGATGAATACCGCATTGGCTCTGTGAAGAGCAAAAAGCGGCTCGCGTTACTTGGTGCGTCAAGAAATTCCACGCAGGATCCTCAAATGCTGTATACAACATCGTATCAGGTGACGAATCCTGTATATACGCGTACGAACCCGAAACAAAAAACCAGCCACGAGTTTGGGTGTTGGAAAATGAGTTAAAGCCAACAAAAATTGTTCGTTAACGGAGTGTTGCAAACAAATGGTGGCCACGTTTGTCTCCAAAACCGGTCGTGTTACGACTATTCCTCTTGAGGGACAAAGAACGGTTAATGCAGAATGGTATGTTAGCATTTGTTTTGCCACAGGTCGTTTCTGAACTCCGTAAGGAGAACTGCAACCGCCGCATCATCCTCCATCACGACAATGCGAGTTCTCACACCGCACACAGAACAAAAAAGTTTTTAGAGCAAGAAAACATAGAATTATTAGACCATCCGCCGTACAGCCCCGACCTAAGCCCTAATGATTTCTATACTTTCCCTAAAATAAAGAATAAATTGCGTGGACAGAGATTTTCATCACCTGAAGAAGCTGTGGACGCCTACAAAACGGCCATTTTGGAGACCCCAACTTCCGAATGGAATGGTTGCTTCAATTATTGGTTCCATCGTATGGAAAATGTGTCAAATTTCGCGGAGAATACTTCGAAAAGCAATAAATACATTTTTAAATAGTAATGTTGTGTCACTTCCTTGTTTCCCGAAATTTTTCAGTGCCGCCCTCGTATTATATTCGGTCAATAGGAATAAAAATGCATACGTAATTAAATGAGGAAGTGATTGATATTGCAGCAATAAGTCCATCATTGGAGAAAATGTCAAAATTCAGCATTTGACTAAACTTAATTATTCCAGCACAATAAATGCTTTGTAAGGCCTTGTGCCCAGCTGTGTTTAGCCAATTTAACCGTTATTTAAAGTTATTTATACAAATCAATAAAATTCAAATGTCAGTTCGTAACGTCAAAATAACAGCTTTTACTAAATGCATGTGAAAGTATCATCATCATTCAACAGCCCTTCACAAGTCTGAACTGAACAGACCCCCAAGGTATGCCACAAAGCACGTCCTGGGCCACCTGCATCCTTTCTGCATGTCTTACCAGGTCGTCACTCCATCTAGTGGCGGTTGCCCTACACTTCGCCTACCGGTACGAGACTGCCACTCAAGAACCTTTTTTCCCCATCTGTTGTCGGTTCTTCGAGCTATATATATAGCCGGTCCATTGCCCCATGCCCACTGCCACGTTGGGCTATGTCGGTCACTGTGGTTCTACTGCGGAAATCCTCATTTCTAAGTTTATCACGCAGAGAAATTCCGAGCATAGCTCTCTACATAGCTCGCTGAGCAACCTTTAGCGTTCTCATACGGCCAGCAGTGAAGGACCACCTTTCAATTCCATAAGTTACAGGCAACACGCACTGGTTGTATAACACAAGAAAGTGTATACGGTATTAATAACAAAGAAACAAATTTTAAAGTTTTTCCCGAAACGATTGTACCGATTCTGACGTAACTATCACTGGCAGATAGCTGATGTTATAAGGAGTGACTTAGGCTACCTTTATTTTAGAAAAATAATCAGGGTTCCGCACAAAAAAGTTAATTTTAGTTCATGAAATCCAATCGTAATGAATTCCGCTCGGACGAAGTCGCGACAACAACTAGTGTTAAGCTAAAACTTTAAAGTTAATCTTCACGTACCAAACAGTATATATAGTGATATTCTGCTAAATACACAATATTATGTCGTATTGATTGTTACGGAGCCAAAATGATAAAGTTTTGTTTATCATCATATTATTATACAATATGATCACAAGTTTTATAAAACTCACATTTTCGATGCTTTGACACTTCAAACTTCAGCTTATTGTGTGAGATAAAACGGATAACATTCCTGAAAAATCTGTCACCTTATTGCATATCCATACATACATATAATGGTATCCACTGACGATACGTCCATTAATCCAAACGGAGTGATAATCGTCGAAAATCGTTCCGTGAATGGTTAATAGGTAAATAGGTATTCCATTTGGATGGACTTTATCCAGCTCTGGATTTACAGACATCATCCGCGGCCGTCCGTCAATGTCAAAAACGTGCGCCACGCCAAATGGAAGCAGTCCAAATTGTCAGGTCAGGCGAACCGGCGTCCATTTTTTGGACGTTATTGTGTCAGTTAATGTTTTGGTGTTGATGGTGGTACATGTGCTCTGTTTGTCAAACATAAACTGTATATTGGATTAAATATATTTTTATTATCTAAACTATGGGCTGTTAAGTTGATACTGTAGCCCATAGACTGAATCTGTCATCAAATAAGAATCAAAATGTAAATACATTTTCACCCCTACCACGTATAATAAAACTTGTTAAGTTTAAGTTAAAATGAATAATATCCACTATATGTTGATTTCTTTAATTTCTACTCAGTCAACGATATTGTTCCACCATAATCTATACTATATCTAGGATGGGAGTGACAAACTAGTAAACAGTCTATCTGGTGGTGGATGCTGTGGCCCATAGACATTTAAATGTATCCTCAATTAAGAATCAAAATATAGATGCGTTGGCATCTTTGAAGACTACGATACATTGCCTCGTTTAGGTTTTTTGTCTTTTTAATGAAATACACGCTGTTGCAGTTACCAGTAAAGTGTTATTATCCATATTATCATTTATTTTCGTTCCGTACGTCTGCTAAGTTCGAAGTGACGCTATGTGTCCAAACGGAAGTATCGTCAATGATACCGTATCTGGATACATTTTTATTTGGAGTGCATCCATTTGGAAGTATTCTAAATTGACGTATCGTCAGTGGATACCTTAAAAGAGGATGTTTGTATATATATGAAATCGTTTAACTCAAAATCTATCTGGATCGATCACGATCCGGAGTAAGTTTATATTTATAAACTTTAAAAAAATGAAAATTCATCCAAAAAAAGTTTTGAAGCAAATATAACTTTAAATTTTTGATTTCATTTGCTTCTTTTTTCAATCAAGCGCGGTAAGTAATAAATCAAATTACAATCGCTAAAATAAAAGACGTTACTGAACACCTAGGATATTAACTAGCAGGATAACGTCTGCGTTCAGCTAGTGCAGTATATTATCCATAGAAGGTATATTATCAGAATTAGCCTTTATAAAAGTATTGATCACACATGAGGTGCTACGTTTAATTAATTACTACCAATACTTTCGTTGCACAAAACTGCAATATTTTTACAGAGTAATTATATTGTTTACGATACCTACGTGAAAGCACGTTTACAAAGGGACGTCACACACACGGCAGCCGTTCGTAGCGCGTTTAATAATCACGTGACATTTTGAATACTTGCATACGTTTTAATTAAATTATAATTAACTAGCTGTTCCTCGCGACTTCGTCCGCGTGAAATTTATTAAGATTGAATTTCATGGATTTGAATTTTTGCGCAAGACCCTAATTCTTTTTTCTAAAATAAAATTAGACTAAGTTACTCCTTATAACATCAGCTATCCGCCATTTTAGCTATCATTTTAGATTAAAAAAATTGGCAAAATTAATGTAGTACTTTTATCTATCGGCATATGTATGTTAAACAGCAAAGTTAAATTTTATCCACTCTCTCTCCCCCTCCCGGATGAACGTCCCCCCGTGCCTCAGAAAATGCCTCAAAACGATCCTTGATAAGTTTTCTATTAACCTTTTATACGTACATATAGCGATATCATTAAGCGCAATCTGCCACAAAATATGAACATTTCTTATCTTTAATCAATTTTTTGCTCAAAGTTTAGGTTTATTAAAATTCCAAACTTTAGCGCCAAAATGTGTATGTCTAAAGTAAAGAATAGAATATGATTTATAAAAAGGGGTACCAATTATTTCTTAACTTTTTCATCATGATAGAACTATTTATTTGAATAAGATTTTCTATGGGCTACAGCATCCATTTATCATCAGGTGGATGGACTGTGTGCTTGTTTGTTACCATTATTCTATAAAAAAAGAAATAATACTACGATACGACTATAACAGACTTTTTTTTCTCTATTAAATTTTAGGACAAAAGCTACTATTGTGACTTAACTATGATACTTAGATATATTCCTTACGCGGACTTTTTTGTAGGTAATATGAGTACTTTAATTATGTAGCACAAAATTTTTACGTATCATCAAGTTTTCTCAGGGCACGTCCCATAATGAATTTTATAGGCAAAATTTTGCTACATTGGGTTACAATTATATCATAGATCTCTAATTTTTTTGAAAATAAATTATGACCTATGTCACTAAGTAGTGATAATTTAGCTTCCTATTGGTGAAACAATTATTAAAATCGGTCTAGTGGTTTCGGAGCTTATTCGGTACTAACAAACAAACAAACAAAAATCTTTCTTCTTCAAAATATTAGTATAGATAATGAATTTTTTGTAAATATTTTTTTGTTCTTTTTTAATACTTGATTACTTTATTTTTATTATAAATATAAATATATTATTTGTAAAAAGGTAATATCTACAAGACATAAGCTACTAAATTTATTGGGTCAGATCTTCCCTGTAAATGATATTTGATATTGTTTTATCTTGTGGCAGCAAAATAAATTGATTTTCAGGAGCTCCAACCCGCGACAGACCAGCATACAGTTCGCAAAACATTCTTTTCATAGGTCAATCCCTACTAATTCGAAGGTTTGGCCTTGGGACTTTTACCACGAAAGATGTTTTTACCGGAAATTGAAGGCGTTTAAATGGGATTGGCAGATCAGTTGGGATCATCGGTATCCTCGTTAAATGAGCTAGTTGACCAGCTGATGGGCCGGTGATGATGGTCTCTACAGTTAACCTTTCTTTCAATTCCTTAATAAGTAACCTCGTCCCATTGCACTTGCTCGGGGGCTTAAATTTCTCAAAAGCATGATTTACGTTCCGATTTTTAACGTCAATTCCTGTAGTGGCTGTCTATAAGGGTTTGAGTGAATTTAAAAATTCCTGTGGGTAATGGACTGCGTCTTAGATATTTGTCACGGTGTCGATCAATTTGTAATTTTTATTTGGTCGGGGACTTTTTAAATAATCAGATAGTTTATTTAGTTGACAGTATCATTCCTAGGCAAAACTATTGCTTTAGAACACAATCCATGAAAGTCCTTTTCGTGCAAATTCTTGATGTCGGGGTGTACTGCATCTATTAAAATTTTATAAATTATGGACTGTTTGGCCTAGAGGCTCTTCCAGAAGGAAGTCACAATTTCTGCTTAAATTTGGAGTGGGAAAAATTCCTGCCCCAAGTTTTAGCAGTTGTTGTGGGAAATCACTATCTGTGATTCCATGAATACGAGCTCTCATATCTGTCCGTAATTTTAAATTTTCAATCGAAATCTATAAGGCAGACGATTTAAAGCATGCTTTGATGACCTGATCTGCCAGCGTACCTGTTAATGACGGGAAGAGTCTGTCGGAAATCTTTAGCAAATACAAAACAATCCCACCCATGATGATGAGCAGAGGAGTTTCTAAGATCTTTTAAGGTTCTGTCCATGGCCTTTATATGTGCTCTATGGTTCATTCATCCCACATAATCATTGTCCCACGCAATCAAACATTCAAATGAGGCGTCTTGTAGTAATTTACCAAGAGGCCCATTTTTGCGGATAGAACATGTAGCTTGTTGCTCAAGAGTTACGGATAGCGGAAGTTTAAAAGTAGAATGAGCAGTTTTTCCATCCTTTTTTCCTGACGTAGCAACTACTATCGCTATCTTCCCCGATTGTAGTATCTTAGCAAATATCAAATTTGCAAGAAACGTCTTTCCAGTGCCACCTGGCGCATACAAAAAAAATTGTTTCTTTGTTATTATTCACGCTATCGACTATAGTCTCAAAAGCATGTCTTTGATCTGGGACTAATTTTGACAGGTTTTCTTTGACAAAAGAGGTCAAATCATTTGTATTATAGTGACGTGCCATTGTATCCGTAGCATTGTTTTCTATACGTACTGAAGAAGGTAATGCAAAATCATTTAGGTTTTTATCATTTAATTGCAATAGTCTATTCTCTATTTGTATCAAAACCTTGTTATAAATGTGTGGTAACGCAAAGTCTTGATTTTGCTGTCTGATTTTCTGTTCCGATGGCTGAAAATATAAAAATATGACTACAAACAACTCTCTCAGTTGTGCTGGACATTGCAAAAGCGATGCTTCTCGCAGAATATTTTCATTTTTTTGTAGCAAACCTCCGTCACAGTAAGCTGCTTGATAGGTCTCTTTGCTAACTCCGTTAACGGTTTTTAAGTACTTGAATGAGGTTGGACCGCGTCCGTGATAAAAACACTTTGATCGAGGATGTACACCGTAGACTCTTCTTAAAGCGACATCGATGGCTGGATGGCCAACTACGTCCTTACCACGCCTTCTTCTTGTGAATTTATTATTGGCCCATGTGCAGTATTGCGGGACTCCGTGGTATAGAAGTGTCTGTGTGAATTCATCTCTATAACATAGCTCAAAGAAAGCCAGCAAAGTAGTTTTACGTGGGTTTCGGGCCACTTGTTCAGTCGTTTCAGCGGTAAAATATACTCCTTGGCCGTTTTCTAAGTGGACGGCTAACTTCACGACTATAGGATGCCGCTTGTAGATGATCTGAAGTTCTAATATTCGCCAGACAGTTTCGGATGTACTTATGTACCGGCCATTCACGTAGTTTTCCGCTTCAGTATTTGGATTTCTGACGCTAACAGTAGTTTGGTCAGAACCTTTATCTTTATATTTACAAATGTATTAGATTGCTCGAACTGAGTAGCCCACATTTATGTGAGCGTTAAACGTCCTACACAATCTCCACTATTGTTAGTGTACAAGGTGACAAAGTGTGTAATAGGTGACAATCCATCTATTACAGTTGGTTGCCAAATTATTAGGGACAGTCAATTTTTTTCTTGTTTTCTAACTTTGGATGCACTTGACTACAGTTCAAGTGGTTAGAGTGGAGATGAAAATTTATTATATCGTTTGACCTGCTTCTTTCGCTAACATAATAAGTAGATTTTGAGATTTATGGGGTTTGTTTTTATATTTTAGAAATTTTTGAATAGCGTGCGAGCCTCATTATGCTTAAGACGCGATAGAGTGAAAGACGGATTTGAAGATTTCAAACAAAGTAAATTTTATATTTGTGCTTTTAAATTGTGTCAAAATGTAAGTACTATTATAATTTATTATTATATATTTTTGTTGAATAATTTTGATAATTTTATTTTATTTTATAATATTTATTTCGTCTTCCAGCATGGGTAAGGGGTGTGATTTGTCTCCTCGGAAAAAATCTGAAATTAAAACCCTTCTCGAGCACACCACTCACTCCCAAAGGAAGATAGCAGATATTGCTGGTGTTTCCAAGTCGGTAGTTAATAGAATAAAAATTAATTTTGGCAAAAAGCAGCCCCTGTCGCCTAAGAGAAAAGGCAACAGTGGGAGAAAGCGCGTCACAACACCACGTTCAGACCGAAAAAATTAGGGATATCTGTCTACAAAACCGAAAAAAAGTGCTAACCTTTTAACTCAATTAGTCCAAGAATCTGGAATATCAGTTTCCAAGAGAACTGTGCAGCGCAGGTTTTCAGAAGAAGGATTAACAGGCCATCGTCCTGTAAAAAAACCTCGCTTGACTGAAGCAATGAAAAAAAGCGACTGGCTTGGGCTCGGCAACATCGACAAATGACAATTGAGGACTGGAATAAGGTCAGTTTACCTTATTTCTGTTGTTTTTTCCTATTTGCCATTATATTCGGTAACATTATTCAACATTTCTATTTTTTTTCAGGTGTGTTTCTCCGATGAATCAACTTTTGAAATTTTGGCCGACAAAAGTAGCTTCGTCAGACGGCGCCCAGGTGAAAAATATCACCCCGACTGTATCGTGGAGAGGGTGAAACACCCTGTCAAAATAATGGTGTGATCAGTCATAAGTGCAAAGAGTGTTGGACGGCTCTACGTTGTCCAGGGGACCATGAGACAACACCAATATAAAGAAGTGTTACAAAATCGATTGTTGCTAACACTCAGGGAATGGTTCCCTGATGGTAAGAACTTCACCTTTATGCATGATTCTGCACCCTGCCACAAAGCAAGAAGTGTCACCAAGTTTCTAGAAGAGAATAACATTCCAGTCTTACCTTGGCCTGGCAATTCTCCTGATATGAACCCCATAGAAAATCTTTGGGAGATCACTAAAGCAGAAATTGCCAAAGAAATGATAACCACCAAGGTAAGACTGATTGAAAGGCTAATAGAGGTTTGGCATCACAATCCTAGAATAAAAGAAAGCGCTAAAAATGCATAGAAAGTATGCCCAGACGCATAGAAGCACTAATTGCAGTCAAAGGAAATGTTACAAAATACTGACCAGTAAAATTCGACAACATCTTGTACTTATTTAATTTAATTTTAATTATTTTTAATTACTTTATAATATTTCTTATTACTTTTATGGCATTATAGGATATTATCTTAATTATTAAAAACGTAGTTAGATTAAGAAGCCTTTGTTTTATTCATTAAATTTAGCCAAATACTTGACAAATGCATTTTTTTCAACTGTCTCTAATAATTTGGCAACCCACTGTATCTATATTCACTCGAATGTCGGGGTCATTTTGGCCAATATGGCACATCTGTCGAGCACTTTCCGAAGTACTAAGTATATAACAAGTATACTAAGTACACATATATATATATATATATATATATATATATATATATATATATATATATATATATATATATATAGTACCCGGTTGACCGAGCTTTGCTCGGTATTTTTCGCTCAGTTTTTTTTTAATTCGTGTGTTTTGGAAATTATATTTAGATACAAATTACATACTGATGAAATACGAATAATATTTTTTGATCTTAGCGACATAATAGAAAAAACTGAACTCGTTATTTGAAAAAAAAAATTAAGAGTGCAATTAGTTTAATTTAAATGTTCGTGTTTTTAAAAAAATACTAAAAAGGGCTCCAAAAAAATAGATTTTCTCAAAAAAGAAAGGAACTTGAAAAAAATTTAAAAAAAGTCGGTCGGTCGGTCTGGGCTCGAACCATGGTATTACGATTTTGTGACTGCCCAATATACCAATTAAGCTATTTGTAATCATTAATAAACTGTCAAAATTTACCTTCTTATTCTAACGATATTGTAGCAGTTTTTCATTACCTAAAAACACGGACAAAAAGACATTTTCTAAAAATAAATCCTAGCTAGATCGATTTATTGCCCCCGAAACTCCCTGCACACCAAATTTTATGAAAATCGTTGGAGCCGTTTCCGAGATTCCGATTATATATATATACAAGAATTGCTCGTTTAAAGGTATTACGAACATTAAGGGATATTGTAGTGGATCTTACGATCAGTGTAACTCAGAGACTCTTTTAGGTTGGTCATCTCTACCGTGCAGTACTATATCTCTGGGGCCTTTTTCTTCGTTAACCAAGAGAACGGCTACCTCGTTTACAGCTGGAGCATTATATCTGCCCGGGTGTGCTGTCTGTGGTGAACAGTCGAAGTGAATAATTAAATTATGCGAAGAGTTACGTTCTAAGTTTTTTTTTTTAAACTTCCTATGTACACGTTGTGGTTATTCAGTGCGGTCTGTAGTTCGTTAAATCAAATTTTTAGCGCTGGAGCTATGTTTGACCGCAACGATAGCTGATCTGCGTCTGAACTGAAATACATTGTGGACTTTGGCATGATGGTGGTAAAAGGCTATAAAATGATATATTTGTCCCTCTATTTTAAAAGTTGGCATAAAATTCCCTTCTCTAATTTCTTTTGCGCCAAACGAAGTCATTTGAAATAGGCCATTGTACCTACGTATGTTGATTGTCAAATGTCTAGATAGTGCACGATTATTTGTCAAAAGATTTTTTATTAGCTGTGGCGGTTCCTGGATATTTGGCAAACTTTTCCAGAAGCGCAGCATATACTATTATGTTCATCGGTCCATTTTATGGCAAATCTTATCCATGACTCCGATTTGAACGGAAGACTGTTGAGCATAATCAATCTGTGGATCGTATCTGAAAGCCGATCAGTTACTGTGAGCTAAAACTCGATTGTGACTCTAGTCATTGACGTCTGTTGTGTTTTTCCTGATCTCGAACACTCGATACTCGACTGGCACGCAATTGCTACGCGTATTCTCGATGACTTGCAAGACAATTTTCAGTTTTTGATGAAGATTCTCCATTACGACGTATTTTTAATGCCCTCGCCTGGGAACTATTTCTAGAAAGTTGAGATCTTGATCTTTTAGGCATTTTTATTATTTAATCATCAGCAGGCAAGAATAAAATTATAAAAAAAAATATTAAAAGTGTACCTTGTACTAAATTATTTTATTATTTGCTTAACTGTTGAACAGGAATAACCTATATAAAAATGTAATTGAAAAATTATAAGAACTACTAAGTTACTAAGCTGTTTGGATAGTTAAATGTACTATAATTATTTATCAGTTAGTACCTACTGAATATAACATAAAAATTGGTTTAGTTCTGAAAAGAAATTTTGTTTGGTTTAAAAAGAACTTTGTTGTTGGATTTAAATTTAATCCATACCTACTAAACGAATTTAAAGCTAATTCAAAACATTTTCAAACGAAAATTATTCGATTCCGCACACGGCCGCTGCGTAGGGAGCCGACCGACCAATATTGATTCCCCTCTCGCACCCCAGTGACAGTCACATCGTATGGTACTGCCTAGCTAGCCGAGCGGGGTGCTGGCGGCAGCGGCGGTACGAATAATGTGGCTCAGTTTGTACCGGAGTTACTATTGCATATTTTAAAATGAAAAAGTGGTTATTGTGACTTAACTGTAATAGTAATATATATGATATTGCAGACTTTGCTCTATTGTCAATAGTTTCCGCAGCGTACGCTATATAAGAAATTTTCGGCGTTATTACTGCATAACTACGTTTTCATGTTAAAAACATGAAAACGTAGTTATTGTGACATAACTGTAATAGTTAGACATATAGTATCGAGGACTTTTTTGTAGATATTGATATTTTCTATAAAACTGTAGTACATCACTTTGCTCTATTGTCAATACTTTCCGCAGCTTATGCGATATAAGAATTTTTTTCACACTGTGGGTTACATTAATGAAGTTTTCATACGGATCCCTAACTTTTTTGAAAATATACTATAGCCTATGTACATCAGGGATATTGTAGGACTCCAATGGTGAAATAATTTTTCAGATGGATCCTATAGTTTCGGAGCCTATTCAATTCAAACAAACAAATCTTTCTTCTTTATAACATTATTAATTAATTACTATTTAATTAATTAATATATTAATATTACTATGCAAATAAATAATAATATTATTATATATAGTGTAGAAATGTAGATTATTTGCAATACAAAATATTGTCGATTAATATAATATATAATTAAGTAGCGAAATAAAATGAGAAAACTGTAATTATTTTTATTAAAGTTTTAATTGAACCTCATTTTAATTTTTTACTAATATGCATGTTTTTTCCGTTGTTGAATATTCACTTAAAAATTTTCAGATAGTAAAAATTGAGTGTTTACAGATGACAAGAACGCCTAAAGCCGCTTTTAAACATTCGCGCGAGTGACGAAGCTAGCGAGACAAGGCACGCGCAGGAACATGTAAACGATGGTTTGCCGGAAACGCTTCTGCAATTCCCCTGGTGTTGCAGTTGTTCATGGGCGGCGGTACCGGTAGATACTTACCATGTCGTGAGCCGCATGCTCATTTGCCTCCTCTCATGTCAAAAAAAAATCGCCACGCGGATCGCGTCGTTTTTTTGGACACGAGACAAATTGAAAACAGTGACGAGACGAACTAGTGTTTACACATTCGCTTTCTAGTTCTATCAAATAACAAACCTATCACACAACATACACAAAATTAACTGGACCAACAACAAAATGATGATGTTTATGGAGCTTTATCAAAGGCAGCCAGTTATGTGGAATCCAAAGGATGCTCATCATAAAAGTGAGCAGAAAGTATACAATATGCTTGTACAAGTTACATCCGAAGTAATAGGAGTACTAGTAAACGATTTAAAACTGAAGAAAAATTATTTGATGTCTACTTTTAGGCGAACGTCGTTAATTTCATAAAGCAGAGGTAGGTAGAACTTAATAAAAGCGAATGTGTAAACGGTCACTCGTGTAGCCTAAAGCCACATGAATCACGAACACGCACGTATAAATGCGGTATGCAACATTTACTGTCGCAAAAAAAACAAGGATATACTTTCATAGATGTGAAAACTTTTTTTAAAAAAAGGACACACCGAATCTTTTAACAACCAAGATATTTTTATTCCACAATCCAAGTTCGTTTGCGCTTGCGCTACTGAAATTATTATTTGCCATTATTTACCACGTGTGCGGGGTAAAGAAAGAAACGAAGGAAAGCTTACGCTATCTCGGAAGTTTTAAAATATTTAAAGGACATGTGGAATCCGATAATTTGAGAGCAGGGCTATTAGTTCCTACCTACTGTATATAGCTTATAAATGAGAGCAAGCTTGTGGCCAGCAGTGGGACGTATTCACACTATTAGTTTAACAGAAAAGACACTTTTTTATTTAATATAGATTATAAATAATACTTTTTGAAAGTCACTTTTTATTTACCAGTGGTTCGAAAAATAACCTCTGTCATGGGAAGAACCAGCAAGAAACCCAGAAACTATTTACATTTGTATATTCACGAAACTACGGAAGTGGTTCAAATCACAGAGTAAGTTTTATACAAGGGTAATATGTATACATCATTTTACGTTGACGTTTTAACACGTACCTCTAACAAATATTAATGTATGTACTGTTAAGCTGCTGGTTCAAATATCGCTTACCATCAGGTGAGCCGCATGCTCGTTTACCCCCTCTTACGTATAAAATTGTTTAGATTAGGTGTCTTACAGTGATTAGCGAATTACTAAGTAGATATACATTTATAAAACACACATGAATGTACTTGTCTCATCATGTAAATATCATCAACTGATGAATAATAAATCAATATCAACAACAGCTGATGATATTGATTTATTATTCATAAAGATGTACTCATGGCTATAAATTGTCTATAACCATGTTCTAAGCCTGCAAGGACATTCCTAAAACTTTCCCCTTCATAATAATATAGCCCGACCAACTAATCCGATAAAAATCAAAAGTTGTCAGCAGGGTCGAAAAAGCTCACATGACACCATAATGAAAACATTAAAAGATAAAGTATTTCTTTCTTAGACATATTTAGTTGTGAGACTATCTTTTTTCTAGGAGTCTCACCTATTTCTGCTGCTAAATGGTAGTGCTTGATGTGTTCCGTTCCGAGGGATATAAAGAGCTAGTAAAGTTACCGGCTGAGGCATTTCATATTCTGCGCCCTCTTTTCCCAAAAGAGGGTCGCTCACGATAAGGCAGAATAAAGCTTAATCAGCCAGTTGCCTGTCCCTAAAGGCGGTTTTTAGAGGGTATCACTTAGGTTCACCGGTAGGATGTGAGTCCCTCATAACCACGATAGACCGGCTATCGTGGTATGCGTAATGCATTTTCCGCCTCCCTACGTATAGGGTAGCCCTTTAATTGCTTCGGGCGCAAAAAAAAAGCATTTCATATTAGACCTCAGAGGTGACAACACAACAGTAGCATGCTTCTTTGAACGTGCAAGCAGATGCCCATAGACATATAAGTTTGTTTGTTACTTCAGATTTATAAAAATATTATCACACAAAGTTATCCTTAAACACATTTAACGGAACATGGAATAATATTAATACTTAAAGTGACAAAGTATGAAAAATAAAAGATAGAAAACCTTGTTGTCCTGACATCTTGTGTAACACAACCCTCGTCATTTCCACTCGACAGGTACATTATTAACTAATTTAAAACTCGATTCTCAAAAACAGAAGGAATAGGAATTTGAAGTAAACATTAATTGTTGCATATCATATTTATAAATAATTATTCTACTAATGCAACACTTACTTTGACAATTTACAAAATTAAATTGTAGTGTATTAAGAGCTTGTTCATACAACAAAAACAAATTGTTGTATTGAATAAAATAATTCTATAGTATCACTTAATTTTATCTAATGACTGAAAAATCAACTTATTTTAGGTAACGAAGCGGTAACAATTTCAGTATAACATTGGACCGTCATTATTGTAATATTGTTTCATCCATGTGATTGCATCGACATACATATATGTGATGTAGATTACATCACGGAGCTATAAACCGCAGCAAATGAGAAAGCTTCCTGTACGCTTATGACATCGCCTAAGTATGTAACAGCGAAGCGCCACTTTATAGCTATTTTGCTGCAGTTATTGTTCATATTATAATCAACATCACATACAGATTGAAGTCGGTTGTACAATTTTTTTAATTTTACCACTTGTTTACGTCCTTTATCGTTATAATGACTTTAACATTAATTGTAATAGATACAACATCATTGTTTTAGGAATAGTTATAGTCTATGGTCGATATCGTGTCTGCACAAGATTAAAAATAGTTTTTGACTAATAAAGTATTTTAAGAACTACGTCTACTCACTTCATGTACATCAGGCCGTAAAAATCTACTTCTTGACAGTTGGTGAAAAACATAGAATGATTTATCGTAAAATTACATTTTATTTGTAATACACGTCTTTGTAATATCCCGTAACGTAAACAGCTTAACGGACTTGGAATTGGTATAATTAAATTGGTTTTGATCTCAAGAGTCCGCTACATTATATCTATACATTTATACATACAAATAAAATGTAATTTTACGATAAATCATTCTATGTTTTTGGAGTAAGACTTTGCCACTGCACTGCGTTGTATCCACGATGCACGCCACTTTCTCAGAACCAGTGCCCTGAGTGATTAACACTAGTTCCATAACATATATCAGAGAAATGTAATGGGGTCCACCAACTGTCAAGAAGTAGATTTTTACGGCCTGATGGACATGAAGTGAGTAGACGTAGTTCTTAAAATACTTTATTAGTCAAAAACTATTTTTAATCTTGTGCAGACACGATATCGACCATAGACTATAACTATTCCTAAAACAATAATGTTGTATCTATTACAATTAATGTTAAAGTCATTATAACGATAAAGGACGTAAAACAAGTGGTAAAATTAAAAAAAAAAAGTTGAGACACGAGAAGTAACAGCTTTGTAATATAAATAATCATCGAACTCTGTTCACCTAGAAAAAAATTCTGAGATAACAGACATAAAAAATAGCATACAGTGGAATTGAATACCTTCTCCTCAAAAAGGAGAGAGTCTGTTCAATATGAAGTTTTAATTACCGTTTTATTAACTTCCATCGACATTGGAACATTGATTTGAACAAATGAAACTGGCATTGTAACCGTACGTTTATACGGCACGGAAACTTGGCCACTCGTGAATTTGCTGATTATTTGCACTGAAACGTTTTTTTAACAGTAAATTAAGGGTAGATGCATTCAATAAGTGTCTCTAATGGTTTTAGAACATAGAAATTTAATGTTTACTTCACCGAAATTTTTCTTTTCAAGATAACATGTTTTCACTAAAATTAACATCTTTCCATTGTCACTTTAAAAACACTACAAAGTTAAAAATTAAGTCTGTTTCTTTATTGTCTATCAGTTTTAATATCGGGTGTTTCCTCCTCTAGCCCTGATAACCGCTTGCATTCGATCTGGCATGCTTTGAATGATGTTTCTGACATCAACTTGCGGTATGCTGTCCCAAGCGGCCAGCGCTGCATTTCGGAGCTCATTTAGAGTTTGTGGCGGTTTGGAGCTGGACTTTATCTTTCTTTTGAGCATACCCCATACATGCTCAATTGGATTTAAGTCCGGGCTATGAGCCGGCCACTGTAATTTTTGTATTCCAACCTCTTCCAGATATTCCTCTACACAATGTGCGACGTGCGGGCGTGCATTATCGTGCATGAGGAGGAATTGGTCGTGTCCAATGAATCCCGAATAAGGCATTACGTGCTCCTGAAGAACTTCCTCGATGTATCGAGTAGCTGTAAGCCGATTATCGACGATGACCAACTCTGTACGTGCGTCGGAACTTACACCTCCCCATACCATTATTGAGCCTCCATGGAAACTCACAGTTTGGGTGGTGGTAATGGGTAGAAACCTCTCTCCTCTTTTTCTCCACACTCGTTCTCGACCGTCTGGAGCACGTAAAGCTATTCGACACTCATCTGTGAACAACACTCTAGCCCATTGCTCGTGGGTCCAATTGACATGTTCTCTTGCAAACTGAAGTCGGGCTACTCGGTGCTGTCTGAGAAGTTCTGGACCTCGTGCTGGTCTACGAGCTTTTAAATTCACTTCCTCCATTCGTCTTCTCACCGTACGCTCACTAACATTAACGCCTCTTGCGATTTGGAGCCGCTGGCGTATCTCAACAGCGGTCAGGTAGCGGTTTCTCAAAATCTCCATAACAATAAAACGATCATCCCGGGCCGATGTGCACCTTACGCCCCCACTGCCTGGCCTGCGGGTGTAGCGGCCTGTCTCCTGGTATCGTTTCAGTGAATACTGCATTGAGGACCGTGGTACGTTAAGCACAATAGCAACTTCACGCTGTGTCAGCCCTTGGTCAATTAATGCTACTGCTTGTGCAACTTGTGCTGGTGTTAATGGCATTTTTATTGGCTTTAAAGCACCTTTAGTTATTTAATTAAGACACAAGATCACAATAATTGAATAACCTTACAGTAAACTTTTCACAACACACAAATTTAAAATGTGAACTTAGTCGCTCAAATGACCCGATTCAACTAAAAATTAAAGAATTCGTCATGGTGCACTTAAACATAATGAATTACCCTCTTGAACTTGAGGGTAAACATTTTTTGACATACTTGCATAACAAACATTCATCAGAAACACTTAAAGCTTTTGCTATCGCGAGATAACCGCTTGGCCAAGTTTCCGTGCCGGTGAGTGTATTATTCGGTAACAGAGCATGCTTTAATGAAATATGTATTGAAGGAAAATTTAAACATGCGTTTAGTATGAGATCTCATCATTTCCCAAAACCACGGGCGATTTGTCACGATTTCAGACAGTTTAGCGGTATGCTAAATTAATAATTTAGTATAAAAAGTAACAAAGAGAAAACACACCACCTCTAAGTTATCTGAGAGTTATTCGAGTGTACGTTTAAAACGCAAAGGGTGCGGTTGGAGCCTGCATAATCTACTTGTAACATGAATTTTAAATACAATCTTCGTAGTGAATAAATGCTTAACAAAATAAAGTAATAGACTAAGAAATTTAAAGATATTTAAATACATAAAAAATTAGAGCAGTTTAAAATATCAAAAAAAAAAATATCAACTTACAAAAGTCATAGTCTCCTAAAATCTATACTATGCCGACCTTTAGCTCTTTTTATTTACTTCGTATAACTAATTTACGTACGTACGTAGGTAGATAACATTTTAACTTGTCATTTGGTTCAATCATATAAATTCTAACCCGTGATTTATTTATAATTAATGGTGCCACGCATCAGGTTTTTTTTAATGTTAACTGATATTAAAAACCAGATTGACATTACAAGCAAAGTTTGGGCAATAATAAAGCAACATTAAGATACTTTTCGTTCATTTCTTATCTCTATAAAAATCAACTGCAGTCCGTTAATCTCGCTAAAACTCGAAAACGGCTGGAACGTGTTGGTCCCTGGGATGGTTATATTCGCGTTTGGACTCTGTAGAGTTGTTGAGGTCAAGAAATCACCCGTGCGAAGCCCTGACAGATCGCTAGTGATGCTTGTTGTTTACTAGTGTTTTACGTGGTAGAGCCACGCTGCAGTTATATAAGTTGTAGTACGAACGGGTCCACTCGATCAGGGCAGAACCACGATCCCACAGAATACCAGCGTAAAATAGCAGCGTAATGCTGTTATGTTTCGTATGGTGTAAAGAACCGGATACCCTTTTTGCTGGAATTGAGGCATTCCATCTTAATTCTCAGGGGTGATAATGCATTTGCATTTTGATTCTTAAATGAGGATAAATGTATCTATTGTAATGGATATCTATGGGTCACAGCATCCACTTACCCTCAGGTTGACTGTGTGCTCGTGTCACCCGATGCTATAAAAAGCTCAAGAAAACAATCAAGTCTATAAAATGACTACATCGATAAATAGTCAAAGTCAGTAAGACAGAAGTCAGATTTTTGCGAAACTGGCCTTTATGGAAGCGACCTCCCTTGGGAAAAGGGGTCCGCAGGTCTGATCGTGAGGTCTTGTTAAAATCTCTGGCAGGATATCAGTTGGTAGTTAAATACACTGCAGCTATACAACTGTAATACTGACTCAGATGCCTGTTTTTTGATACATTAATGATGATGCATTGCAATATTTGGTGCAATATGTGTTATGTAGCTATAAGTAAAGATGCTTCTTTTTTTATTCTTTATTGAAGTGTATGTAACACAAGGCGGACTTTATGCTAAAACCATTTTCTGCCAGTCAGCCTAAAGGTTATGATACAATATCAAAGGCGGTTATGAATATGGTAGCCAACTTTTTTGAGGAAAAAAACGTATTGAATCCTTTGAATAAGAAAAAATAAAATATTTGTATGAAAAAAATTATTTATCAAATTAAAAGTTTTATTGCTTTAAATACATATTTTGTGCTTTTATCAGACGTTAACAATTTTTGGTTATCTTTAAAAGTTTCAAAACTCATTACATTACTTTTTGGTAGTTTAGAACGCTACGCCATACCTTTATGTATTTAATTTTGTTAACTTAGCACTCTTATCTCCAAATACTCAAAAGCTGCTCAATTTTAGAACGCCGTTAAGTCTCGTGCTGTCTCTATCACTTTAAGGCGAAGTGACTGTTTCACCACAAGACTTAACGACATCTTAAATTTGAGTACTGTTTAAGTATTTGGCCATCACTAACACAGCACTTTTATTAGCAATAAATGATCGATCAGTGCACTGCAGGCATTCAGATCAAGAAGTTGCTTATCATTCTAAAATCATATCAATTATTATATCATAGCGTCTTTTGTATCATTCTATATAATCTATCAACAAGTGTGGGAATTACACTCTACAAGACATATAGCGAAGGAATTTCTTAATTTACCAGCGTCCGCATTTCCACCAGGTTCCAGGAATGCTAACAAGGATATCATCCTCTAGGCTGGAATCAAATAGCCCTCTGTTTAATTAAGCTAGCCGCTTTACATTCTAGAGCTACATCATCATTCAATCGTTCTAAGGCTCAGACTTAAAATAAAGTACTCACCTCGCGCTGAATATAGTTGCGAGTGCCATGAAGCAGCCGTCAGCGACCCGTGGGGGTCCCGTGAAGCACTTGTCAACTGTCCAGTCTAACAATGGTCCAATATCTGGGTTGCAGTCCAGCAGAAGCACTATTGTCTCACGTGCCAGTTCATATACCTACATGAATCAAAAGTAAAATGGTATATATATGTCACAGAAAAATAACAAGAACCGCAAGTTTATAAATTTCCTAGCAAATTTATAAAACTACGTAGAATTCTAAACGACAGATAAATTGTATTATTTTACGTCAACATTTTTGCAAATAGATAAACTTACCGAACTCACGCGTAAAATAAGAAGTAAGCAATATAATGATTTCTTATATATACGCGAACATTGCACATGATTAAAACTACTTTTACGGATTTTATCGCGTTTATTTTTACTTTTTTATTTTAATTCCCGACGTTTCGGGCAATAACCAAAACGCCATGTGCGCTCTGATTGGTTGAATAAGTCACGTGTTCCTTCTCCTTCCTCTCCACCGCCATTGTTCGCCACGGAATGTAAACAAACCGGCTGCTCGTGTGTTTTTGTAAATTTTAATTTTAATGTTTTAACCTGTGTTGGAATTGTGAAAATAGTTTTATTTTGCTAAGGTTACTAAGCAAGACCCATAATGAGCGACCTACAAGCTGCGGACAGCCAAAACGGTGAAGATAGTGCGGCAAATGCTACAAAAATTGTTGACGAAGTGAAATTTACTACAGAGCTACGAAAGTTTTATAGTGGCCATGACTAAAATAGTAAGAACTCGGAATGGACAGAGGAGAAAATTAAAAATGTAATTAAAATGATATAAGATTTTAATAAAGCTAAAGTTTTGGGACGTCGGCCTACAGATAAAGAATACTATCACGCCAAAAAGTATGACTTTTAGTGAGGAATACTTGTTTCCAAACAAAGTTTCCCTAAAGCTGGGATAGTCGTAAAACCACTTATTTCAGATGATTTTCAATCATCTCCAGATGGGGAGTACAAATGGATGCTACAGTACCAAGATCATTTGACAAAGTTTTGTTTTTTACGACCTCTAAAGAGTAAAGAAGCAAAAGAAGTCGCAATAGAGATTTTGAAGATATTTTTAGAAGTCGGTTGTCCCAATATCCTTCAGAGCGACAATGGACGGGAGTTCACGGCATCAGTATTGAAAGAAATTGTTGGCTTATGGCCAGCTTGCAAAATTGTGAATGGAAGACCCAGATGTCCCCAAAGTCAGGGAAGTGTAGAACGATCAAACCAAGACGTGAAGAATATGATTCGGGCTTGGATGGTAGATAATAATTCGAATAATTGGTCAATAGGCTGTTACTTCGCTCAATTTCAGAAAAATTCTTCATACCATTCTACGATTAGAAAGATACCTTTTAAAGCCCTGTTTAGAGATGATCCAAGATGCGGTCTAACTTCTACGCATTGTCTAAGAATATAATTTCTCAGTTTGAAATGGAAGAAGATTAGGAGACGTTCTTAGAAACTACAAATGACAATGAACGTAAGACCGAATGACGATGAAAATATAACTTCCGAACAAGAAAATCTTTGTAAAACTCTTGATAGTTCCACAGATTCAATTATTATCACAGAAAGCTTGACTGAGACTGAGCGAGTCAAAGTACTCGTAGTTGGCAGTGAAAGCATGGTCGCAAATACAAACCATATTTTGCACGACTTTGACGTGATTTCACACGAAATCGAAGTTGGCGAATCAGATACATTGTTTTGTCACATATGTAACAAAGAATCCCCTGATGATTCTTTGTTATACCATACGTGTATTAAATGTAAACGTATCACACACGTAATCTGTGGAGAGTCAACAGAAAACAATGATGAAGGATATGGGTCGCAGTTGATATGTAATTTGTGCTCAAACGAAATAAACATCCTGAGAAAAAGGAATAACTCGCACTTGAATTTAAAAAGAGCTGTAGAAAAAATGACAGCACATTCATCTAATAAATTCAAAAATATTGATGTTGGTGCTAATGTATTAGTCGAAGTTCCAAAAATAGATAGAGGGCCTTTAGATAGCAAGAATGTGGTTGGCAAAGTCATAGACAAAAGGAATGAATTATACAACAATATATAACAATAGTTGGCACTTCTTTTGGAGTTATCAATGACTGGTTGCCTCGAAACGCTGTCCTTCCAACCCCAGGAGAAATTTTGACTGATGATCTTCCAGAGGTTCGATTACAATTTTTACTATTATACCTTACAAATTGTTTAGCTACGTGGTACGTTCAGCTCATCCTGTAGTTATTTTGCATTTTTTATTTTTGTTATTTGTACTGATCCCAAGATATTATGATTGTTGGGTGGGATGGGTTGAGCGTGTCATCATCTTGTGTTATTAATGCCATTTAGTTATGTAAGTTAATTAAGGAAGAGCGGTTCCTCCAAACACAGGCTTTTTGAGCTTAAATGGAGGCTCCGTTCAAAATTATATTTAAGGCTTCTTTTATTATAGAAATAAATAATTTTTAATTTAACTTTTTTAATACCTATAAACATTAATTCAATTTTTTATGTGCTAGATTTTTATATTTACAGGCCAAGTTACCATTGAGAAAATATCTGCGATGTCTTCTGCATTTGGTGGGCAAGTAATGAAGCAATGCAACTGCAAAAAATATTCCAAGGGACAATGTTTATCTAATAAGTGCAATTGTAAAAATGATAATATTTTGTGTAATTCGAGGTGCCATAAATCTTTGACAAGTTGCAATAAGTAAATAGTCGGGAATAATACGAGTACTGACATAAACGATAAACTTTTAACTTTCAATTTCCTTTTTTTCTATATTTAATTTGTTATATGTTTTTTAAACATATTCTTCATAAAGCTCTCACTTACCTAGCGTCTGTTTGACAATTCGCCTGAGGCTCACGAATATAATTTTTATTTAATTTTAATGTTTGAATTTTTTTAAGGGCCGGTTTTTATGTTTTATGATTATTTTTTTTCTTTTTAATAAACCTCTTAAATATCGTATAACACTATTTCTGTTGTTTTATTTTGGTAGAGTTAAGTAGCATTATTATGTAAAAAAATAACACTTTATTATAGGTCTATTATACTTTATTATAGGACCTAGTTTTAAAGTAAAATTGATAAATTTATAGTTAGGCTAGTCTGATTGTTTCTAAGTCTATGGAAAGAAACATTGCCACTGTCAACATCGACCAATCAGAGAGCAGTGTGTTATTTGATGTATTTTAAAGAAGCGTAAAATTAAAAGCTCATCTGTGATTGGTCGGATCGTTTAGAATCTTACGAATGGAAATCCGTTAGTTTATAAATTTACCACGAGACGTCCCAAATTGATAAATTTACAAAAATGTGGGCGTAAAATAATACAATTTAGCCGTTGTTTAGAATTCTACGAAGGTTTATAAATTTGCTAGAAAATTTGTAAACTCTTGTTATTTTCCTGTGACATATATAAATAAAATAAAACACAACAATACATTAACATTACCGCGGTAGCTACTTCGGCTAAAATTATTATATAGCACTGGAGGGATTTAAATTTGATAGTACGCGAGTAACATCGTAATTTTAAGTGCTTATTTATAATGTTATGTACGTGGTAGAGCCACGCTGCAACTATATTATGGTTGTAGCACGAATGGTTTGGCTCGACCGAGGAAGAATAGCAGAGTAAACAAGGGGCTTAATGCTGCTATGTTTCGTACGGCGAGTGTAGAGAACCGGAGACACGTTTTACTGTCAATGAGTCATTTGATTGTCACGGGAGACAACATATCTGCATTTTGTTAACCTAGGATAGATGAATATTTCTATGGGACATAGCATGCTCTTACCATCAGGTGAATTGTGTACTCGTTTGTCACACGTATTTTATATATAAAAAATAACGTACTCAGAGGTGAAGGAAAATATTGTGAAGAAACCTACAAATGCATGTGTATTCCACGAACATACATTGGAGCAACGCGATAATGGAAATAAAAGATAGTGGCAACACAGGGCAGAAAAGAAACACTAGCTGACTTTATTTCGTTATTTTGCACGACTTCTTGCAGTAATCGTAGAACCTGTCAGTTAATTCATTATGTTCTTTTTTTTCAACAACAACTAACTAACTTTGACAAAAAGCATGATGACAATCATCATTTCTTTTATTTACTTAAAATTAAACGAGATAATATCCGTAAAATTAGTTTCATTTAATGATGACAATCAAACGACGGAGGACGCTCGTTTTAAAACCAAGACCAAAATAATTGTACCATGAGTGGTTTAAACGATTTATCGCCACCATCATTGTCATGCATACTTCAGCCAGGCCCCGAACATTGAACGATGACGCATCAGGCGCGTCATGGGCCTACATCAAGGATGACGCACCAAGAGCGTCATTGGCCCCCTGTGATGTTTATTGCATATCTCGCCGTTATCTTGCGTCGATGTGCTAAAAGAAAATTTTTTTGCGTGCTTCGATTCATATTCGTTGATATTCTTTTTAGTAAAAGGTTAGAGAGGTCGTCAACATTTTTGTAAATTTACTTGTTATTTAGGTCATCTGTTAACAATAATAGCATTTGGTCATGTTTGTCTACAGCTGTCATATATTTATTATAATTTACTTGCACTGCTGGTTTAAATGATACGTTTCCATACTTATTTCTTGTTTGTTTATATTTGACTATCATGTTCTGAACCAATGAAACCAATTTCCCTCTTATCTCTCCATTTTTTTATTGTGATATTTTTGTTAGTGCATAACACATATGTCATTTGGTTGCAATCGAGCATTCATTACTTGTGCAGGATTACCTTTTCTATTAAATAGTAATGTATCCGTTATTTAATAAATATTATATACTATATTTTTATTTAATAATTCCTCAGCTATATCCAAACTGGAATAATAATTGTCCACATACAATGAATGGCCGTTATGTAAATAATTTGCCAGTAATAACCGATTTCTTCAACGTGATTTCTTGCCCCAACTATTAGATCTTGAGACCCTGCATACCATACCCTGCATCTTGATCTTGAGAGCTTGGGGTTCATGATAATAAAGACTGCCGATAGAATTACCAAAATCGACACTTTAATTACTGAACACCAATTACAACTTGAAAAACCAAACACTAATAATTTATCACCCTGGTCACTTTAGTTCGCAGTTAAATCGCTTCGAAGTATTCACTTGTATCGCTAATTCAATACTGATTCGGTCGCGGTCCTTAACGTCTTTGTATAGGACCTTTTCTACCAAAACATTCAGAATGCTCGAGCACATACCGGTCCCGGCCGACTAGGTGTAGAAAGTTCTCTCCCAGTTCTGCCACTCGATACTAGATGGCGCTAGTGACATTAATTATGGCTTGCAACACTGCCTCCTCCTAAGACATGCTCGTCCCGAGCATTACCGGCCCCATAATGATGCGCCAGTCGATCCACATGGACGACCTTACCTCTTGCACTTTTCTGTATCCGGTAGGTTACGTCATTGATCCGTGTCACAATCCAGTACGGTGTTTCCATTTAGCTTGAAGCTTAGGAGATTTCCCTTTGCTGCGGACTGGATTGTGCAACCACACTAGTAAACCTTCGTCGAACCCTTTGTTGTTCATTTTGCGGTCATACCGGGTTTTCATCTTTTCAAGACATTTGCTAAACCGATTGTACGAGTAAACCCGTACATTTTTATATGTTAGCGTAATTGGAGCGCGTGCTCGTGTTTGCCGTCATTTTAATGCATTGTACACATATTGTTCTTATAATAAATTCAGTACCATTAGCAACGCGTTACGATAAACAGTGTTTTATTTTGCATCTTAATTGTGGCAAGTAATATTTCGTCATCATTTCCAGCCACGTGGTTAGATTGTACATGTGGTTTCGAACCCTGCGACTTCGAAGCCGTTGTCGACATGTACCTCGAGCCGCCTTTGTAATATTAGCGTTGTGTAATAATGTGTTATGTTTCTTGTAACATTCCTTGCACCGTTTTTCGGAATTACATTCGTATTTATGCACGTATAAACAATTTTCGCATATGTGTAGTTTCGAAATGGTATGTAATTTCGTTTCAGGTGTCATTACTACCAATTTTTGCATTGAAACAATGCGTGATTTTGTTGGCATAAAGGACAAGTAGGTATAAACTTGGAGTGTAACATAAAACGATTTCTTGAATGATGTATCTCTGTTCTCATAAATTGAAGGTTTTTGGTAATAACGTTGTTTAAATTTTGATACATGGTTACGTCTATTAAAATTCGATGTTTCGACTGTCTGTTCTTTCCTATTCATAGGCTCTAGGGCTATAAATTTGGCTTCCAAAAACGCCATAAACTCGCCCAAATCATTTTCATAAACGGTTATAGTGCATGGGACCTCAGGTGTTATTCCAGTGATTAGGTCTGTAGGCAGCCGTAATTCTCTTCCAAAGTTTGCGAAAGCTGGTGTCACTGATGTACTTTCGTGAACAGCGCTTCGACATGACAATAAAAACGATTGTGCTTGTCACAATCTTGTGGTCGATTGTCTACAACTTTTGCTAGGTACCTCTCCAATGTCTGAATCAATCGTTCTACCATTCCATCAGATTGCGGGTGGTAAGAAGTTGTTCTTGTTTTATGAGTACCCATAACTCGGCAAGTTTCCTCAAATATTTGAGACTCAAAATTCCTTCCTTGATCCTATGGATCTCTAAAGGTACTCCAAAACGACAGAAGACTTCATGAACTAGTTTATCTGCAACTGTTGAAGCTTTTTGATTTGGAATGGCGAAGACTTCTGGCCACTTAGTGAAATAATCCATCACAACCACGAAATATTTGTTACCACTTTTACTTTCCGGAAACGTCACCGACCCACGTCAAGGGCTATCCCCTCCCATGGTGCACCAACATTGTACAATTTCAATGCACCTCTACTACGAGTATGAGGTCCCTTCACAGCCACACAACTTGCGCATTTGCGACACCAATCCTCGACATCGTCACAATAGTGGACCCAGTAAATCCGTTCTCGGATCTTCAGTAGAGTTCGCTTAGCTCACAGATGGCCTCCTGAACAACCATTATGGTACAGCTATAGAACATCCTTTACTTTAGCTTTAGGGATAACCATATGCAAAAGACATCTGTCTCCCCGACCATTTTCTCATTTACGGCACAGAACTCCATTCTGAATCAGCAAGCTGTCCCATTGGGCCCAATAGCTTTTCGTGGTCGAACTCATCGCTGAGACGTCACTCCTCACGGGCTTGGGAGCACTGGCCTTCATCCATTCTAGAATCGTCTTGATATCCGAATCTTCCTGATGTGCATGTTGTAGGCTGTCCTTCCACTCGTTGCTGAGGTGGTCTGTCCTGAGCATCCTCACAGATACCGCTTCCTTACTCTCTTGCCTAGTAAAATGCCTGTATTCTTCAGGACAAGGTCTTCATGACGATGCATCTGCGTTGCCATGAGATTTTCCGCTGCGACGTTCGATCACAAAGTTCTTGCAGTAGTTTAATCCATCTTGCAACTTGTCCTTCTGGGTTTTTGATCTGCTATAGCCATTTCAGTGCAGCATGGTTCGTAAATGAAATTTGCGACCCAGAATATATTTGCTAAAATGCTGCAACGACTTTACCACAGCAAGCAATTCCAGTCTTGTGACACAATAATTCCTTTCCGGTTTTGACAAAGACTTGCTGAAGTAAGCTCACAATCTCTTAATCACCATTCAGTTGAAATTTTTCTTCTCATCGGTTAGCTTGTATAGAGCATTAGCTATATCTGCAAAAATCTCCACAAATCGCCAATAATAGTAGCAGAACCCCAAAAATGCTCTAACCTGTATCTTGTCTTTTGGAAGCGGCCAATCTTTGACATCGGCGATTTTTTCTGGATCCGAAGGTATCCCTCCTTCCGACACTACATACCCCAAAAAGCTAACTTGCCACTTGAAAAGTGAACATTCTTCGGACTAAACTTGAGGTTGGCACTCTGGATCTTCATGAGCACGCGTTCCAGGTTTTGAAGATGTTCCTCAAAAGTACGGTCTGCGACGATGATGTCATCAAAGTAGATCATACAGGCATCGCCAATTAGCCTGGTAAGTATAAGTTCTATCAACCTTTCAAACGTTGCCGGAGCATTGCATAATCCAAACGACATAACTTTAAATTGCCACAGACCCTTTCCTGTCGAGAATGCAGTTTTGTCCTTGTTCTTAGGTTCAATTTCATCCACTTCCTTCTGACGTGCTACCGGAAATTTTCTTGGCCACTGATGTTGAACTAAGCCAGTCTTCCGTATGTCAGCATCGTTCGACAAGTAAACATCGGCATACTTGAGTAACTACTTCTTCGCTTTGATCATTTTATTCAGGGAGAGAACGTTGCGACAGTCATGTTGTTGTGCATGCTTGCTGGGAGTTCCAGTCGACAGATATTGGCAAGGACGCAACCAATCCACTCCCTCATAAGTACTAACCAGTGTGCCTTTTTCTATAATCTGTTCATCTGGTCACAAAGGTTCAGCACACGCACTCCTGAGATATCAGTGGTACTGATCAAGGTTCGAGCCACTTTCCATGGAAGGTCATTGTCTGCCCTTTCCATGAGTACACAACAGTGAGCTTGCCCATGATTCCGAGGAAGACTAACCGGCACAATCGTTTCCGATCTCGGCGGTAGAACAATCTTCTTAAGGCTGTACACGTTGCCTGGTAACGGTCCCTCCACAAAAGTTCCTCCTATCCACATTTCAAAACACCTGCTTAACTTGGATCTCACAACAATTCTTCCTCATAAAGTCTAAGTTCAGGATGCAGTCCTGGGCTTAGACTTTATGAGGAAGCCATATCAGCCACGATTACATTATGCAGGTAAATCACGTTGCCTAGCTTCAACTCCATCTCCCCGCAGTATACGCTGAGCCGTAGCTGTTACCAAATTAACGCTTTCTCGGATGTATGCGCAGTTCCCACGGAACTGACTAATAAGTTGGGAACTGACAATCGTGCGAGAGGCTCCATTGTCTATGGTCAGTTTACACGGCATTCCGTTGACCTCGCCCTTGATGATAAGCTGTTCCCATCATTGGCTTGTGAGATCGAGATCCTTCAGGCTCTTTTAAAGGTAGTTTCCCTGCTGCTGCTGGGCAGTGCTGTTAGCCGCACTACCCTCTCGAGATCGATCACCTTCCCTTTCTACTCACTCTACTTGGCCGGCCTCTGACGCCTGCAGCTGACACTCCGACGTCTGCGGCGTTGCACCACCAAATCGTCTCTGGTCCGTCTCTTGCTGGCGTTGACTTCGACTACAGATGACACCCTCCGTGTACTCTTTAGGTAAAATCGGCATGATTGTATTCTACTTCTGACAAAAATTTTTACGAGCTTGGGGTTCGTGACAATAAAAACTGCCGATTGAATTACAAAAATAGACACTTTAATTATTGAACACCAATTACAACTTGAAAGAACACTAATAATTAATCACACTGATCACCTTAGTTCGCAGGTATATCGCTTCGAAGTATTCACTTGAATCGCCAATTCAATACTGACTCGGTCGCGGTCCTTAACGTCTTTGTATAGGACTTTTTCTACTGAAACGTCCATAATGCTCGAGCACATACCGATCCCGACCGACTAGGTGTAGAAAGTTCTCTCCCAGTTCCACCACTCGATACTAGATGGCGCTACTGGGAAAGTTCTCGCTCTGCTACCCGGCACTAGATGACGCTAGTGGCATTAATTATGACTTGCAACAGTAGTTAAGTTTCGGGAGCGGTACTTAAGCTTTTTTTAAAACTACAAAATATGTTTCGATAATATTACAATTATTTGACATTATAATTATGCATCAAAAATTCAGTGCAATACTGACTTACTTAACTAAGTGATTACGTAACTACGATCAATGCAACGGCTTTAATAGCTTGGTCAAAACAATATCCCTTGACTGAAACTATGACGCCTTTTGGAAAGCGAGTACGCTATAAATGTAGCATTCTAGTTTCTAGTGGTGAAATAAAAACTGCGATTGTTTTTCTTAATCTATTACAAAAAAAAAACAAATATTTTGTCTTTATTATATTAGTTTATATGTCAGTACATACTAAGCGAAATAAAAAAGAAAAGTATTTATATTTAAATAATATTAGACCAATATATAAGTTCACAAACCGTTGCTATCACTGACTAATAAAATATATATTCTAAATTAATGACCTAACGTATTGTCAATCAAATTTTCAATGTATAATTTAGGATAATAACTGGTTCTCTTTATCTCAATCTTTTTAAATCTTTTTTAGGTAAGTTAGATGAGACGCACCAGGTGCGTCATGGTCCTTGACATAGGCGCGCCTGGGGTGTCATTGGTCACGAATTAGCCTTCAAAATCCGCCGTCTATTCAAAATTGGAATAAGTTATTAGTTCTCTTTTATTTTCCAAAGGATAATTGTTACAGTTTTCGTTTTAACTTTAGTAAGAAAGTATTTTTTTTTTCATATTTTTCCAGACTTTTAGAACTTCGTAATTATTTTTGAAAGACTTGTTTATATATGTTATGTTATTACTTTATTTGCGGTGTGAATATAAAAAAATCGTTCTCCGTTTAAACAATCTAAATCCTGGAATAATTGAACACTAGAAAAGTAATAAAAGGTTAATCACGTTTATTAAGCAAAGGGAACTTACCTTATCGTTAGTAGAAGAAAGCATTTCGCTCAGCCATGGATACAGAGAGCCGTCTTCTGCTAGAGCGGTCGGTGCGAAACACGGCCCGCAACATACGAGCGCGCTCATTGCCTATAACAATTCCTACATCTTTAGATGTTAAGAGGATACCTTTAAAATGAATCACAGTTGTGAGGAAGAGTGTCAAAATGTGAACACGCGCTGGGAAAAAACAAGTATGCGCCAAACAACATTTTTATTTTTTTAACAAAACTCTGTTATGGGTTTAAAAATGATTTATGATAACTTAGATATGACTATTATAATATACCTTAAAAATAATTCTACGAACTTATTCGTAAAAATATAGTTGTGTCATGGAGAAATGTAGTTACATTTTTAGAGCCAACTTAACATTTTTTTTGTTTAAAATTAAATGTTATCGTGTTTTAAAATATTTTAATGCCTGTCTATTCGTTTTGATCTTCGGGATGGCTGTACCCATTGTGATGAAACTTCACGAACAGACAAACAGCAGTGCCAGAAGTGATATAGGTTGTAGTTTATCCAAAACACATACAGAATGTATTTATGATATTGTGAAACTAATAAAATTGATGAGTTATCTTATAAATTATATTGTTACCGATGTTATAACCTTGGTCAAAATTAGTTAAGAGGACATAATTATGAAACCATATCAAAAATCATTGAATTCTCTAGTGATGCAATAGAAGTCAAATCCAATTATGTAAATCTCGTAAGAATTCAAATTGAAAATGTAAGCATTTAACAATTACATAAATCCTTCACGACATTATATTTGCATCTTTATTATTTTAACACTAAAAATCTACAGGGTTATTTTTCAAAGAGTGGCCAAATTTTAAACTTCATTTCTGTGAAAAATAATTTTTGTGAAAAACTAAATTTCACATAAATAATGATCCACCGTTATTGCAGCTTTTGAAAATATGAATAAATAAGGCTTCTAAATTTATTTAAAATAATCCCAAATTGAATGTGATTTATGGGCAACAACGTTTTTGTCTACATATCGACCCTTACGAATGTGTGCGTGCAAAGTAAAACCAATTAAAGTAATGCATTACCACACATTGTGAATTGAAAATATAAAAAGAACTCAATGTTTGAGACTTTTTGTATTAATTTTTCTTCACCATTTGTCTATACTTACTTATTCTGAACCTTTTATGCAAATTTGGCCGGTTATTGCAAAATAACCCTCTATAACCTATACACCAGCAACTTACCCGAAGTGCAGAGAGATTCAAGCGTTCGTCGACTTCTACCGGAGACTGTTGCGGCTGCGTTACAAGAGATCCGAGGTGTTTCGCTAAGGGTCCACAAAAGCCCGCGAACAGCGAGAACAAACCCTTGCAAAGATCCTTCTTCATCAGCGATCCGTACATTTCCACTAAACACAAAACTATATTTTACATACATACTCACAACATTAAACAATATAATCGAAGGATAACAATGGAATCATCAAAATTGATTCCACGGCCAAGCCTTTCAACTACGGGCGTCATGAACTTGAATGTTGTTTTAAATAACAAGAATTGGTAATAATATCTCGAGAGAGGGCGCTGATTAACTTATACAAAAAATAGAGTATTATGATTTAGAGGTTCTTCCTCGATATTCGTGTGAGGTAAGTCGTAAAGTTTCGAGTATAAAATAGAAGAGAATCGTTTTTATTCAATACAGATTACAAGAATATACTGGATGATTTTTTTACCGTCTGGAAAAAATAGCATATAACAGGTTAACGGAATAGAAGCCTATGGTACTGATATCTTACATTTTTTTTTGCTTTTACATTAACATATTATGAAATTGAACTATAAACTCAACATAATTAAACTTACAACGCTAGTACACGCTTTATTTCTTACCTTTTAGGTATGAAATTGCAGTGTTTTGAATACTGGCTAATATAATGTTTGATATCTCAACTTCCACGTGGATTTCAAAATCAAAGTAATGTCATACTATAGTTACGAGGCTTTTTCAAAATAATTAGTTATTTTTATCTAATTATTTTTATTTTACTTGAAATAAAATTAAAATAATTAGATAAAAATGAGAATGGTTTAGAAAAATACCAAGGTAAAAATAATTTATACGTGGGGAAAATAGAATGAAGTTCAAAGACAAATAAACAAAAGTAATCTAGATCCATAAATTGCACGAGTCAGTTTTCGTTAAGAGTCCTACATTTCGCAAATTTAGGTACTTTATGCACAGAGCGGACAACGATCTACACGAGCGATACTTTCTTACATATCTATTCACTCGCTTGCATTGTGTGTATAGCGACTAAACGATCTTGATTTTTCATTATATAATTTTTCTTAGGATGGAGTTCAGTGGATAGAAAATTTTTGGTGTGTCATATTTGTGTTACCTAATTATTTTAATATAATCCGTTTGATATATTTTTCATTATTTATGAACCTTAGTGTTGAAATATGTACATATAAATATTTTAATTGTTACGCTTTAAGCGATTGTTAACGATAATAATCAATTATATCTACTAACGGTAGCATAGTGGTATAAATAAATAAATAGTACGGTTGCAGCCTGTTTTAATAAATAAAACAACAATCTGTAAATAATATTTTATTTTTATATCGGTTGCATTGGCCAGTATTATCATCATCATCATCATCATTACAGCCCTTCACAAGTCCACTGCTGAACATAGGCCTCCCCCAAGTAATGCCACAAAGCACGGTCCTGAGCCACCTGCATCCATCGACTTCCTGCATGTCTTACCAGGTCATCACTCCATCTAGTGGGGGGTCGCCCTACACTACGCCTACCGGTACGAGGCTGCCACTCGAGAACCTTTCTTCCCCATCGGTTATCGGTACTTCGTGCTATATGGCCGGCCCATTGCCACTTCAGCTTACTAATCCGTGGGGCTAAGTCGATCACTCTGGTTTTACTGCGGATATCCTCATTTCTGAGTCTATCACGCAGAGAAACTCCGAGCATAGCCCTCTCCATAGCTCGCTGAGCGACCTTGAGCGTCCTCATACGGCCAGCAGTGAAGTACCACGTCTCTGATCCGTAAGTCATCACTGGCAACACGCACTGGTTGTACACTTTAGTTTTCAGAGATTGAGGTATACCTGACGAAAAGATGTGTCGTAATTTCCCGAACGCTGCCCAGCCGAGTTGAATCCTTCGATTGACCTCTCGGTCGACGTTGGACTTACCTAGTCGGACTATTTGTCCCAGGTAAACGTACTCGTCAACAACTTCGAGCATAGTGCTCCCAACAACTACCGGCATAGGTGTGACATGGACATTAAACATGATCTTTGTTTTGTCCATGTTCATCTTAAGACCTATCCGTTGGGAGACACCATTGAGGTCATTGAGCATAGTGCTAAGGTCCTCCAGCGATTCTGCCATAAGGACTATATCGTCGGCAAGACGAAGGTGAGTGATGTACTCGCCATTGATGTTAATACCGTATCCTTTCCAGTCCAATAGCTTGAAAACATCTTCCAACGCAGCGGTGAAGAGTTTCGGGGATATAACTTCACCCTGTCTTACACCTCTCTGCAGTTGGATACGCTTCCAACTCTGGTTCTGTACTCGGATAGCCATCGTAGCCCTACTGTACAAACACTTCAGCACTTCGATATACCGACAGTCAACTTGGCACCGCTGAAGGGACTGTTGCACCGCCCAAATTTCGACGGAATCAAAGGCTTTCTCACAGTCCACATACTCCAGGCAAAGTGGCAGATTGTACTCTTCGGTCTTCTGTACAATCTGCCGCAGGGTATGTATGTGGTCTATGGTACTGAAGCCTTTTCGGAAACCGGCTTGTTCTGGAGGCTGGAAGTCGTCGAGTCTGCGTGCGAGACGATTCGTAATGACTCTCGAAAATAGCACGTAGACGCGGCTCAGAAGGGAAATCGGTCTGTAGTTCTTCAAGAGAGCGTTGTCGCCTTTCTTAAAGAACAAGACCACCGCACTTATGCTCCACACCTCCGGAGTAGTGTCACCATGGAGGACGAAATTGAAGAGCTTCTGAAGGACTTCAAGTACCGGTGTTCCACCCGCTTTCAGAAGCTCCGCTATAATTCCATCCTCGCCTGGGGCCCTGCCGTTTTTAAGGTGCTGGAGAGCCATTTTAATCTCGCTCAGACTGACGTCCGAGATATCATCGGAATAGTGTCGGGTAAGACTTGCTCTTGGATCGTTACTCACACTTGCGTGTGGCTCCAACGATGATGTGTACAGCTGCCCATAGAACCTCTCAATCTCACTCAAAATCTCAGGTGTCCCGGAAACGATGCTGCCACACTCAGTCTTCAGCTTTGACAGTTGGCTCTTTCTTGCAGACAGATCTCTGGCAAAGACTTTGGAGCCCTGGTTCCGCTTGATCGCTTCTTTAATACGAGCAGTATTAAAGTCGCGTAAGTCTCGCCGCACGCATTTGGAGATCTGTCTGTTCAGTTGCCTGTATGACTTTATGGAGTTCAGTTGCCTGTATGCTGTCAAATCTGTTGACGATTGCAGCCTCATCTCCCGTCTAACAGCCATAAGATTAAGAGTGTGATCGGAGAGTTTTTGTGTTCTTCTGCGGCGGGACTTGCAGAACTTAGCTCCGACCGCATGGACAGTTTCCACGAGTTTGTCATTCATATCGTCCACTGCATTGCAATCTTCTAGGCACTGAAAGCGGTTACGTAACTCGAGCTGAAAAGTCTCGGGATTCTGGATTAGAGCACGAGGGCGACGGAGCGTTGACTTCATTAGACGAGACCTCTCCAACTTAACGTTTAGGTTTAGTGTGCCTCTAACCATTCGGTGATCGCTGCCGGTTTTCACCCTTGCGATCACTGACACATCACTGAACAGTTGGCGTTTGGTCGTCATAATGAAGTCAATCTCATTTTTTTGTCGAACCGTCGGGGCTCGACCAGGTCCACTTCCTGTGGGGTCGCTTCTGGAAGAGAGTTCATCATAAAGAGTCCCTCTTTCTCCATAAAGTCAGCCATCTGCTGGCCCCTACGGTTCCGTTGCCCTACTCCAAATTTCCCTAACTTTAGCTCACCGCCTTCTCTTGTGCCTAGTTTTGCGAAGTCTCCCATCAACACCGTGTAATGGGTTTTGGAGGAATGCATGGGTCTAGAAATATCCTCATACATTTCCTCCACCTCCTCATCGGGATGTGCCGAGGTTGGTGCGTAGACCTGTATGACCTTCAGCGAATACCGTTTGGTGATTCTGAGTATCAGGTACGCGACCCTCGTCGACACACTCCCAATCTTTACAACGTTGTTGACGAGAGACTTGTGGACGATAAATCCGACACCTCCTTGGGACAGATGGTCGCCCTCCCGGTGATAGAAGAAGTTGCCGGACTCGAGGATTACCGCGTCCTCCCCTTCTCTTCGGACCTCAGATAATCCAATAATATGCCAGCGCAACTTGTCTACCTCTTCTTCCAGCTCCAGTATCTTCTCGTTAGTCCTCAGGGTGCGTGCGTTATACGTTGCCAGGTCGAGTCGTCGTAGATGGCAACCGAACCTCCACTCCTTCTTAGCAACCCCTGCCCCGCCGTTACCATGGTCGCCACCGTAGCCAGGAATAGCGGGGCCGCCGGGGACTGGGGGCCGTTTATTTGCGTCGTTGCTCATGCGGGGATATTTGCCATAGTTGCCACGCTTGGCGAGCGGGTTGGCAACCGCAGTTTTTTATTATATTATTGTTGTTATTAGGAAGATGCTGCTGCCCATCTCCTTTATGTGTCCCTCTGTCGCCTCTTACGACACCCACGAGAAGATATGGGGTAGTGGATATTCTCAACCGCCACTACACGGCTGCTACTTGGCCAGTATACTGGGTTCTATTTCGGAACACAGTCCAAAATAGCAGCGCCTATACGGCAATCTACGTCGATTGTATCACTACGATAATATCAAAACGACGGAGCGCGCGAAATGAAGTGACGCAGGTCCAACCTCGACAAGCGCTCGCGCGATAGTGTACGCTGTACGCAGATGACCGGCGCGGTGAAATATATGGTACTTTTATTTAATTAACTAAAAAATATAGTAACGATTTAAAAAGTAAAAATCATAGTATAGTTAAAGCAAATGTTGATGACTATTTTGGTATAAATTTTACGTCAAAATAATGTAGAACTTCGGAGGTATTGGGACTTGTATCGAAGCTTTTTCGGTCGTTAATTGAATTATGACGATTTTTTTCTTTACGAGAAAGGCACATAACGAAAATGTATTATATGATTATTAAAGTGTAGGATATTTGTCAGAAAAAAAATTTTTGATGGTATATATTCAATAGAATCAACAAATTAGAGCTCTCAAATCATGTCTCTCAGAGTTTTGGCGTAAATACTAAATAAATAAATAAGGTATCTAAAATTTGCTCTGAGATTATTGTAGTAGAGAAAACGAACTATTTTACCAAGCAATTGTTATTTCATGCAATGAACGGAAAACATATAATTTAGTTTTTTTTTTTGTAATACTCCTCTTAAATATTGTAAGATGCCGATGTAAGTCATCGCTCAAAATACTTTCAAAAATAAAAATCAATGTTGCTACAGATTTTCCTTTTTTTTTCACAATTTTAATAAATCTGTACAGATAAAAGACTTGAACTTCAATAAAGCCTTGAAAATTGAATTTAGAGAATTCGACGATTTTTCAATCAAAATAGCAAAAGAGCACCGATAGTAAAAGTCGATACTATTATTACAGTCGATATTATTACGATTAGCTCAATACAATAACTTTCAAAAAAGTATTTAATTTTAATACTTTTTTTTTAATTTAATTTTAATACTTTAGTATTTAATTTTAATAATTCGTATATAAAATGAAAATATTAGAAAAGAAATTTTACGTGACCATAAGTCACATAACGATAAATTATGACCGCTCTGGCCTTGTATATATATATATATATATATATATATATATATATATATATATATCTTGTATATACACCCACATTATAGTCGAATATAAATGGAAAATGTGAAACTTACGCGGGAAACTCTTGACGAGCTCGGTGACGAAGTCAGCGAAGGTTAGGCGTTGCTCCCTGGCCGCTGGCGCATCTTTTTCCGCCTCTACTTCAAGACATTGCCGTACTCCGTCCAAATACTCGGTGATTGACGCGTGTAAACTACCGGCTTCCAATGCGAATGAACTTAAAACAAAAAAAAAAAAGAAAATACGCAGAAATGAGGTGAGTTTATTAAGATGGGAAGTTGTCAACGTAAAAGTGCTTATAATTTTATAAAAGCATATAAATAAATTAATAAAGGAGGGATATTAGCCAACTTTTAAGGTATGTAATACATACCGATAGTTTTACGTCGATATCAAAGTACGACACGTAATAATAGCTGTTATAGGTCCGTGGCTTGTAAGACCTGTACTCAAATCTTTAAAGAAAATTTATATGAGTAAAGATTTTTCATAAGCCAGTCAATAGAAAGGAGTCTAGTTTCGGATTTCCCACCCTACTATATAATATAATTAGAGATGGGCCGAATATGGATTTCACCGAATACGAATATTCGGCCGAATATTTGACCAAACATTATTCGGAAAGATCACCTCAGTACCAACCAATTTATGTCGAAACTTATTACCATGAAGCGCGTGGGATTAGCGCCGGACCGCATCCCTAGCTCCCCCGCCACACCTGACATGTTACTGCATCATCCAGTACTGGGAAAATTGCCGGAACATGTTTAGTTTTTAAGTATCTTTGTGGAAATAAAAGTATTTCGTTGTGTTATTCTTAGCGAAAACTGATACGATAAATATACGATAAAAATGAGTGACAGGAGATCTACTATTTGGATTTATTTTATAGAAACTGACGACCAAAGTAAAAGTGAAATGTACTCATTTAATGTAATATTTCTTTGTTTGATTCCAAAAACATTTTATCAAGCTTTCTATTTGCTACAATTGGAAATAACTCTACAGTGTCCCAAAAACATTACGATATACAAGTAGATTTAACCTATAAAATATACTTTCAACAACAACAACAGTAAAATTATGAAAGACATGGCATTACTCAATTCGTACATTTCAATACAGTGGATACTGGGTACCACTTAAACGAATGTTCGGTGATTTACCCGAATATTCGGCCGAATAAGAATATTCGGTAAAACTGCCAAATATGCCGAATACCGAATATGAAACGAATATTCGGCCCATCTCTAAATATAATATGTAACTAAATTAAACGAGATTCGAATAAGATAATTAATACCCTATATTTAAAACTACTATTTATAATAAATGCTGATTATAGCGTGAGGCTCATCAAATCTTCATAAAAGTTAAAAGTAACAGAATTGTTCGCTTAATAACAAATTTTAATTTAAAACATCGTGTTCCGAATAATATAATTACCATTATATTTTTATACAATAAGGGTGACAAATGAGCACTCAGTCCACCTGATGATAAGTGCAAGCTGTCACCCATAGACATCAACAACTGTCCTCGATTAAGAATCGTATTGCAAATGCGTTGTCACCCTCGAGGAATCTCGTTTCGATTAAAAAAGTTCTTCGGTTCACTACACTCACCATTCGAAACACAGCATCATTAGGCTGCTATTTTACGCTAGTATTTTATGAGAGCATGGTCTCCTCGTGGACCCCGGTCGAGTCGACCAATTCGTGCTACAACCATAAAATGGATGCAGCATGGCTCCACCACGTTTTAAATATAATTTCACGTAATCATACAACCATGAAGTGTTAAAAAAATTAGAAGTAGCAAAATTATTCCTATAAAAATTAACGTTAATTTAAAACATACTAAGTATAACTTGTTTTAATTTTTTCGCCATCTATATTTTACAGATAACGGCCTCGCAAATACTATACTTATTTGATATAGAAATGTTAGCAAACCTACTACAACTGGTCATTTCTTATCTTTATCGCAAATTATAAAATTTAAACTAACATAGTTTTTCAAAATAAGTGATGAATGACACAAAAATTTGCATTGATGATGTAGTGTTTTGGTTGTTTTAGTTTATAAAATTAATTATTTGCGGCAGCTATGAGCTATGAGCTTCACGAAGCTTAAGTAAAACGAAGTGCATTGTTATTTACCTGCTAGAAAACGTGTTTCGCTGCGCTATGATGAGAAGCATCTTGTTAAGATGTAGACGCAATGCGTCCCTACGACGACGCCGACGCATGTTTTCCTGCTTGCGATCTACCGCTTCGCGCAATATGGGCAGAAGCTCTTCGAATAAGTCTCTGCAAATGAAAATATTGATGAAATGTAGTAAGGTGCCAACAAACTTTTATTCAACTACTATAAAAATATTAAGAAACATAAACTTACTTTAGAGCGTCGGCGTTGATGTGTCCGCATGCTGATACTGCAGCATCGCGCACTTCGGGCACCTCGCATCGCACGAGAGGTACCGCAAGCTTATGCAATGATCCTGGCGATGCCTGCGAACTTCGAGCTTCGCCACCGCTACGCTCGCTAAGCGAATCCGGAGACGAACTATAATGACAACACAGTTTCATTGTACCCGTAAACTTTAACAATTATATTCCTCTCTAATCACTATATACCAAAAATCATAGCTGTTTTCGTAAATTTATTCAATAATATTAATACGACGAGAGGAAAGTGCATGGACACTATTATTAGGATTTTAATATCATTGTACACAAATATATCAACTATAGAAATCAAGGCTTTCTATAAATTTTAAAAACTAATCAAAACAAAAATATTATCTATATTTATTAATATCTAGATTTTTTATAAGAACATAGCTGTTGCTGTGCTCTATTATTATTCTACAGTTCATGAGATGAACATTCAAAATTAATTATTATTTATCTATAATCGCATGTAGGTATTTTATATGGTCTCTTATAAAATCCAATTATCTATTTAAAGAGTAAGAATACGTATGCTTCCTTTGTCTGAAAATATTAAGAATATTAAATTAGCAAACCTCTGTAATCGTCACCACTGTAAATTTAATAATATTATTAGGTTTTTGTTTTAATTAACAACACAAGTTCTTTATGAAAAACAATGCGTGGGTGACCATCAATTATAAAATACTTTCACAATATGATAAAACAGCGATATTAATTAAATAGTTAGCACATTTTACATACTACTTATATATTCCTACTACTCTAACAATTGAAATGTCTCTAATTATTAAAAATACATACAAATCCACAAATTTTAAAATTAAAGTTTGAAATTGAAGTCAGGGTCGTGCCAAATGGAAATCCGTAGCCTCTACCTACCCCTCTGGGTGAAGGGGTGAGTGTCGAAAATTATGAATGAAGTGCCCCGTCGCGTCAGTCTGTATGTATGTTCACGCTAATCTCAGAAACTACTGTGGGTATTTTCATGCGGTTTACAGTAATGGACTAACTGTTAAAACTGGTAAAAGTTAAGGTATCTTATAATATCATTAACGGATATTTCGTGTATATTAGACTTAATGTTTCGATGATATTGGTGGTTAAAGTAGGGAAAAAACGTGCCTCCTGAGTACTTCCATGACGTGCGCTGTTAAAGTTAGGTGAAAACAAAATGTAATAGAATTATTCTTCTCAAATAGTCTAAGAAAAAGTCCAGACTTTTCCTTAGGCTAGACTTAGGGATGTTCTCTAATTGTAGAAAAATTAATTGTGTCTTTCGAAGTATAACTTCAGTTTTTGTGAGTCGTTTGTGTAACAAAGCATAATCCATGTGAAACAATACTTTATTTATTGTTTCGTGCATTTTATTTAGATTAAAACAGTTTTCATCCAAAAGCTTTTGGACCAGCAGTTTCAAATTATGAAGTCAGTACGCGTCCCCCGCTTATATGATGTACTCGAACTCCATATATATTTCTGGTGATAGCCAAGTATGCAAGATTTAATATCAGCAAAATAGGGACCCGTTCAGACACGCACTCAAGGGCACACTATTCGAATGGTCGTGTGAAGTGTGTTGTTTTCGAATGATGGTGGGTTTGACTCAAAATTAGTTAACTTTGAAGACTTTTAATACAAATTTTAAACAATAGGATTAAGGATTAACGATATAATTTCTTTATAACATACGTACGTATACTACTATAATTTGGAAATGTCCACCGGCTATCTAAATTGGTTGAATGTAAATCAACTCTAGGAACTCTTAGTAGCAGACTTATCACTACGCCCGTCAAGTCACCACAGGTCTTCCGGGCGGTAATACTTATGCTATCCGTTTAAAACTGGGCGGGGGTTAGTTAGTTAATTTATAAACTATAAAAACCCTATCAGCTATACAAACATGGAGTGTAACATTTATGACAGCAGCGAGTATATTATAATTGCTCAGACATAAACAAAACATACATTCTTATTTATTTTTTGGCACTGAAATAGTGAAATAAATAATTTACATGAAGCTCTAATGATTTAGAGTTTGTCTACATTACGTTCAACGGCGGACTGAATGACTCATCGGATCAAAACAATGTGCACACACCACGATGTTTTACACGAAAGACTTGATGTAGCAAAATATTTGGAGCAGGCAGTTGTACTATAAAGAATTGAGTAAGAAGAACATTTTCTGACAAAGGGAGCGAGTACCTCATCAAACAATTATAAGCAAAAGGTAGTAAATAACAAGGTATAAAGTTAAACACTTAGTTGACAACATACAAAATGAAAGATATACATTTTATCAATCAACAAAGCAAATACACGGAATGACTGTACAACAAGCGTATGAATTAAACAATAACACTTAGCAAAAGCTGCTACGGAAACTAGCGTTAAACAAAGTTATTAAAGGGCACAAGTAAACATAAATACTAATTCAAACTATATTATACACCAATCAAAACAAACCTGAACAAGTTTCAAAAGGATTGCGCCTTTTAATCATCATAATTATTCTAACTAGATAAAATTACGTTTCCTTTAACCATTTCTATAATTTCCTACTACTAAAAAGACTTAATAAACCTTATGTTTATTTTTTTATGTTTTTATTGAAA
This sequence comes from Parnassius apollo, assembly GCA_907164705.1. Lineage (NCBI taxonomy): Eukaryota > Metazoa > Arthropoda > Insecta > Lepidoptera > Papilionidae > Parnassius > Parnassius apollo. The sequence goes on from CAJQZP010000774.1 coordinate 9,064,897, forward strand.
ATAGAATGTATTACCTAACAAAGTACGTTTACGTATGTAACGTTATGTTTAATTGATAAAGTGCCCTATAATATTATATTTTTAGAAATTAGCGTCAATACGAAGTCTTAAGTTATAATAATTGCATTTTGTTTATTATACGTTTATTAATGATTATAGAACTACGTGCAGCATGGACTTTGAAACTACTAATATTAAAAATAAATTTTTTGCAAAAAAAATTAATAACAAGCTTTTATTTAAATGCTTTATACTCCAGCAATTCTAAGAAATTCCTTTTAATAGTTGTCACATTTATTGTACCAGGCATTCCAACTGCACAATCGGTACCTACAATAGTCGGTTCTTAAGAGATATCGATACCGATATATGTATATAACATATAACATAAACACTCACGCCTGTCACCCAGAGGGGTAGGCAGAGACTACAGACTTCCATTTGGCACGATCCTGACACACCTCTCTTGCCTCCTTCACATCCATACACCTACGCATACATGCTCGTCGGTTAAGGGTACTCATAATTTGGCCCGTTTTCAATAAATCGCCAATTTGGTCGATAAATTTTCGCCTAGGACGTCCCTTTCCGACTCTGCCATTCACTTCTGCACCATAAATTTTCTTTGTCACTCTTTCCTCATTCATTCTTTCCACATGACCAAACCACCGAAGCATTCCTTTCTTAATCCTGGTCACAACATCATCTTGCAAACCACACTCTGCTCTTATTACACAATTTCTTACCCTGTCATTCAGATTCAGCCCTAACATACTCCTTAACGACCGCATTTCTACTGCGTTTATTCTACTCTCGTGCTTCTCCTGCCACACCCAACTTTCACTACCATACGTTAAAGTAGGGACCAACACAGCATTGTGAATTGCCATACGTGCCTTTTTCGACACATTTTGACTCTTCACAATAGAGTGCAAGGCCCCATTTACTCTATTTCCCGCATTCACTCGTCGTTCTATATCCTTATCATATCTCCCATCCCTGCTAAATACGCAGCCCAAATATACAAACTCATCTACTTGCTCGATCAACTCCCCTTCTATTCTTATTTCACAAATCGTTTTACTTTCTTCTCTTTCAAAAACCATAACCTTCGTCTTACTTGCGTACACTTTTATACTCCTTTCTTTTAATGATCCGTTCATTAATGTAACCATCATTTGCAACTCGGCCGCCGACGACGCAAGAATAACTTGATCATCGGCGTACAAAAGGCATTTGACGGTTAACTCACCCATTCTTAGCATTCTTCAACTTTCAAATTTTGCAAACAACTGTCCATAAAAAACAGCCACGGGGAACCACACAGCCCTGTCTGACACCTTTATGGATGTCAAACCAGTCCGAGTAGACCCCGTTGATCCTAACACAAGCACTAGAGTCCCTATAAAGAGACTGCAATGCCTGTATCAAGCCAGCGCTCAACCCAAATGAGTTCAGTGTTTGCCATAGCACATCCCTATCCACTCTGTCATAGGCCTTTTCCAAGTCCATGAACGCACAAAAAACCTTTTGGTTTTTGGCCAAAAACTTCTCCGCGATCATGCGCATGGAAAAGACTATATGTATATATACTAAGAGATATCGATACCGATTCTTTAGAGTTGTTTTATCATAGTTTTATCTAGATTAATATTAAAATAAATTACAGAAAATAAACAATTAATACATAAAATTGTTCAATTTTCATATTTATTTCTTACTGCTAATTTCTTCAGATAAAGTTGTAAAAAATTAAAGACTACACTAGATTAAAAGAAAATTTATATAATCACTTTTACTACAACTAGTTGAGCTGTCGTCGTGAACATCGCTGTTTACATGAATTATTAATATATTTTCTATAATGCATTTAAAACAAATGTCTATTTCATAGTCGTCTATAACAATTTTCTTTGTTTTCTTCACCACTTTGGCCCAGTGATCGCTTGTGTAGTAGTCGTATTTTCTACAATCCCTCATCCAGAAGATTGCAAATTATGAGGCACTCGCCTTTTCCCAAGGGTACATTTCATCTGTCCATGTCTAGGTCACAGTGTGGTTGGCGTTTAGCCGTTTCATCAATTAATATAACGTTGTCCCGATTGCTTATATTTTGAATTTCTCGTAAAAATGTTATTTTTTTGCATTCACGTCTGTAAATAATTATTTTTCGTTTGTGATGTTTTGTATCGGAAACCAATTTCTTTTCAAATGGTTCTCCAATAACTCTATACTAGCATTGTACAGGCCGGCATCACCTAAACTTACTCGCAACTTCACCACAGTGGAACTCACAAAAATTATTTTTAAAAATAGGGTTATTTCATTCGTGATTCATATAATTTATGTAAATCTAAAAATAAAAATTTAAATAAACAAATAAAATATATATTAACGGATTAGCATGAATTTGAGTCATCTAATCACTACGGTAAGATACATAAAGACATATCAATGAAACAACGTCAAAAATAAAATTTGTTTAAGTTTTAATGTTTTATATTTTGCTTTGTTTGAAAGAGTCAAATTTAAACCATTGATTTATCACTAATTTTATATTTTTTTTTTAAAAAAACAATAAAAAAACAAACATTTGGTTGTTATATAAAAAATAATTAAGATCTAGTATTTTTTCTTTTTGTTCTATATATAATATAAATAGAAAAATATGTTCTTTACATATAATATACATGTTGTAATGAAATAAAGATAACTTCATAATTCTTTGAATTAACGTAAAAAGTTATTTTAAATGTGTGAGTATGTTGGTATACAAAGTTTGTTTTAGATTTTGTTGAGTCATAAAGCAACACACGGCGACGCGGGTGGCCATACGCAGAAGTTCCTCTGCGTACAATAAAACTAGTTGCAACCGCACGGTTGTATGCAATTTGTCAATTTAGTTCACGTCACGTCACATCATTACACTGTTATGACACAAAATGGATACTCTCCTCCTGTGCCGCCCCCCCCCCCCATGTGTTGTGTATAAAAAGAAGAAAAAAATTAAATTAAACCAAACCCCTCAATTTGTTACAATACATAAATATATATATATATATATATATATATATATATATATATATGATATTAAAAGCTTGTCGCGAGATTGTAAGAAATTGACGGGTTTGATTTAATTTAAAGTTTATTTTCCTCCTCTTAGGGCATTTAAATAAAAGCTTGTTTTAAAAAAAATTATATCAACAATTTAATTTTTATTTTTTAATTATCGCTGGACATGTTTCTGAATATTCATTTCATTTACTACTGATTTTTGATCGCCATCTTACATCCGCCATCATGAATTTTTATATCTCTAGCCTTGTCTGTCATTACAACATTTTTTTAGAGCACCACGAAACTATCCCTAATCTATTTTTCCCTCATTTTAAGTTTCTTTTCACCACCGCTAGAATTTGCCCACAGTAAAGATCAATATTAATTAAAACACGATCCCGCTAAGTCTTTCCATTTAGCCGGGTTATGGTAGTGTTTATGTATTACGAGGTGTAGAGCCATGCTGCAGTTATATTAGTAGTATAGTTGTAGCACAAATGGGTCGGCTCGACCGGGGAAGAACCACGCTCTTACGGAATACGAGCATAAAATAGTAGCTTAATGCTGTGTGTACGGTGAGTGTAAAGAACCGGAGACCCTTTATACTAGAAACGAGGCATTCCATCTTAGTCCTCACGGGTGACAACGCATCTGCATTTTGATTCGTAATCGAGGATAGATGTAGATGTCGATGAGCCACAGCAACCACTTACCATCAGGTGGACTGTGTGCTCGTTTGTCACCCTATCTTATAAAAAAATGTATGTATTCTTTTCAGCAAACTCTTTCACTTGATACTCATATCATGGGGGTGCATAGAAAATAGCTAGTCCGCCATCTTGGGCGGTCCACCGCATTGGATTTAGAATTACGTCACTTAGTAGTACTTGACCACGCATTGTCATCCAAACTAACTATGTATGCAAAATTTCAACTCAATCGGTTGAGGATAACTGCATTGAAATTCAGGTGCGAGATTTAACCCTAACAAACATACAAACATTGAAGTTAAATAAAAGCTATTAACAGCTAATTAACAGTATTCTGTACACTGTACTTTAAGCGCATTTTAATATTTAGTTCATGATCAACATTACACATAGATACCACCACAAACAACCACAAAGAAACGGTCACTAGTGATAATGATAGGCAAAATTCATTGCAATCTAATTATTCTGAAAATACCTCATAGGCATAACATGACGTCATGAATGTTATTGAGCGCAATGCCCACCTAATAAATTAAAAAAAATGCTTGGTCGAGTAATTATAATATTGCGTATAAACCTATCTAGGAGAAGAAGACATTTCCACTGTCAACAATTAATCCTCTTGACCGTCCTCATATAACACACAAATACTACCTCATATAAGACAAACTCACACACTAGGTGCTGTGGAATCACAAAAGTGCAAGCCACATATATTTACACAATTTGAGTCCCCTGCACACATCAACTTCCCGCTTGCATTATTAATTATAATGCAAAAGTAAAAACTACCAAACGAAAGTGTCGGCATCGGTGCACATTGATAACAACAGACCATCAAAATTTTTAGATGCGATCATTACTTGTTTTTTTTTTTTTAATTCATGATTTTTGAAAACAATCTTATAGATAAAAGTGGGAGCAGAATAATGTTTCGGCCGAAATTTAAAAAAAAACTTTATTCCTGTTGGCTTTTAATACTTAAATAAACCAATATATCCATCAAAATCTTTCGCATGTCCTTCAAAATCGACATCGAATGTCATTATTCCAAACAGTATATAATTACGTCAAATTACTACTTACTTTTGTCACCAGCAGACCTAGCAGACGGAATAATCGCATGTTATATGATTTCTATTAAACAAATAATGTTTAGACTTAAGACTCAAGATGTGCTCGCTGCACAGCTTTTAAGTAACTGTGTGGTCTCCAAATTGCAGTATCCAGTAAGAAAGTATAGACAAATTCACTGGTCGACTGTGTGTGACACTTTGTTTCGCGGGTTATTTCGACCGAATCACGCAACGTTAACAGCTAAGCCCTATGTTTCATATAATGCTAACTTTAGCACAATAATGAAAAGAAATATGACAAATAAGATAAATTTTCCGATGCCAAGTTTTTACGCAGTGAGTTACCTAAATTAGGGGTTCAGCGGCCATAGAAGTATTAAATACATTATCTTGAATTTAAAGTTTAGGTTCCATCAGAAAGACCATAAAATTCGGTAAATGGTACTTAAAAAATTCCGTCCTGATAATTATTTTTTACAATTTACCACAACAGTAGACTCTCTGGCGTTTCAATTATCTCCATGCAATTCAAAGTGCACACCACTAACTACACATTCCAAGTATACGTACGACTACGACATCACACCGATAAGTTTGTCGTTGTATTACATTTAAACCAACATTGAAACTGAAAGATAAAGTAACAGTGTAACAAATTATGACATTAGAAAACTATTTAATTATTCTATTTTTAAAGTAGCAAGATATCTTTCAATTTCAAACTAATAAATGCATACAATAATTCTATTAGATCACAATATTGGCCATATATTTTTGTCATTCACAAACAAAGGAAACAAGTAAATTATGCGACTACGTTACGAGCGTTCACATTAAATGATTATGATATGATACATGTTGATGTAATTAGTTAACTACATCTTTGTCAAAACGATAACACAGGCTTCTACTGATCGCTCTATCACCGTCGTAAAATTGATTTTATGATCACAACATTAGCGTTCAATTCTCCATGATATGCGCTAGCTGTGCACTTTACCTAAGTTATAATATTTAAAGGCAATAACCCACAATGATTTGTGCTGTCGATTCCATCCAAACGTGTCCTGAAACAACCCTGTTATAGTAAGGCCAACGAAATAAGATAAAGGATATAAGTTAATCTATTTTTTCTCTTGCAGTCAGTAAAGTCAGAATGTCGATTCTGCTAGCTGTAGCTCACTATAAAATTTATAGTGATGGGGAATGATCGGTTCAAGTAATTATGACGCTATTTTTGAAATTAAATTTCCCTTCCTTCAGTTGCCTTCATTACATAGTCTGCTGTAATAATTTTAATTATCAATTATTAGTTTCTTGTTCATTTTTACTACTTGATATTATGATTTATTGTAAATGTGACTGATTCAGACTCCAATTTATTTGTATATATGTAATTATATGATAAGATTTGCGTAAACCTAACTGTTTATTTACTTTCTTCACCTGGTCTCGCTGGCCTTGCTAAGATGAAAATGGCACGGCTCAAGCCGATCGACGACATAAACAAACGAAACAAAAAAATGAGTAATAAGCGTGATGGAACCGAAACACGATGTAGACAATGATGTAAAATGCGACGTGCACATAGCGAGCGACAATTGGCCACCTCGTCCGTTTGTGATGTCTATGCGCACGGGCATAGCTCAAGGGCAGCGTGAAGAAGCCGCCGGGCGCGTTGAGGCTCTCGCTCGAGGAACTGAGGGCGGGCAGGCCGAGCCATCCCTCCGGCTCCGTGTTACTGGACAGAGTGTCAGGTTGCGCCATATTGCCCCCACAATGTCACAATAGCCAGGCACCGCATTATGATACCAAGAAACATTTACAGCTATATGCAATTTATCGTTTAATATTGACCACACTTATTCTATATAATTGAGACATTTGCTAACTAGGCACAAAAATATAATATGTAAGTATGATCTATTTGAATAAAATTGAAAATCTTAAGTAGATTTAGAAATATCATCTTGCAATAAAAGTTTATGGAATGTTACTGCGCCCCTGTTACACGCACAAAGATCTCTTTAATTTTTAATACTTTTCATTTCATTTTTACACACGGAAACTTTATAAAGACATTACAGTTCACGATCTTTTTGAGTGCAATAGAGACCTAATATTGCAACGATTTTAAGTCACCAAAATTACTATTAGTGCCGAAAAAATTAAAAATTATGTGCATAATATCTTTACGTACGAAACCTACCCCACACCAAACATGCGTCACAAACGCATGCGGCGTTGAACATTTAGATACGGTTAAACAGGCGCCGGTTTTGTTTCTTAAAATGTAGTTTTAATAACTATAACTCTAATATCAACTGTTAACACGCAAACGCGTTCAATTCTCACACGTGACAATAACAGCAACATAAGATCGCTACTTGTCTCAGCACAACAAACCAATATTAGAATATTACACAAATAAATGCTTTACTGCCAATCAAATAATATTCCAACAGATAATTATTACTTATGAAGCCAGTTACAATATTTAAATATCTGGTAGTGTTAATTCTGCTACAGATTACGTTGACTGCGACGGAAATAATAATTTCGAATCATTATAAAAACATGTGTCTTCTAGAATTTGATATAAATATTGACAACGGTTTAAAAGGATTCGTCACACTCAACGTGCATGTTATAATATGTTTATTTATTCTTGTAGTTCACTTACCTGAGGCTGAGATCTGGACTAGCGCAGCGTATTACTGGACTAGGCACAGCTGGTACTACCAAATACGCCATAGTCATGTAATATTTCCAAACCTGGTTGAAGAGACAAAATTTTATCATAATATCTTATTTAGGCGCAATTTACACAGAACAATACAAAATTTTACTAAGAGCAAGCTTTTTATTTAACGTTTCAATGATAGATATTTCACTATAAGTTATTTTGATTTTTAGTTAAGTAGTTGTTTTCGAATAATGAAATTATGATGTTTATATAGAAACGCACATTAATACATTATGTCTGTTACTAGACTAAAATAGTACATAGAGATAAGTAGATTGAAAATCTGAGAAGTTATTAATAAATAGTAATTTCTTTTCGAACTTTCTATCTTTAACTATATCTTGAATTTTCTATATTATATAGATTTATATCCGTATGAAATGAAATTAAAAACTTTATTTAACATTGTGATCTATTTGACATTGAAAACATCACATGAAATGGATTCTTTTCCTTTGTTAGTAGTTATAGAAAGCTTGATATTAGAATGCGCTTGGAAATGATATTGGGTATTGAATTAAAAACATTTTATAACATATTTTTAACTTAATGCGTTGAAAATTAATATTTTTCAAAAGTAGGATGTTATAGATTTCGATCCGATTTTTTGAATGCGAGTTTCATCAAATCTCCACGTTTTGTGGTCCTAGGAAGCCTTTCTATATTTTACTAGTTTCCTGGTTCTGTTCTACTATTCCCTGCAGGACATGCCGCCGTGTGTGTGTGTGTGTGTGCGTGTGTGCGTGCGTGCGTGCGTGCGTGCGTGCGTGGTGTGTGCGCGCGTGTGTGTGTGTGTGTGTGTGTGTGTGTGTGTGTGTGTGTGTGTGTGTGTGTTGTGTGTGTGTGTGTGTGTGTGTGTGTGTGTGTGTGTGTGTGTGTGTGAGTGCGTACGTGCGTGCGTGCGTGCGTTGTGTGCGCGAGTGTGTGTGTGTGTGTGTGTGTGTGTGTGTGTGTGTGTGTGTGTGTGTGTGTGTGTGTGTGTGTGTGTGTGTGTGTGTGTGTGGGTGTGTGTGTGGGTTGTGTGGGTGTGTGTGTGTGTGTGCGCGCGTGCACGCGTATGTATGTATGTACGTATGTGGTACGTATGTATGTATGTATATCAATAGTTTCAAGTTTCAACGAATTCATCAATTTTCATTTTATTTATATCAATTATAGTGATCGCAACACTATTATATTGTGAAAGTTGCCGTTCATTTCACAACACCGTGTTTTAATGATATCACTTGTTGCTTTAATGATATCGTTTCGGGAAAGTTGGCGTATATGACGTGAAAAGAAAAAAAATGTAAAAAAACAACTAAATTATATATTAATGATCCTGTAGATGACTTTACGAAAGTTCTTTTAAAATTGATACCTTGATTATCATACATTCTTACTGTCTTAATTTGACTGTAACAATGTTTGTTACTGTCATGTTTTACCTTAAGCCTGCATTTAGAATTTAATTCCAAAAAATTTATTTGGAGTTGCACATACCTGCATGTACCCATCTCTTTCTTTCTCAGGCTTTCTAGGTAACGCTGGTCCACGAGAAAGGAGTGAGGCGCGATTGTCATTCACAGGTCTGAAATTAACATTGTTTTTTTGAACAACAAACTTTAGATACAAATAAAATATTTTGAAAAGATTGATACGAGTATGTAATAGATAAGAGTACAGAATAAAAAGTAAAAAAAGTAAAGTTACAGCCTATATACGTCCCACTGCTGGGCTCAGGCCTCCCCTCATTTCTGAGAGGGTTTAGGGCAAGGAAGTGTCCGCCGCGCTGCCCAATTGCGTGTTGACGAACTTCACATGTCTTCGAAATATTTTTTTTTCTTTTTTTTTTTCTTATTCCTCAGACATGCAGGTTTCCTCACGATGTTTTCCTTCACCGCCGAGCACGTGGTAAATCAGCACTTAAAATTGCAATTAACAATTTCATTGGTGCCGGCGGGGATCGAACCCGGGTTACTCGCCGTAAGAGCCGTGGTAGCTCAGTGGTTAACAGAATAAATTATTATAAATTAAGAGCCGTCGTAGCTCAGATGGTTAACGCTAGCTGTAAATATAACAGAACGCGAGTAACCCGGGTTCGATCCCCGCCGGGACCAATGAAATTGTTAATTGCAATTTGAAGTGCTGATTTGAGGAAAACATCGTGAGGAAATCTGCATGTCTCATGTCTAAGGAATAAGAAAAAAAAATATTTCGAAGACATGTGAAGTTCACCAAAACGCACTGGGGCAGCGCGGCGGACACTTCCTTGGAATAAAACCCTCTCATAAATGAGGGGAGACCTGTGCCCAGCAGTGGGACGTATATAGGCTGTAACTTTACTTTTCTTTTCTTTTACAGAATAAATATGAATTTTTGAATATCATCTAGTTTCTGATGGCATGACACTCGTAGTATTACGAGTTACCGTATTACCGCTAATTAAATTACCGCTACAGTCCACTGTAAGCGCACTGTGACACATAAGTCACCATCAAAAACTGCCTCATAGGTGGATTGGCGATCGCAGTTTTTAGTTTTATTTTTAGTTGTTATTAATAAACAGATACTATTCATCTCGTGGTTGGGTTCCCTTTGTTGCCCTTACGACACCCACCAGACGATACGGAGTAGTGGACATTCTAACACCGCAACTACACGGTGACGATATCTTAAAATCATTCGTATAAATATTTTATCAATATACTTATTGCACTTAGAAACAATCAATATTGATATTATCATTTAAAAGTAACATAAGACCACTAATACTTCACATCTGAAGAAACGAAATAATTATGTGATCTATCATCATCTTTTTTTTACATTTTTATTTTTTACATTACATTTATTTACAGCCTTTCACAAGTCCACTGCTGAACATAGGCCTCCCACAAGGTATGCCACAAAGCACAGTCCTGAGCCACCTGTATCCATCGACTTCCTGCATGTGTTACCAGATCGTCACTCCATCCAGCGAGGAGTCGCCCTACACTACGCCTACCGGTACGAGGCTGTTGGCTATGTCGGTTACTCTGGTTCGATATACATGTGATCTATATCCACATATATATAATGTATACTATATTCAGTGTATTTCTTCACCATTTTCGTCTACTTCGGGTATTCAGCGAGTGGATAAGTCTCCGTCATTATTATTATTATTTTCATCAGAATCACAATAAAATATCGCACCAAAATTAAATGAAAATGGCTGTTAGACTCTTAACAATCGATTTTGAATGTCCGTTTTCAAATCTGAGTATTATAAGTTTTTCTAAATATCTCGGAAAAGCTCTTTACCGAGAACGTCTCATTGTTATGTGTGCAAATGGCAATAACTAGGCAAACTGCAGAGTAATCAATCATTAGTTATTAAATTACTCTCTCGGGTTGTTTCATCACTAATAGTGGTAGTCTTTGCATTATAACATGGTGCGGCTGACAGCTTACAGTTTAGCTTATCTAGGGATGGAACAATGTTCAAGGATATGTGGTAGAGCCATGCTGCAGTTATATTAGTAGTATAGTTGTAGCACGAATGGGTCGACTCGACCGGGGGAGGACCACGCTCTCACAGAATACCAGCGTAAAATAGTAGCTTAATGCTGTTGTGTTTCGTATGGTGAGTGTAGAGAACCGGCGACCCCTTTTACTGGAAACGAGGCATTCCATCTTGGTCCTCATGGGTGACAACGCATCTGCATTTTTATTCGTAATCGAGGATAGATGTAGATGTCTATAGGCCACAGCAACCACTTACCATCAGGTGGACTGCGTGCTCGTTTGTCACCCTATCCTATAAAAAAAATCGATTTAAAAGAGACGATACGCAAAGCAAAGAATAAATGATCAATAAGCTATCGATAAATTATTAAAACCGGAACATATTTTATTTTTTTATAAATTATAATGCATGTAAAATTTTAGTTACAGTTCAATACAAATTATAACACTAAAGTTACATATTCAATATCTTGATGTACAACCTCTTGGAAATAAAGAACTTATTATTATTATGGGGTATAAATATAGTTTTCTCATCTGGTTGGGTTCTATAAATATATAATTATAAATGAAAATGAAAAGATAAATATACATAAATATCAATAACATAAAATAAATATAAAAATACATATATAAATAAAAGCCCAACCAGATGGAGGCCCTCGGCAGGGGAGACCAAACGGCCGAGGGTTAGGGGGAATGGGAAAGAAACCGGCGGACGATGCGGGCGGTATCGAGGAGCACCGCCTTTTGCATTTGAGCCTGGAGCGGTACGCCACGTAGTCTCAGCCACCTCAGATGACCCGAGCGGCTGACTGGGATTAGCCCGTTTGCAAAGACTACAGGAATAATTTCGGTCGGCAGACCACCCCACATGTCGGTCACCTCGTGAGCCAGGTCCAGATATTTTGTTTGTTTATCTGTTTCGGCTTTCACGAGGTTCTCGTCATACGGAATGGTAATGACCCAAAGCATCCTTGACTGTGCCCGGCCCATCAGCACAATATCAGGCTTATTCGCAAGAATAGTCCTGTCATGATGGCCCGGTCCCAGTAGAGCCTGGCGCGATCATTTTCGAGCACGGCTTCCGGCAAGTACATGTAATACGGCAATTTCCGATCCACGAGACCGTATTTCAAAGCGAGCTCCTGGTGAAGAATTCTGGCTACTACGTCGTGCCTGTGCAAGTACTCAGAGTTAGAAAACGCCGAACAACCGGAGATGACATGCCTAAGTGACTCACCGGGATAGCGACAAGCTCGACAGATGTCGACGGTGCCATCCTTTAGGATGTATATCCGATAGTTGTTGGTCTTAATAACCTGATCCTGTTGCACAGACAAAACCCTCGGTTTCCCCGAAGAGATCACCAAAGCGTAGCCAGTGGAGGGAGGCTACTGTGTCTACGAAAGGCTCATATAGAGCCTTGTAGAACCTCCCGTGGAGCTCCTTCTCCTTCCATACGGTCTCCCGGTCGGAAATGCTCTGCACTGCCGGGTCTTGCCATTGCTCGTTGGCTAAGGATATAGGGGTAAGTTTATCACAAGAAATGTCGTCCTTATAAAACGGATCCGATCTCGCCAGAAAGTAATCACGGAGGCTGCACATTTCGCGATTATGCATGGTTAGCGCGCTCAGGAAGCCACGCGCACTATGCTTTCGCGGCAAGTACAGCCTCATTACCGACGATCTCGGATGATGCATCCTATGGGACGTCATTGTAGTGCGGACTTTTCTATCCATGGCGTTAAGTTCAGGCTGAGTCCACCCGAGTATGCCATAGGTATACATGAGAACAGGCATGACCCAACCGTTATATGCGTGTGTCTTATTGACACTGGACAAAAGGCTGTTAAGCACTTTGGTCAAACGTGCATAAAACACGTCGCAAACTGACTGTTCTACTGAGTGGTTCCTTGGTTCCACGACCACCGCACCGACATCCATTTTGAGCGCGTGCCATCACCTGATTTAGCTCCAGGTGACGAGTGATTCTCGCGCTCAAAATGGATGTCAGTGTCTTATATATGGTGGGTAGACACGTGATGGGGCGGTATTTACCCGGGTCTGTGGTATCCTGATCTTTAGGAATCAAGTGAGTGATCCGAGTAGTGAAGAGGCTCGGGAGCGACTTCTGATCGAGAGCCTCTTGAAACTGTCGGGCAAGCACAGCGTGACACACTACGAACCGCTTCAGCCAGTAATGATGCAGCCCGTCGAGCCCCGACTTGTCCTTCGGGCCCTACGGACCGCCTCGAGCCACGTCTTCAGGCGTTATGGTGACGGGGTCCATAGGCGTAACACTTGCACTCTGGCTCGCCACAACTTCCATCCAAGGGCCCTCGCTGTGTTTTAAGGGCTCTGACCGCAGGCTACGCCAAAATGCGACAGTGACAGCTTGTTCCGGTCCTTGGCCCGCTCCACATACCTCTGGTCGTTGCAATGATTTATAGAGCCTCTTCTGATCACTCTAGAAGAGACGATTCTGGTTGAACCTCCTTGACCTCTCGCTAAATCGTCGAATTAGCTTCCCCCAAGCAGCGATTTTTTGCTTCAGGTCATCTATGCGCTCCGTTAGTTTCTGCGTGTTATCCGGCTGGGACAAACTAATATTTGTCCCAGCAAACGCCATTCTAACGGTGCGCACAACTTTCGGTCTATTATTACCCGACCTGAAGCTTGTCAGTCTGCCGATAAGAGCCCTTGCCTTTGCGATACGGTCTTCGATTCTTTTTCTCCAGGCTGGGATGGCGCTCAACAAAGTATGTTGAGTAGCACGTCCATACATGAGAAGTTTGGCGCCAATAATACGGCATACTGCCAATGCGGCGCCAAAAAAGAATTGAGTCCGTCTCGCACAGGTCCCGGCTGGCTTCCAAATAGGTCACTAGCATTGGGTTAAGAGCCCGCACGACAGACCGATTTCGCTTGCTAAGGGGAATGCGGGGAAGTCGCGGTCGATTTTTGAGAGGCATGCTGCGCGTTTCCAGCATCGACTCTTCCAATATGCTCCTCATTTTCTCTAATTCGTGGGAGACTATTCCACCATCGTCTGAATTAACCACAAATGGAATATTGAAGGCAGCATCCACATATGCAGTTTGCAGTTTGCAGCAGCCGTAGCATTTCCATTCGATGAGGGAACAGCCTCACGTCGTAATCGTTCGAGTTCGGCGTCACCAAATATGTTGAAGCGCAGAATGTACCGAATTCGGTCTGCCAGGTTTTGCTCAGTGACGGATAGAGATGGCTCCAGCTCTGCAAAAAAAGCGATGCATCCGAGCCCGATACGCCAAACATCCAGTTTCTTCCCCTTTTGCCCTAAAGTACGCCCGCAGTGCGTTTGCGTTCATTAATTGTGACAAACGCATGCGACATGCTCCACCAGCGGCGAGTGCCGCTTGCTGAGTCCGAGAAGACCCAGTCGACACCAAGCCTTCTGTTGGGGATGATGGATGCGGGGGGCTTCTAGGTGGTCTTGCAGCACCCCGAGCTCGGCTGGCGGCCCGCATGCTGTCGCGTCCAGCGCCAGCTCCAGACGCGCCCTGGCGACCTCCAGGCAGCGGCCCTTTGCGCACTATTTTTTTTATTATGTGCGCGCAGCTATGCAGGTCTAGGTAAAGAGACAAGTATCACTGCGACCTTGAAGATCTATTGTGATCGCTGCTATGGCTATAGTTCACTGCTAAGCCCTATGTCTTCAATGAATCGAAGGAGTTGCTTAGCCGTGAGCAATTTCACTTCTTCTGGGCGGAGTAGATAGTGTCCCAGATGAGTGTTACGTTTGCGCATTAAGGGTCCGCAATCGGTTAGGATGTGTAGAGGCGTTTCTTCCGTTATGGAACAGAACCGACACATCCTTGAGTTGCTTAGTCCCAGGATGGACATGTGCTTTTTAAGACAACAGTGTCCAGTTAATCCCAGGGCTTCTGAAGCGAATTTACGATCAAAAGCCGGGATTTAAGGTTTTAGAATGTTTTAAGCCTGGTGTGTCAGACCAGATCTTAAGTGATTTATTGTGATAAAGAGTTTCAAGGGTCAATCGGGCTAGGTTTCTTGAGATTCCACAAAATGGCTCGGGTCCAAATTGTGTGCACTTTGAGCCCTCCCGTGCAAGTTTGTCGGCAAATTCGTTGCTTACAATACCCTCGTGACCCGAAACCCATCTTAAAACGACCCTGTTGTTACAACCCAGGGCGTTTAAACGGTTCACGCAGTCTCCAACTAGCTTTGAGTTCACTAAGTTTGATCTCAGCGCTAGCAGTGCTGCTTGACTATCAGAGTTTATGTATATTTTATGGTTGACATAGTGTTTTTGCAGATTGATTTCCGCACACCGAAGTAAGGCGAAAATTTCTGCCTGGAAGATAGAGGTGTATCTACCCAAATCCATACTAAGTTTGAATTTGGGGCGCTCCCCCGTAAATTCCAAAGCCTACGTCGAGGCCCATTTTAGACCCATCGGTATACCATATGAGGCTACCGACCTCACAGATAACCTGGCCATTCAGCCAGTCTTCTCTGGAGGGTAATTCCACTATATACTTTTTATCAAAAGTGTATAGTGGACGCATAATATCTGAGATCATGCATAAGACCGGTGATTCCTTAATTGAGTCGAGCATGGATCTCAATCTGTAGGAGAGCAAGCTCAGATCGCCCTGGACGTTTTGCGCACTATCTTTTTTCCATCATCCATGGTTTGGGCGTCCATTAACGGGAGACGCCCAGGCCCGGCACAGTATCGTGTACGGCCATAAGCACAAACGGGCCTTTGTACCCAATTCTGCCGTGGCACGGCGCTCACACCTTTCGCAAGGCGCTGACTGACTGCGTTGACGTAGCAGTTTTGTCACTTAACTGTTACGTTAGCGGGCGATGGGGTCGTCAATTCCCTACGCCATTATTTATTATTATTATTATTATTATTATTCTATGTATTGATTTAAAAATAAAAATCATCTTTTATTTTATATTAATTGCAAGATTTATGATAGACCTGTGCTAAGCAGTGGGACGTATATAGGTTTTAAGTACAAGCATGAGGAGAGTAGCCATTGGTTTGGGTTGAATTTTTTTTTTTAATTATAACTTTCGTCAATATTCAATGTTTATGCTTTTACTCTTATTTAATATAGCAAATTGTAGAGGTGGGATATGATATTCGTCCAAATCGGCAGGCAAACACACATAACTGTAAGCGTTTACACAATATTAAAACAAATAAAATGGCTGCCAGCATCTGTGATTTTCAAGGTATGAGTGCTGGCGCCTTTGGCTACATATGTGCAATTAGTGTTACCACGTCCAGTGGATCAAATATCGGGTAAAGATGGTAAAAATTATCGAGAATTTGGTTAATAAATATAATAAAATAAAATAGTAGTAAATGTACTTATCTAAACCGCAGTAAAATAATTAAATAATAAATAATGGTCCAATTGACGACGTCAAGTCGATGCATAGCGTGGCTGGGCGAGCGGCATCACTCGGCAAGAGGAAAAAACAAAACAGCAGAAGTTTAAAACTTTTATGTTGACTTTAGTTTGCGTTTGGTAAGAAAATATGAAATTTCAAAGCCAAAATATTTAAATGTACATGTACAGCCACAGTTCTAACCGTTCACAGATTTATTAATTTTTCTGTCATAATTATCGATCAAAGTACAGACTAATTTAGTATATATGAATATGACGGCACCACACATACTAAAATAGAATTATGTTGCTTATATTTTTGCGATTTTTCTTGAAAGTTTTTACATCTGATTATGAGGCACATATCTAGTAAAAAAATACCGCTAGTAGGCATAGTAGATACGTAGCCGCGCATGCAAGTGAAATAAATTAAACTTTTATAATTTTATTAGTAAAAAAACTACATTAGGTGACATTTTTAAAATTAATGTTAATCTAATAATCATAATACAATAGAGAAAATTTATAAAAAGAAATTCAATGTTATTTTCTCATAGTTAAACATTTTCGTCATATTTTGCAAACACACACAAGTTACGTTCTAGTGACCAGTAAATCTGTCATCCACGTTATGCTACAACGCAGTGTAGTATACAGTGCGTTGTGAAAGTAATTTACACAATAGAACACTAATTTATGAATTTAGAGATAAATGTATTTTTATTAGTAATCAATGTTTTATACTCACGCAGGTTCAATGATTGTGTAGAGGGCATGTATCCTCGCGTGGAGTATTGGCCACGCTTGCAGTATGGTGGCGGGACATCTGGCGGGCACACGGCTGCGCTCTAATAAGCCATACAGTATTACCTGGAAAACATTTACTAATTAAAAAAACGAATTCTCAACAAATACGTCATTAAAAAAATCGATTGTGACAATCTATGATCAACTTATAATGTAAAAAAGTCGTCAGATTTACTCCATCCAGGCCTCGTATTGTTTTAACAAGCGTTGTATTGTATTATAACTATGAAAATGTAGAATCTAAGTCTAACACTCCCGAAATAAAGGCAGATCTACAATCACCTCACAGTTCAAAATTCGTAAAGCCGTTCTGGCTATAGATCACTCAAGAACAGATAAATAAACGTACAGAATCTGGGCGATTGAATTTTACTCGTTTTTAGAAAATAAAATAAAAATGTGCAAGTCAGCTTCCGTTTATCATAGCAAATAATACTATATCATGATTATCCCCTACAAGGGAAGGTAAGTCATTAATATACACTAAAAATATAAATGGGCCAAGAATTGAGCCCTGAGGGACACCCATCTGTAGGAGCCATCCGGAAGAACTTCTACCATTGATAACAACTTTCTGCACTCTACTACTTACATATGAAATAACTAGTTTAAGCTTAAGGCCTTGGAAAGGTCACAAAATATACCCAAAGCATCCTCTGAATTCTACCATGCACAAAAAATATGTTTTATAAGCTCAACTCCGGCATCGGTTGTCGAGCGACCCCTTGTAAAACCAAATTGAATTGTATGGAGCAATTTATTTTTATTAAAAAAAACTTATCATCCTGATGTAAAATAATTTTTTCAAATATTTTACACAAAGTTTGTAGTACAGAAATTGGTCTGAAATTGTCGGGGTCTGATGTACTACCAGATTTTAATAAAGGTGTAACTTTACTATGTTTCATTAAATCAGGAAACACATCAGATTCGACGCTTGTATTAGAAATAGTGGTTAGATAAGGTGCTACTGTATCTATTACGGATGCAATAACTTTAATGGAAATCCCCCATAAGTCTGCCGTTTTCTTAACATCAATAGTTTTAAAATATTTAATGATATCTTTTGGCAATACTCTATGGAATTTAAAAATATTCGGACAGGCCTTTACATTTTGTTTAAGCAATGATTCGGCAATAGTAGGAGAAGAATTTCATGTTTTGGTTGTCAAAAAAGGAACATCAGTAAAATGCTTCTCAAAAACATTACATACACACATACATACATAAACTCTCACGCCTCGCACCCAGAGGGGTAGGTAGTATGTATCGAATGTAGTTTTAATGACTCAAAAGTATCCGCATTTGGGATTTTTTAAACGTTTAATTACAAAAGACGCGAAATTACAAGGTTTCCCCATTGAAATTATATGTTTTCCGTTCGTCGCTTGAAATAACAATTACTTGGTAAAAATAGTTCGTTTTCTCTACTAAAATAAGCTCTAGGCAAATTTTAGATACCTTATTTATTTATTTATAGTCTTTGCGTTGTAGCATGGTGCGAATGAGAGCTCATGTCTATGAAGTTTCATATTTTTTATATAAACTGTCATACAGATATTGTTGTACTTCATGGATACCCATCCATATCATATCGTCATAGATATATAGGTCATAGACATAAAGGTCATAGAACATTTTTTATTCGTATTTTATAAAAGAATATAAAAAATTGTCCTGTTTGAAAATAACAATTACTTGTATTTGAAAAAAAAATCGGTTTAAACAACATGGTACCGATTTGCCCCATGTCAACATGCATTTATATCATCAGTAGGACATATTGATGAAAATCGCATAAAAAAATTGAGGTGTAATAGTTTTCGGTACTCTTCCGCCGATTCCTCCTGGAATAATATGGCTTATATGACATTATTCATTTCGCACTATGAGATGGGTGACTATGTTGCGCAGAGGAAAATCATAACGGCTTCACTTTTTGTTAACACTTGATTTTACTACCCATTTATTTTTCATACTATATTCAAACAATATTTTCAGGATACCTATCTAGATAAGGTTGGGAAATAAAACATCTAAATATAAAATTACATTGAAATCGTTACGAGCCGTTTCCGAGAAATCAATTATGTACATAATATATTACATGCAAGAATGGCTCATTTAAAGAATAGGTGAACCTGTTCTGTTCTACTCATTTAAATAATAGGCGTACTTGTTATTTTCAATACTACAATTTATACTAAAAATGCTCACCTCCCAGGGATCAGCGCCATTTGAAGCACTTCCACTCCAGCTGTTTTTAGTGGATGTTTCATCATGTTGAATACCTGTAAAACATTTTTTTTATTAACGACAGGTTTAGTAGACTTTTGGAACTATAAAAATCTTCCTCTAACTTCACGTTTCAAAATATAGTTACATGTCATGTTACGAAAAAATAAAATCGTAACGCAATTTCATCGGCAACAGAAGGTCGAAAATAAAATTAAGCAATAAAAAGGTCCCGAACTTTAATTAGACAAATTTCATCTAATTAAAGTTCGGGATAAATTTCATGAGCAATCACATAAGAAATTTAAAGATAGAAATTGTTTATTAAAAAAAAATCTTCCAATTTTTCTGCAATAACATTTTTGGTATTGGGTCCGCATTTTACAATTAAAAAATTTATTTTAGGTTGTGATTATTTTTAATTATATATTTTATTTTTAATAATGACTGGCACGAAAATAAATAGTTTACAATACAAGTAAACTCACCAGCAGTCCACACAGCATGGCTCCTTTCTGCGATCCATACAAGGTCGGGTTGACCAGCTGCTAGGATGGCCTGCTTCTCAGTGGGTGGCAATATTGGCAGACATTTCTCCGCGAAATATGGCACATGCGCATCTGCCGCGTCGATCAGGGCCGGCTCGTCGCGTGTTAGTTGCAACTTGTCTAGGAGATATTTAATTTCCCTGTAAATGAGGTATAAATCGTACATATCATTGAAACATAAAAGAACAGTATTGCGATAACAGCAAAAATGAAAATAAAAATAACAGCATTATTAGTTATTATTTATTTAGAATAAATAAATAAATGACAGCTAAAACACCTTACTAAAACGATTACAAAGGGTGAAATTAATGCCTTTCGGCATTCTCTCGCAATCAAGAGCTTGATGTACGCATACTCAGATTTAAATAAATTATGTTTAAAATTTTAACCGAAGATTTCTTAAAGAAATCCGTTTTATTGTTACTATTTAGCTAATTACAAATGCATAGTACAAAAACTATAGGGAATACCTAAATTAATAATAATCACCCTTATAAAAATATCTAAGCTTTTCAATTCTTTGTCTTGTCTTGCTGGTCAATTAATATTAACTCTTACCTAAGCACATGCACAGCCAATCTTCTGGGATATGATTTACACTGGCACAACATCACCAGACCCAAAGCCTCAGCTCCTCTGACAACTGACGCCAGAGGTTCTTGCTTTAGAGGTGCTGGAGCTATCACAACGGGTTCACCATTTTTCCAACTCGTTATCAGCTGTAGTAACATCCTTAAACCATTCTCCACTAGCTGAGGTGAAGTGTCCTGAAAGTTATTAGACTTGTATAAAGTTTTTAATACACAAAATACAACATATACATGAGTATACAACAGAGTTGTATCATGTTATTTTAAAAACTTATTACACACATATGTCAGAACATATACCTTTTCTAAGGCTTATAACATAATAATAATAATGTCCTCCAGACCGAATTTCGGCCACGGCGGCCTGCCTAAACGGAGGCTAGCCATCGATGCAGGACAGGATTAGAGTGTCCAAGTGTGTGCAAGCACAGGTGCACTCTCTATACCCTCACTCTCATAATCCGATGGAACGGTTAACCGACACGACCTGAGAGAGTTCAGGCGCAGGACCAACGGCTTTACGTGCTTTCCGTGGCACGGGGGTGAGACACCGCCAATTTCCTGACTTTGGGCAAATACTGAGAATTTCTTGACGGAAAAACTCAATAATTAATATTTTGGCCCGACCCGGGATGCGAACCCAGGACCTCATGATCAGCAGTCGCACTACTACAACCACTAGAGCAACGAGGCACTCTGAGATTGCTTATAATATAATATTGTATTCAATGGTGTAATTGTGAAGCAACATACCTGGACTTCTTTGGCAAGAAACTGGGTGAAACCAGCAAGTACATCCTGTCGCCATTCCGGAAAATCCACGATAAGAGTCTGAAGGCTTTGGAATGAGAGACCGCGAAGTTCCTCATCCATGTGTACTGTCAATCTACACAGGAGGTCCACTAGTTCACTGGAGCTCATGCCTTCGGGTATTAATCTGAACACGAAAATAAAGAGTAAAGTACAAAAAGTGTTTTTTTTTTTATTATAATAATCAAGTGACAAGAAAACAAACAGTTCATGGTAAGGGACTAACTACTGCAGCTAGTGGACACCTGCAACGTGCTTTACCCAAAACATGCTCCAGATGCGTTGTCATCTCTGAGGAATAAGATGGAATGCCTCTCAGCCTTTAGTTATACTCGCTTGCTATAATCAAGCGGAATCCTAGGCAGAAAACCTAGACTATGTGCCCTCTATAAGTGATTTAGTTAGTAAACTTAGAAATGAGGATATCCACAGTAGAACCAGAGTGACCGATATAGCCCAATGGATTAGTAAGCTTAAGGTCGGTTTTAGAGCTCGACCGACCATCGGTGCGTACGTCAGTCGCGCTTGCCTTTTGTATGAAAATTCACAAGTCGTTACAGTGCTCAACCGACCGTACGCACGCGTATATAGTTACGCACTGCGTATGAGGACCGTCGATCGACCGACGCGCTATGGAAACGTATTGACGTGTTCAGTGCTACACCGATTGTACGGATGCGTGTATCATCGTCAAGAAAATCGAACCTAAATTTTAATGATATTGTATGATTTTTTGGGTGTTGAGTAGTGTTAGTGATTTAAGTAATGTTTATCAAACATGGCATATGTCGACACCGAACACCTCGCGGATGTTAGTTGTCTTGTAATTTCACTGATAATTCATCAAAACTTGACATTCTAAAGTAATTAAAAAAAATTTCTTCATCTTCGCGCAATAATGATATAAAGTAGTTAATTCCCCTTAAAGTGCTTTTTGGGCGACGATTGGGTGAACCTGATATCTACGTCTACTGTTCTTTATACGTTTACGAATATAGTAAGCAGCAATTAAACAATTTGTAAACGCGTCTATTTCGTGTACGTGTTTGTGACTGTACCAGTCCAGCCAGTTTCGTTACCCAGGAGAGCACTGAACGCTACAAACTGACTATCGGTTATGTATATCGTCAAGATCGATGGTAAGCACCGACGGTCGATCGAGCTCTAAAACCAGCCTAAGTGGCAATGGGCCGGCCATATAGCTCGAAGAAGCGACAACCGTTGGGGGTTCTCGAGTGACAGCTTCGTACCGGTAGGCGAAGTGTAGGGCGACCCCCCACTAGATGGAGTGATGACCTGGTAAGACATGTAGGAAGTCGATGGATACAGTTGGCTCAGGACCGTGCTTTGTCATACTTTGGGGGAGGTCTATGTTCAGCAGTGGACTTGTGAATGGCTGTAATGATAATGATGATGATATATTCTCGTAAGATTTTTATACACTTACCTCGGTATGGCAGCAACACAAGTTCTAAACAGATCTATTCGCGGTTTCCTTTCCCCTGTATTGATCTCCTGCTCCTTAGTTACATTTTGAGTATTAGTCAACATTAACGGTCTTCCATAATGTGCGTCTAATGCCCTCAATATCTCCACTAATACCCGTCTCACATATGGAAAATAAGCACTCATCCCGATTGACCTTGCAGTCTCGTCTGTCAACATTTTGTTGAGGAAGGTCTTTTTAACTCTTAAAGTATTGCCAGAGGGTAAAGTCCCGGACGTCCTTGGCATCGGTGGTTCACCCTCCTTTTGCTGTAAGCTGTCAGCAACAACCAAAAACGCACGCAGCCCGATGGACATTCTCTCTGGAGTCATTATTATCTTAATGGGCCTTCCCACCATGAGCAAATCAAATACTATTTCCCTCATGGCAAAGTCCAGCCTTTCTTGTGCGATGAACTGAATGATTTTCACGAAGATGTTTAACGGCGTATCACGTGGCACTACTCCCTTAGACCCTTTAGGGAATAAGGAGTTCACTATGCTTTGGAGTCTAGATTGGGTTGCAGAATTGCTCTCGCATTTGATTCTTATCATGTATACCCAAAGCAGGCGATATAGCGCCTCTGTAAAATAAATAAAAGATAGTTTAAGAAATTTTGAACTGGTAGAAATTCATATAGAATCCCTGTGAAAGAAGCGAGAAAGGTGTGTCAGAATCGTGCTAAATGAAAGTTCGTAGTCTCTGCCTACCTTTCTAGATATCAAGCGTGATTTTATTTCATTTTATTTACTTCTGTGATAGTACATCACTGTCACCTCTATATATACAAGTATAGTAAAGATCGCGGCACATAATTTGAACCAAAATGGCAGTTGTTCGCGCAGGTACAATAACGGACAAAAGTGCGGTTGCCTGAGAAATTCAAAAATTTTAAAGGAAAAACCGTGAATTCATCGTATTTAAATATATATATTTTTTATAAAATGTGAAAATAGATTGAAGCAACTTAATTAAACGTAAAAACCTTCAAATTTTATATCAGCACGTAATTTTGCACTTAGTTTACCAAGGGTCTTTCTCAGTTAAATGAAAATTATGAAAGGGTACATCGTTTAATTACCCCCTTGTCAAAATCGTCATTGCCTGTGACTGGTATTATTCGTTGTCTCTTTTTA
Organism: Parnassius apollo; assembly: GCA_907164705.1. Lineage (NCBI taxonomy): Eukaryota > Metazoa > Arthropoda > Insecta > Lepidoptera > Papilionidae > Parnassius > Parnassius apollo. The sequence goes on from CAJQZP010000774.1 coordinate 9,089,010, forward strand.
CCAGGGGTCCTAAATGTAACTAAAAACTTTTACTTTATTTTACAATCCTTTTAACAGTGGATACTGACTTTTTCGTAGCTTTCGCAGTTTTATTCAGAGAATCAGTTATACAATTTTCTATCAAAAAATAATTATAAACACCAAATAGCATTCTTCTCCCCTGTCGCTTTCAAATTGGTTATTGTCGAGTCATTTTATTAAAATTAAATTAAATGATCACACAATCGAGAGAATTATAAATGTCAAATAAAAGAACTGAAAACTTCGTGCGCAATTGTACTCCAGGGCCGCACGGTGAGTGCGCGGGACAGAGTGCGTCTGAGTGGAGACTAGCATTGCTACATTGCTATGGTTACGCGCAGTCCCTCGCGGCGCACTTCATACCGCACTTCGACTGAGACCCGAAAATGTGTTACTGAACATTCAAGGCCATAGTTCAACTTACGTGCCGTGATTTATACACTCTTCGGATATTTTTTTTTATTACTTACAAAAAAGTAAATAATAATGATATGTGTAAAATTTGTGTTACTACTTCAAGTAGATCATCTCTTTTTAAACATTTACAGGAATAAAATATATAGAGCATCATCATTGGTTAGTCGTTTTAATTGAGTTTGATACCAAATATTTTAGATGTTGTAATTTTCTCTGCTTTGGGATGATGAATTTTGTACCTGGCTTTTTTATGGCCTCGTTGTCATAAAATGTGAATAAAAATGTAAACACTACTATATTTTTTAACCTAAACAATAATTCAGTTCATATACTGAAGGAAAAAGTTAGACAACGATTTCATAAATTTGGAGCTCCAGAATTAATAACATTTATACTTATTTTTTTTTACATCTAGTATTACCTCTTACGTCTATAGAGTATGTGCATAATAAAATTGAAATTAAATTCATGACAAAATTAAGAATTACCTAAGGCCACCCTACACATCTTTGGATCCCGGTTCTTCAGATGAGACAAACACATGGCAAGGAAGCAATGCCAGTTTGCGAGGAAAAACTGTTTCTGCGAGACACAGAGTAGGCAAGTAACCAGAGGAAACAGCGCCAGCCGATGCTTAGACTTAGTGCTTGCGTCGAGTGTATGACTATACAACATTTCAACAAAGTTTTTTAGGCAGGGCACATTTACTTCATTCTTCACCGTCTAAAATTAGAAAAAATATAATACACTTTGAAGATTTAAATATGATGTTTTAACATAATTTATAAATATTTACAGCCTTACTTACAATCCTTACTTACTTAAATCTGGTATTAATTATCACTGTACCTTGAATAAATGTCATTTTACGGATTTTATCGCATTTAGTTTAATTGATTTAATTTAATTTTAATTCCAGACGTTTTGCTGTGGTGTTTAACATCCGATGTCACAGCCCCGGCTACCTTCAGCTATAAACAGGCTGCCTTTTTCTATTGTCTTGTAATGAAAAGAAGCAGAGAACAATTGTGTTTCTTAAATTAACATCAGCTATTGTGAGTAAGGCCGTAAGTATTTATTTAACTCAAGTATGATTACTGCTTAATGTATCTTGCTTATCATATAAGCAACACTTACTGCAGCAACAGGTACTAGTATTTCGACAAAAAGCCCAGCTAAAGCGTGCCGTATATCCTTGTCCTTGACTTCGAGAAAATACTGAGCACACTCCTGCAAGAACTGAAAGGACGCCTCAAACTCCTCTATGGGAACCATCTTTACACGGAAGAACTTCATTCCCATGAGTAATGATATTATGCTCTGCGTTGTATGCGGGGATGGTTCTCTGCTCTTAAGCTCCTGTGTACAATAATATTGTTAAGGCTGTAAGAATTAGAAATATAAAAAAATACTTTCTTATGTTTAGAGTTTCCATCCAGTTTTGTAGTATTTTGCCAGAACAAGCTGGATATTTAAGCTTATATAAGAATACCACTACTTTCCTAAGATATATTCTTTCTCAAATTTATACTTTACGCCATTTTGTGAATTGTTAATATTTTTAGTTACTTTTATCTATATATTTCTGCCTACCAAAGTCCGCTGCTGAACATAGGAGTCCTTAGGGACCGCCTCATAACGGGGATATTTGCCATAGTGGCCACGCTTAGCTGGCTGCTTGGCAACCTTTTTATTGCTGCCTATCTCCATGTTTGTTTCCCTCCGACACCTCTTACTACACCCACAGGATAATTATGGGAAAGTGGAGATTCATACACTGCTACTTCTTGTATTGTTATTTTAAATTTTTTAAAAGAAATTAAAGCCTTTTATACAGGCTCTTAGTGTAAACATTGTTATCCTTGAAACCAGTGGTTTGGTTTCACTTATAGAACGTAAATTCAATGTAAAATAACATTATTTTTTTAGTAAAATTTAAATTTTCCCTTAATTCCTCAATTTTTGCCTGTTCTAAGCCAGGATGAAAGTATGAAGGAAAAGTTACATCACAGGTTATGTGTACCTATTGTATTTTTATTGGAATGTTGTGTAGGTAGCTAGCGCGGGCGGTGATCTTTACAGTGATTACGTCACTCGGGCTCATAGGGTATCACTGAATTTACGGACGGTGTCGCACAGAAACTTTACGTTCTATAAGTGAAACTAAACCACTGGTTTCAAGGATAACGGTGTTTACACTAACATCCTGTATAAATATTGTATTTTGTTAGCTTCCTGAATCAGAAATCCCAATACTTAAATACGTAATTTAAATATAAGTGACATAAATTGTGTTACAAAGATAAACTGCTAAATGATGAGTAACTGTAGTAAACACTGACCTTGAGCTCTGCTGTGAAACGTTTCCTGACAGATGCGAATCGTGACTGCGCTAGAACACCTATAACTTCAGCATACAGGTCAGCGATTATGTGCACATTTGCCGCATTCGGATTCGACTGCAGGCTGTAGATGTACAAAAATATAACAATTGATCATTTATTTATTACGTTCACAGAGATTAATTGACAATCACTCAACGTTAAAGTCAGAATGGGACAGTAAAATTACAATAATATTCAAATCAATGATACATTGATGATTACATGTTTATTATAGTAACACCACCCCCCCAAAAAAGAGGGCCCGAGAAGGGGCCCGAAAAAAGGGTTCCGTGCCACAAAAAAAAAAAACAAAACTTACCGGGAGGGGGGCCGGCAGACCCCCCCCCCAAAATAAAAAAACCCCATATACATTCTAAATGGTGACTCCATACCAGCATACCAGCCCTTAATGTTGTTTTAAACTCAAATAGCAAGACTAACAATTGTATAAAACACACACAGTTTGTCTCATCTACATGCATATCCTTTCATCGATCATCTAGATCACGGATATTGTTTTATGTTTAGAAGGATATGGATAAATGTGAACCTCTGTGTTGGATTTAGATAATTTTATATGGATTATAGATACTGTCGATAATATTTCATTTAACTTATTAACTACTACTTACCCTTCCTTGTAATTAAAGCGTTTGAAGGCCAGTGTTTCTATATAGTGCACAAGATCCTCATGACCCGGGTGAAAAGGAAGCTGACGAAGCACTTCGATCAGTGCAAGGCAAAATAGGAACTCTACAGCAAGGTCGCGTCTCTCCGCTTGCAACTCTTCACAGCTGCGTTCTACTGTCTCTGTACCGGCGCCACTGCCTGACACTATGTAAATTATACTGAAAGAAACATACAGTAGCATTTTACTTATCGCAATAAACAATTTTATAAAAGAATCTCAGAAGGAAATCCGAATATACTATTTCCTTTCTGGCTTTAGCCATTTTATTTCTTTTCTGGCTAAAGCTATAAAATATTCGGATTTTTCACTAAAATACTAAGGTGGCTATATTATGCTTCTCATGACAGAGATTTTGGGGGCAAGAAATAATCCGGCGAACAGTCCCAATACGTTGAAGCGGACTTTATATATTACGTCTTGGAAGTAATTTCTTTTTTTATACTAATACATGGGTGGTTCCTCAAGATGTTATTTTTCACATCCATATTAAAATTAGTACTTAAAAGTGCAATTTACACTTTCATTCGTACCGCCGGAATTAAACTTAGATATAAATGTACGAAAGTGAACAGTAATATTTCGTTTGTTAATAGCTTACTAGTAAGCAACTGTGGTGACGACCACATTTTCTGCACACGCAATTAGAAAAATTATAATATACTAGCAAGCCCGGCAGATATTATTCTACCCTTTCCTGTAGGTGGCTTAATGATGATACAAAGGGGGCCGAGTTGTGACAACTTTCAAATATAACGGCTTCGCCAATAAATGATTTGCTATCTGAACTGGTACCATAGCAGTTGCTTCAATCATATGATTATAATGTAGTTACAACATTCATGGAACTAAACAGTGGGTTAGCTTACAACCTACGTAGTTTGTTTTGAACTTGGCCTCCCTTTTCACATTTATGGTTTTGTGTGCTAAAAATATCTAAACCACTGTAAATATTTAGTGCTTCAGATTACCTTTTATTACGAAGATCCTGATGTGGTTTCTTAGCCTGTTCATTTAGTTGTGGCGAATCAGCCATTTGACGCTCCAACCAACCAAAAAGAGCACGAAGCAATGAAGGAAGACAGTGTTCGGCGACTGTACCGAAAGCTGATAGAATTTGATCAAGTTGTGGATCCTCACCACGCTGGAGAGTTTTATTCAAAGGCTTTTCCTGTAATAACAACAATTTTTAGTACGAGTGTTCAAATACATATTCCAATGAGCTTATATATGACTAAATAATAACATACAATTGGTTCAGCCATTACAGCTTCCATTTTTCTCTCAGCTTGGACAGTAAACTCAGTAAACAACAGCCTCATGACGAACTCTCCAGGGCGCAAGTCTGAATCTGTAGATGCTATAACAGGACCTTTGTGAGGACCCCAAGGTAGCATGGAGCCTGAAATATAGTTAATAAAATCAATTATATGATTATACAATTCTTAAGAATGCTACTATTTCTTATTAAATAAACACAATAAGCAAATATATAAGTATTGAAGTACAAACCTCTGGTAGAAATAATTGATACCAAAGAATTGCCTACATTACGCCAGTCTGTTGTAGTGGGTGTGGGTGCAGATCTATCTAGTAATGTGTGAGTTTCAGTGGGACTAATGTCATTGGTGAAAGTAAGGGGCGGTTCACTGTCATGTGGTCTATGTTCCGATATTACACTACCCTCAGAATCACCCTCACTAGACACCATCGACGATGGAGCCTCTTCTGTTCCTGCAAAATTATACATTACGTAAAACGAAATTGGCAAAATTCTCTGGTAAAAAGTATTTAAAAAACCAATATTCATGTATTATATTCATTCATAATAGTTTATGAACCTTTATTTAAATCATGGTATAATGCATCAAGTAATATTTTCAATAATGTAATAGTCCTGGACACATGGATATGTGAAGGGCTTGTACTCTGTAGTAAGACGTATATATGTTGTAACTTTACTTTTTATGCAGACATCGGATATATTAGTTAAAAATATTTCTCATTTTTAATACATTTACACTAATCTGAAGGTATATAAAGAACAATACCTGATGCATCTTCGGGATGCCCATCCGATGGCACGGTACTCAGGGAATCAGATTCTTCTGATGTTATCATTGTAATATTTTGTATTTCTTTATTTTACCGTGAATCTGAAATATAACACACCGAATTACTTATTAATAACTATATTCAAAAATATACTCGAATTAGGTTGATCTTCCAAATAGCAATTATAAACTCAGACATTTTATGTGTGTAAGCTGATATGAGACCAAAAGAGGGACTAGATACAATTTAAGACACATGAAAATAACTAGTTTCCGATCTCAACATGAAGATAGCAGCACTCATCAATAAAAGCTAGTAAATGTATAAAGTGCATCATTTGGTTGAGACTGATGAAGCGGTAAAAACGAAAAGGCTAACTGCACAAACATCATCGAAACTAGCTGTGCAGATGTTGACAGTTACGCACCAAAATTTCAGCCATTTTGAGCCAGTTTGAGTGAGTCGATGTGTTTTTGTGAACATGGAAAAAATTAAGTATCGAGCTGTCATTAAATCTTTGTTTTTGAAAGGAAATACGCCTACGCAAATCAAAGATAAGTTGGACTCTTATGTATTCCCCATACTCTCTGCACCATCATTCACCAAAGCGAAATTTAAATTTAAACGTAGCTGTGAGATCTTGGGAGATGATGAACGTTTGGGACGTCTAAAACTGCAACTACTGACGATAAAATCGCGAAACTCACCAAACGTTGCTAGACGACCGCCGTACTAAAGTGAGAAAGCTAGCAGAAAATTAGAGACTATGAAAATGTCCAAAGAATGTGCTTGTCACATATTAAATCAAGATTTAGGCATGAGATAGCTGTCAGCGCGTTATGTGCCGCGTTTGCTCAAGTTAGATCAAAAACGTTTTCGAATGAACATTTCCAATGATCTATTAGCTCAGTTTAGGCACAATAAAGCAGAGTTTTGGTGCCGATTAGTTACTGAAGATGAAACTTGGATACACCATTATACGCCCGAAAGAAAAATACAGACAAAACAGTGGACTGCAAAGGGGGAACAAACTCCAAAAAAAACAAAAGCTGTTTTTTGGGCTGGGAAAGTGATGGTGACTGTTTCTTGGGATAGTCATTATCTTAATCGGTTATCTTCAAAAAGGAAAAAGCATTATAGGAGCATACTACACATCATTACTTCAGATACTGAAGGCAAAAATTCCATGGCGAAAATCCACGAATTATAGTTTGAGCTGCTTAACCTGGGTGACCTTACTCACCAGATCTAGCCCCAAGCAACTTCCTTTTGATCCCTCATCTAAAAATTGCGCTTTGAGGACAGATATTTTCGTCAATCACCTTCGTGAACAATTATTTTGCAGAGAAAAACGCCGAGTATTATTTGAACGGTTTAGAAACTATGTAGAAAAATAAAAATAAATTTTAAGAAAAAATGTCTTGTATCTTGGTTAGGTTAAAAATTTTTCAAACGTCCCACATAATTGTCTACATACATGTAATTCATTACTTCACAAATATTAATAGCTATGAGCATTGTACATTAAATAATTTTGTAAAAAACGTAAATATCCACTTTATTTGTGCACTGGGAGATATATTTTAGGTAACAAATTGGATGTTTCTATGGTTGAATAGAAAAATTGCTTTGTATTAAGACTGACCATGATTGTGTGCAGTATAGGTCAGATCTTATAATCAAGGCTTCTGCGTTTTATATATCATGTGTATTTTGGGTCTGTGAAAACTGCTGGACTCACTAGTGTAGAATGAATTAGCTGAACCCTTATAGTGATCAAATGTAAAAATAAACAATTTATAATGATTTAACAATGACAAAATCTGTTTTGAACAGAACAATTAATTTTAATAGCCAATAAAATGGCTTCTGGTCATATTAATTTCATACTATATATTTAGATTTGTCAAGCAGATTGTTTAGTTATTTAGCATAGTTATAAAGCATTGCGGTGCTGTAATGAAATTATCAACAATTTCTATAATTATTAACCAAAACTACTCATATTCATTGTTAGTTCAGAGCCTTAAAATTACAAAACTCTTAACCTAATAGATGGGGTTGTGGTCGAGATAATAAATAAGTTTTTGACTGACACTGAAAAAAATTACGGAGCGAATGCAGACTAAAAATCGGAAACAGGACGCAGAATAAAGTCTGCTGAGCCAATTAATCTTTAAAAAAGTTACTACAATTGCCTGAATTTTTAATAACATATTGAAATAAATGAGTCATTTCCATTTAGAATGTAATTAATAAGCTTTTTGTTTGAAACCTCGCTTATCACAGTATGAATACACTTTATGTGACTAAACAATAGTGGAAAGTTTTCAAAATAATGGTCCGTCATTAATTTATACAATATGATAGTTGTAGAAGCTTACCTCTAATTAGTCACTTCTGTATAATCAACATTGTATTACAATTCCTAAAAACAGACCACTTATTTAACTTTAACAAACAATGTACATAAAAAAGGAAGTAAATTCGCCATTGCACAAAATATTGACTATCAACTATTTACTTAGAAATCACCATGGATAACAAACAAGCAGACACAGAGGCAAATAAAATGGTAACACTTCACAAAATTCATGCTTTCAACCAGCTTCCTATTTCACATGATAAATGGCTACGAAAACTGGACACTAACCATAATACATTAAAAATCTTTTCTCAGCTTAAAAAGCAATGATGTTAGCATGCAATGCTACGTAAAACTGCATTTTGAACCTTATAATTTCATAGAGTTCTCCTTAAGTAAAGAATCCACTCCCAATATCTATTCTATAATTTATTAAAACAGTATATAGTTTTAAGGAAACTTAATTATATGAAAGGTAAAAAAGGGATACATACATTAAGTACATATAAACACAGCAGCAGAATTATTATTAACATAAAAATTTAGCAGAAGATTCATATCAAAGTAATAAAGAAAAAAATTCTTGCCTTATTGATTTAGATTTCTATTTGTATTATGTAAGCTGTTAAGGATTTTTTTATTAACATTCTCTTTAAAGTTTCAATAAAATATCATTTTGCGTTGGAATTTAGGTTGAAGGCACTTGGAAATAAAATAAAAATCTGTTATTAATTAAGATAATTCATTAGACGCAACTAAATGTATTAAGGTAACAGGTATATTTTATGAAATATAATTAAAATAGGTAAATGAAAATCGCAGCATTATGTATTACATTTCTATTGATAGAGTAACTAAATTTACAAAATTAATAACAAAGAAGTTGTTACAGAACTAAGCTCCTTTTATTACGACACAAATCAATTGCTTGATTTCTACACCCCCTAAGAACGCCAGCAGTGTCAACACAACAATAAATATTATTATAGCCGCTTAAAATTGGAGTGCACCATGACCAAATAAAAAAATAAACAAATTAGATGAATTACAATTTACCTAGCTTTCTACCTCCAAAGAAGGGTTTCACAATTATAATTGAATATCATTTTCTCCCAACGAATGCTAAATACAAGTGTAATGTAATTGAAAAGTAAACGCAATTCACTTTTCACTTTTATTCAGTTAATAACAGTTCTAGGTCGGTCCATTCTCAAACGTCATTTCAAATAGGGATGTTCGATGATCATCGATGTTTGATGATGTTAAAAATCAGAACATCGATGTTGCCACATGTCAAACATCGAAATATCAATGTCAATGAACCCACAATCGATTAATAGTGTCAGCTTTTCTCGAATAAAGGCACGACAACTCAGTTAACTGTTGAATCACTATGTTCGTTGTTTAATTTCACTCTAAAATTGTATATAATACTTTATAACACACTATACTTTACTTTCACAAAGAAGACTATATATTAATTTAACTTTACTCACAACCTTTAGAATCATACATACATAAACACTCACGCCTGTCACCCAGAGGGGTAGGCAGAGACTACAGACTTCCATTTGGCACGATCCTGACACACCTCTCTCGCCTCCTTCACATCCATACACCTACGCATGCATGCTCGTCGGTTAAGGATACTCCTAATTTGGCCCGTTTCAAATAAATCGCCAATTTTGTCGATAAATTTTCGCCTAGGACGTCCCTTTCCGACTCTGCCATTCACTTCTGCAACATAAATTTTCTTTGTCCCTCTTTCCTCATCCATTCTTTCCCCATGACCAATCCACCGAAGCATTCCTTTCTTAATCCTGGTCACAACATCATCTTGCAAACCACACTCTTCTCTTATCACACAATTTTTCAACCTGTCATTCAGATTCAGCCCTAACATACTCCTTAACGACCGCATTTCTACTGCATTTATTCTACTCTCGTGCTTCTTCTGCCATACCCAACTTTCACTACCATACGTTAAAGTAGGGACCAACACAGCATTGTGAATTGCCATACGTGCCTTTTTTGACACATTTTGACTCTTCACAATAGAGTGCAGGGCTCCATTTACTCTGTTTCCTGCGTTCACTCGTCGTTCTATATCCTTATCATATCTCCCATCCCTACTAAATACGCAACCCAAATATACAAACTCATCTACTTGCTCGATCAACTCCCCTTCTATTCTTATTTCACATATCGTTTTACTTTCATCTCTTTCAAAAACCATAATTTTTGTCTTACTTGCGTTCACTTTCATACCCCTTTCTTTGAATGATCTGTTCATTAATGTAACCATCATTTGCAACTCAGCCGCCGACGACGCAAGAATAACTTGATCATCGGCGTACAAAAGGCATTTGACGGTTAACTCACCCATTCTTAATCCGCATTCTTCAACTTTCAAATTTTGCAAACAACTGTCCATAAATAGGTTGAACAACCACGGGGAAGCCACACAGCCCTGTCTGACACCTTTATGGATGCCAAACCAGTCCGAGTAGACCCCGTTGATCCTAACACAAGCACTAGAGTCCCTATAAAGAGATTCCAATGCCTGTATCAAGCCAGCGCTCAACCCAAATGAGTTCAGTGTTTGCCATAGCACATTCCTATCCACTCTGTCATAGGCCTTCTCCAAGTCCATGAACGCACAAAAAACCTTTAGAATCACCTTATTTCATAATAGACTTGACTATTATAACCTTCTCAGCACCTGTTCGTAATCAACTGCCGGGAGCGTCAAGTGTACGTGCTTTTATAATGTGACTCAATTTTAGAATTAATGTAGGTAGTTTGAAATGGATTCATATTAATATTAATTGTGGAGATTGCTAAGTAATATTGCATAATAATCATTTATACAATAGGAACTTGTGAAGAACGCGAACCCACTAAATGTCTAAAGTTTTGAACTATTCTAAATCTCTATAAACTAAAAAATATCTTTATGATGTGTCAAGCTTTCGATTTGTTAATTTGTTATTGTGGTGTCGTTGTCGGTTATCGCCCAATAACTTGCCATTTTACCCATATAATTATAAAACAATGTGTAAGTATCTACACAATTCAATTCTATTTAGCCACAATTTTGAGCTTATCATAACGAGTTTATTGTTCGCTTGAACATGAAGGTTTATGAAAATAATGATCACTGAGCAAGCGTTAGCATAGACAATTTCATGCATAGTGCATTTTATAAAAGGCTGTGGAAGCTTACTGCTTGGGCTGTTTGATTAAAAATTGTGAACATAGGTGAAGGAAAAGTCTATTACTTTGTTTTTGTGTGGTTTGTTAATTTTTTCTCTATAATCGTATTTTTTCTTTCGCGATGGAAGTAGATAATATTAAAACTACGTCTAAGTCGTAAATTAGGTCTCATAGTAATTTTTTTCATACCAGATTTGTGAATGTATAGAAACATCAAAATGGTAACATTCATCACGATTGCCAAGAAATATTAGACTACTTATATTATAACAAATGAACTAGATATTTCTTAACATCTTCTCATTTTTTAAATTACTGAGACTAAATTTTATTTTTAAATTCTGTTATTTCATCAGTAATAAAACATAAATAACATAACTAATTTTTGATTTCTACCCTGTTAAACAGATACATGTGCAAAAATATCGATAATGGCCAACATCGATGTTTTGAGCAGGATAAAGCAGGAAGCAAGATATAGATACCAACATCGATATTATCTGTCGATGTTTCTGCAACATCGAGCATCCCTAATTTGAAATTGTTTTTCTTCTTCTTTAGTAATAGACTTGAACAATTGTTTTTTTGCCAATGCGAATTTTGACAAATTATTAATTAAAATCAAATCTTCTTTACATTATGTTAACGCCATAGACCTGATAGCACGAAAACGCGTGACCGATTTTGATTTGTCTTTGCATAGACTTAGAAGAATATACTGGCTTATAAACGACCTGATAGCCCAAAAACGCGTGACCAATTTTAATTTGTCTTTGTTTGCATTAGCTAGTTATGTAGTTTACTTACAAGTACTATCGAAAAATGAAGAAAAATGAATCCATGACAGTGAATATTTAAAAATAAATATTTACTGTCATGGACAGTTTCCTCGGAACTTACTTTTAATATCGTGATAATCAAACATAAACAGTTAGATACCTAATTAAGTAAATACCAATTAATATTTTATAAAATGTTTTGCTGGTGAAATAAAACATCATGTTTATATTTTTAGTATTACTTTTAACAATGACAAACATTTAATAATTAATGAAATTATTCGACTTAAATATGAACGTAAATTTAATGATTATATGTATTATATAGCTAGTACTTTGAGTATTACTTTTAATAATTACAAATACATAATAATAAACATTGAAATATATTACATAACATAAACACTCACGCCTGTCACCCAGAGGGGTAGGCAGAGACTACGGACTTCCATTTGACACGATCCTGACATACCTCTTTCGCCTCATTTACATCCATATATCTACGCATACATGCTCGTCGGTTAAGGGTACTTCTAACATGGCCCATTTTCAAATATCGCCAATTTGGTCGATAAACTTTTTTCTAGGGCGTCCCTTCCCGACTCTGCCGTTCACATCTGCCATATATATTTGCTTTGTCACTCTTTCCTCATTCATTCTTTCTACATGACCAAACCACCGAAGCATTCCTTTCTTAATCCTGGTCACAACATCATCTTGCATATCACATTTTCTCTATCCAATATCTCACCCTGTCATTCAGATTCAACCCTAGCATACTCCTTAAAGACCACATTTCTACAGCATTTATTCTACTTTCGTGCTTCTTCTGCCACACCCAGCTTTCACTACCATACATTAAAGTAGGGACTAACACAGCATTATGAATTACCATACGTGCCTTTTTTGACACATTCTGGTTCTTCATAATAGATTGTAGTGCCCCATTCACTTGACTCCCTGCATCTACTCGTCGCTCTATATGCTTATCATATCTACCATCCCTGCTAAATACACATCCCAAATACACACACTCATCCACTTGCTCAATTAACTCTCCCTCTATTCTTATTTCACATACCGTTTTGCTTTCTTCTTTCAAAAACCATCACTTTTGTCTTACTTGCGTTCACTTTCATTCCCCTTTCTTTTAATTCCTAGTTCATTAATGTAACCTTCATTCGCAATTCAGCCGCCGATGACGCAAGGATAACTTGATCATCGGCATACAAAAGGCATTTGACGGTTAACTCGCCCATTTTTAACCCACATTCTTCATCTTTCAAAGTTTGCAAGCAACTGTCCATAAATGGGTTGAACAGCCAAGGGGAAGCCACACAGCCCTGTCTGACACCTTTTTGGATGCCAAACCAGTCCGAGTAGACCCCATTGATCCTGACACAAGCACTAGAGTCCCTATAAAGAGACCTTAATGCCTGTATCAAACGAGCGCTCAACCCAAATGAGTTCAGTGTTTGCCATAACACACTCTGTCATAAGCCTTTTCCAAGTCCATGAACGCACAAAAAACTTTCTGGTTTTTGGCCAAAAACTTCTCCGCAATCATGCGCATGGAAAAGACTCCACCCCATTCCTTTTCTAAAACCCGCTTGCACATCTCAAATTTTTCCATCAGTTTCTTCATAACTCTTTCAATTAACACCTTAGCATACAGTTTACCCACAATACTAAGCAAGCTGATACCACGGTAGTTTTTGCAGTCCTGCTGTGACCCTTTTCCTTTATATATTGGTACTATAACTGCTTTACACCAGTCATCCGGTACCCGTTTTAATTCCCAACATAAATTAAACAAGGTATACAGCAGGCTTGCCACCACTCCCTCTCCAGCCCTTAGCATCTCGAGTGATACTCTATCATATCCAGCTGCCTTACCTGCTTTCATGCATTTCATTGCTTTCATTATTTCATCTACACTTATCTCCATACCCCTTTCCACTTCTTTCGGAATTTCTAGTTCATTTAATTCAGACGACTCTTCACTCAGAAACACGCTTTCAAAGTATTGCTTCCATCTGTTTAAATTCGAAACTTCATCATTCAGAATACATCCATTCTCGTCTCTCATAGCATTAATTATAGGCTGTTTATTTCCCCTGACAGTTCTTACGAGTTTCCAGAACATTTTTATATCAGCCTGGAAATTATCAGATATCCTATATCCTCCTAATATATTTTCTTATCCGTTCTTTCTTTCTTTTTCCTTTCAACTACTTCTTTTACTCTCTTATTTAGACGTCTAAATTCTGCCTTTTTTATTTCAATCTCATCATTCATACCACCAGAATCTACGACTGCGCTCCTCATTCTCCCATCCACAATTACGAAATCTATCATGCTTCTATCATAACCTCTTCCCCATGTACACATGTGAATCTTCTTATGACGAAAAAAAGTATTCGTCACAAAAAGATTCTTTTCCACACATACGGTGAGGAGGTCTTCACCATTCTCATTTATACTTTCATCACCAAACGTTCCCAATATCCTTTCATAACCAGACCTCTTCACCCCAACCCTTCCATTAAAGTATCCTAACATAATAATATTTCCATTTTTCATACATTTTGTCAACACCATCCTTACCATGTCCCAAAACTGCTCTCGGATGTTAGTGGGCTTAGACGTGTCTGGGGCGTACACCCCTAGCAGGAACAGCTTCTTTAAGCCCACTTTCATTCGTATCCATAGCCACCTCGGGCTTACACATTCATACTCTTTCACACATTGACCCATTCTTTCTGAAAGGATAAAACCGACTCCCTGGCATGCCCGTTCGGTCTCGTCTACACCAGCCCAATACGCGGTATACGTGCCATGTGCATTGGCATCCTTTCCGTTTCGTTTCGTCTCATTTACAAATAACACATCTATTCCTCTGTCATTCATCATTTCGCATACTTCATACATCTTGTCATTCATTCCTCCACATACATTCAGCGTAGCCAGACGGGTTTCCGCAATCCACTTTTCGCCCCTCCGGGAGACAGAACGTGATGGGTGGCGAACCTCGACGCCGGTTTTTCTCCCGGAGATTCTTCGCACCCCTGCCCCATCAAAGGGGTGCCGGGAACTCGGGGCCATTTCCTGACTTATGGTGCAAAAAAGAGGTGGTGGTAGATTTTACGCCGCTACCATACGGCGAGGAGCCGAGTCTATTTTTTCGGCTTTGTCACTCGTTTAGCACCACCCGGGGGACACGTGTAGGGTGGACCTAAGGTTAGGTGGTCGAAGCTTACGGATACGATCGACTCATCCCCCCGAGCGACTCATGCCCCCACATGACACGAAATATATTATAGAAGTTTATTTTAACATTCGACTTTTTATTATCATTTTATTTGTTACTCAGGGAAGGGCAGGAATTTATAGTTGACACAGACGCAAGTGATACAGGACTTGGCGGTGTGTTGTCTTAACGGAATGGTAATCGAGAGGTTGTGATAGCGTACTTCAGCAAGTCGTTGTCAAAACCGGAAAGGAACTATTGTGTCACAAGACGCGAATTGCTAGCTGTGGTAAAGTCGTTGCAGCATTTTAGCAAATATCTTCTGTGGCGGAAATTTCACTTACGAACCCACCATGCTGCACTAAAATGGCTATTGCAGTTCAAAAATCCAGAAGGACAAGTTGCGAGGGGGATTGAACTACTGCAGGAATACATTGACACAGATGCATTGTTAAGAAGAACTTGTCCTGAAGATTGCAAGCATTGTACTAGGCAAGAGGGTAAGAAATTGGTATCTGTGAGGATGCTCAGGACAGATCACCTCAGCAACTAGTGGAAGGACAAGCTTACAACATGCACATGAGGAAGATCTGGACATCAAGCCGATTCTGGAATTGATGAAGGCCAGTTATAACAAGCCCAAGTGAAGCGACGTCTCAGCGATGAGCTCAACCACGAAAAGCTGTTGGCTCCAATAGGACAATTTGCTGCTTTAGGATGGAGTTCTGTGCCGTAAATGGGAAAATGGTCGGGAAGACTGCTGTCATTTGCAAATGGTTGTCCCTGAAGTGAAAGTACCGCATGTTCTAGAGCTGTACCGCAATGATTGTTCGGGAGGCTATCTGGGAGTTGAACGAACTCTACTGAAGATCCAAGAACGTTTTTACTGGGTCTGCTGTCGAGACGATGTCGAGGACTGGTTTGGTAAATGTACAAGTTGTGCGGCTGTAAAGGGACCTCAGACTCGTAGAAGAGGTGCATTGAAGTTGTACAATGTTGGTGCACATGGGAGAGAATAGCCGGGTGGGCCGTTTCCGGAAAGTGAAAGCGGTAACAAGTAGTTCATGGTTGTGATGGATTACTTCACTAAGTGGCCAGAAGTATTTGCCATTCCAAATCAAGAAGCTTCAACAGTTGCGGATAAACTAGTTAATCAAGTCTTCTGTCGTTTTGGAGTACCGTTATAGATTCACAGCGATCAAGGAAGGAATTTTGAGTCTCAAATATTCCAGGAAAATTGCCGAGTTATGGGTACTCATAAAACAAGAACGACTTCTTACCACCCGCAATCTGATGGAATAGTAGAACGATTTAATCAGACATTGGAGAGGTACCTAGCAAAAGTTGTAGACCATCGGCAACGAGATTGGGACAAGCACATACAACCGTTTTTGTTGTCATATCGAAGCGCTGTTCACGAAAGTAAATCAGTGACACTTTGGAAGAGAATTACGGCTACCTGTAGAGCTGATCGCACGAATGAAGTCCACACTCGAATTTTCTACATCTAGTCGGTTGGGACCGGTATTTGCTGGAACATTCTAGATGTTTCGGTGCAAAAGGCCTATATAAAGCCGTTTAGGACCACGACCGGAGCAGTATTGAATTGGCGATACGGGCGAAGCTTTCGGCGCGAAACAAAATGAACTAAAGCATTAAGTGTGATTAATTATTAGTGTGATTTAAGTTTTAATTGGTATTCAGTAATTAAAGTATCAATTTTGGTAATTTTATCGGCAGTTTTTAATTGTCACGTACACTAATCTCGTAACAATAATAAATAACAAACGGTCACACATCCACGGACTGACCGCGGCAAGTGCACCTTCTTCTCGCAGATCTATTGATTCGCGCAGTTACTATGTACTTAACCACGAGCTCCTTTTTCTCTACAACGTGATGAACCACGCTATTAAGCCCTTACGAGGAGTATTAAAAAAAACGCAAAATTACAAGGTTTCCTCGTTGAAATTACATGTTTTCCGTTCGTTGCTTGAAATAACAATTACTTGGTAAAAATAGTTCATTTTCTCTACTACAATGAACTCTAATTTGTAGACTCTATTGAATATCGACCTTCGAAAAAAAATATTTTTATCACAAATATCCTATAATTTAATAATCATAAAATACATTTTTGTTCTAATATGCCTCTCACGTAAGAGAAAAAAATCGACATAATCCGATACAAGCGCTAATATCTCCAAAGTTCTACATCATTTTGACGTAAATTTATACCAAAATAATCATCAACATTTTCTTAAGCTCTATAATTTTTACTTTTTAAATCGTTACTATTATTTTTTAATTAACTAAATAAAAGAACCATATATTTCACTACTGTATACTGCACCGGCCCTCTGCGTTCAACGGTTCAAAACGGCGTGAGCGCCCGTCAGGGTTGGACTTGTATCAATTTATTTCGCGCGCTCCGTCTCGTTTCGATTCATTCATTTGTTTTGTATTTGGTGTGTGTGAACAATACGTAAACAAGGACTGACGAGAAGATACTGGAGCTAGAAGAAGAGGTAGAGAAGTTACGCTGGCATATAATAGGATTATCCGAGGTCCGAAGAGAGGGGGAGGACACGGTAATCCTCGAATCCGGCAACTTGTTCTATCACCGGGAGGGTAAACATCTGTCCCAAGGAGGTATCGGATTTATCGTCCACAAGTCTCTCGTCAACAACGTTGCAAAGATTGAGAGTGTGTCGACGAGAGTCGCGTACCTGATACTCAGAATCACCAAACGGTATTCGCTGAAGGTCATACAGGTTTACCCACAAGTTAAAGGTTGAGGAGGTGGAGGAAATGTATGAGGAAATCTCTAGAGTCATGCAAACTAGGCATAAGAGAAAGTGATGAGCTGAATTTGGGGAAATTTGGAGTAGAACAACGGAACCCAAGGGGCCAGCAGCTGGCCGACTTCATGGTGAAAGAGGGACTCTTTATGATGAACTCTTTCTTCCAGAAGCGGCTCTACAGGAAGTGAACCTGGTCGAGCCCAGACGGTTCGACAAAAAATGAAGTTGACTTCATTATGACGACCAGACGCCAACTGTTCAGTGATATCTCAGTAATCACGAGGGTGAAAACTGGCAGCGATCACCGAATGGTTCAAGGCACACTGAAACCAAACATTAAGTTGGAGAGGTCTCGTCTAATGAAGTCAACGCTCCATCCACCTCGTGCTCTAATCCAAAGTCTCGAAATCTTTCAGCTCGAGCTAGAACACCGTTATCAGTGCCTAGAAGATTGCAATGCAGTGGACGACATGTATGACAAGTTTGTGGAAACTGTCCGTGCGGTTAGAGCTAAGTTCTGCAAGACCCGCCGCAGAATACCACAAAAACTCTCCGATCACACTCTTCACTCTCTTGGCTGTTAGATGGGAAATGAAGCTGCAGTTTTCATCGGATTTGGCAGCATACAAACAACTGAACAGACAGATCTCCAAATACATGCAGTGGGACTTACGCAACTTCAGTACAGCTCGTATTGAAAAAGCGATCGAGCGGAATCAGAGCTCCAAAGTCTTTTCCAGGGATCTGTCTGTAAGTTGAAGTTAAAGACCGAGTGTGGTAGCATCGTTTTCGGGACAACTGAGATTTTGAGTGAGATTGAGAGGTCTATAGGTATAGTATAAACCTTTCTATCATCATTCAAAATCTCAACCAACGAGAATTGTGAGTAGCGATCTAAGAGCAAGTCTTATCCGACACTATTGCGATGACATCCCGGACGTCAGTCTGAGTGAGATTAGAATGGCACTCCACCACCTTAAAAACGGCAAGGCCCCGGGCGAGGATGGAATTACAGCGGAGCTTCTGAAAGCGGGTGGAAAACCGGTACTTGGAGTCCCTCAGAAGCTCTTCAATTCCGTCCTCCATGGTGGCACTACTTCGGAGGCGTGGAGCAGAAGTGCGGTGGTCTTGTTCTTCGAGAAAGGCGACAACGCTCTATTGAAGAACTACAGACCGATATCCCTTCTGATCCGCGTCTACGTGCTGTTCTCGAGAGTCATTACGAATCGCCTCGCACGCAGATTCGACGACTTCCAGCCTCCCGAACAAGCCGGAAAAAAAGGTTCTCGAGTGGCAGCCTCATTCTGGTAGGCGAAATGTAGGCCGAACCCCCCCCCCCCACTGGATGGAGTGACGAACTGGATGGAGTGACGATCTGGTAAGACATGCAGGAAGTATGATGGATGCAGATGGCTCTGGACCGTGCTTTGTGGCATACCTTGGGGGAGGCCTTTGTTCAGCAGTGGACTTGTGAAGGGCTGTAATGATGATGATGATGATGAAATAATCCGTGAGTTTCGGTCAAGTCCGTGAGTTCGATTGTTTTGTTTGCATTACGCGTTGAGGACGAGTGTTTTCTAGTTTAGTTTTTTTAAGTTTTTTGAATGTACAGTAGGGTTACGATAGCTATCCGTGTACAGAATTAGAGTACGAAACCTGTCCAACTGCAGAGAGGTGTAAGACTGGGTGATGTTATATCCCCGAAACTCTTCACCGCTGTTTTGGAAAATGTTTTCGAGCTACTGAACTGGAAAGCATACGGTATTAACATCAATGGCGATTACATCAGTCACCTTCGATTTGCCGACGATATAATCCTTTTGGCAAAATCGCTGGAGGACCTTAAATCTAAAATAATTGTTAAAATTTGTTTAGTTAAAATTAATTGTTAAAAAATTCAGTTAATGGGGATCCACATGCAAAGCGGCGCCATGGCTGCTGTCAAATTGTTGTAGAATACTTTACATAAAGAAAATTTGCTTTTCTTTATATTGAAACTGGTTAACCATCGATAATTTTAAGATGTATTGTACCTGGAAGCTTAAAGAATTGAAAGACGAACTAAAAAAACGAGGAGCGAAGATAACTGTAAAGAAAGCAGATCTTGTTGAGAGGTAGGCTTGTATCTACTAAAATATTATAAAACTGTACACTTACATACATGTTAAAGATTTGGAGCTAGTTTTGATTGGAACGTGTTAATTATTTCTTGATTAATGTTAGGAAAATTTACGAATAATCAAAGAACATTACACTAATGATAAATGGTATTTTTTCTTTTAGGTTAGAATCATATGACCGAAATTTTAATTTCGGCAATCAAAGCCCTTTAGCTTCTCAAAGTCAAGCAATTGATGTTCCTGCTGTTGAACTTTACCAGGACGTTAATAGCTCCACGATATTTCCAAAGATTACCAAAAAACATATTCAATGTTATTTTGATAGGTAGGTAATAATTGTTTCTAACATTTTATGTAAATATTAAAGATTATTTGTCCACTAAGTTTATTATATTGTGGTTATAAACTTTCTCTTGATATTTAACATAATACTTTTATTTCAGATTCAATACAAATATCAGTGATGCTGTAAAGTTATATGAATCGAGATACCTTCTTATTTTGCGATCAACAACATTTGCTGAAGATACATACTTAAAAGGTAGGTTCACCGGATAATAAAGGTTGATGTATCAAAAATAAATAGATGGCTAGGCTAAAATTGATGTGTAATATATTTGTCTTTTAAATATGAACATATAAATACTTCTTCCAGGTTTTTGCAAGGCATCTATGAAACAACTACAATATGAGGTAAACATCAAATTAAATAATGATGGAGTGCCTGAAGAAGCAACATGTGAATGTGCAGCAGGAGAAGGCAAAGAAGCCCATTGTAAACATGTGGCTGTGGTACTTGTTGCTGCTGAAAATATTCTTAAGGAAAAAATAATACTGCTACATGAAGTTTCGACATCACAACTTCAAACGTTTCATAAGCCAACAAAAAAAAATTATGCCACACCATTGCGAGCCTCCAGATTGCCATCCAAAAGGGATATACATAACATTGTTTACTCTCCATATTTAAAACAAAACCCTTATTTTGATAAAAAGGCATTCCAATGCAGGTTTCAGTCCCTGATTTTAAATATCCACACTCATCGATGCCCTTAAAACAATTATTTCCAGCAGCTATTATATTTCACACTGTGTGCCATTTGAAAAGTGAAACTTTAGTAAAATATTGAAACCAAATATTAAATAAAAATCTAGTACAAACAAGAGCGATGGCACATGGGATGATTAATGAAAACGTAGCCATTAAAAATATATGGAGATTTATGGGGTGGTTGTTGAAAAGTGTGGATTGTCAGATTTCTCAGGAACGACCTTATCTAGGAGCATCTCCAGACGGCTTACTAGGATCAGAAACAATAATTGAAGTAAAATGTCCTTATGCTTCCAGAAACCAAGAAATCAGTCCTCTTACAGTACAACACCTTACCTACAATTTGATGATAATGGACAACTTACTTTAAAAAAAAACTAATATTTATTACTGTCAAATTCAAGGGCAATTATATGTAACAAAAAGAAGATTTTTGTAATTTATTAGTTTTTACCTATAAAAGTTTAAAAGTAATATTTATTGAATGTGATGAACAGTTCATTACGGATATGTTGAGAAAACTTGATTATTTTTATTACAACTTCTTTAAAAATGCTGTAACCAAAAAATATTTTTCTAAGGATTAAGAATGGGATATGGGAGTATGCTAGGGCTGAATCTGAATGACAGGGTGAGACATTGTGTGATAAGGGAAAAGTGTGTTTTAAAATACGATGCTGTGACCAGGATTAAGAAAGGAATGCTTTGGTGGTTTGTTTATGTATGAACAAGGAGTGACAAAGCAAATCAGATATTGCAGATGTGAACAGCAAAGTCGGTAAGGTACACCCTAGACTAAGGTTTATCAACCAAATTGGCCATATATTAAAAATGGGCCAGATTAGCAGTACCCGTAACCAACGAGCATGTATGAGTGTATGTATATGGATGTAAAGGAGGTGAGAGAGGTTGTCAGGATCGTGTCAAATGGTAGTCCGTAGTCTCTGATTGCCCCTCTGGATGATAGGCGTGTTTATGTTGTTTTTTAAGATTTCATAATAAAATATATGAACAGTTGTAAAAAAGCTTTTATTTCATGATACTTTCTCTAAAATTACAATCCATAGCACAAACAAATAAAATTCTAGATGCTAGCGGTACATGATAAGGGCTCAATTCACTTTTTAAAATCTTATATGATTTAGCTAGACCTATAATACGTTATATATGAACTCGTTTGCTTGCTAGTTTTCGATCCTGAATTATTCTAACACATGGTAATTGTGTTTTTCCTTTCAGAAACATTGGTATATTAATAGTAATGTCTCTTGATGCAAAAATGTCCTGCACATTAAACCCTCTGTCTGCCATGATAGAATCCCCACTGTCACACACATTTATTAGTTTGGATCTTTCTATGATCTGTCTATCACTGACTGAACCTCCGTAACATTCAGAGACATATGATATAAGACCTCCAGGTGTTGCTCCAATCATAGCCTTCACAGTGTTTTTGTGTTTGTAACTGCTGAAGGTCACCTGCTGTGCTACTGGATTCCCAGACCTTGTGATGGGTATTTCAGTTGTGTCCACAATAATCCTTGTACTTGGAAAACCCCTTTTAAACGACTCTGGCATATAATATTGAACCAATTCTTTACTTGGCCAAATATTAACTAAAGACCATATTTCATACATAAAATTAATCCACGTTATAAAAATGTTAGTAACAGTAGTTTGGGAAATACCAAATAAAAATGCCAACTCAAAATCTGGCAAATACCTTCTCAGCTTAATTAGTGTTATCCACAGTTGGTCACCAATACAAACATTGATAACTTTACTTACCCTGTAATTTAAATTATTACACATGGGACTTAATGTGTCTAACACCAACATGAATTTTTCATATTTTTCTAGCCCAGTATAAAAAGGAATAGCCTGCGGATTGCCTCTCATGGCCTCTAGTGATAAGATAAGAAAGAACTACCACATTGAGTGCTAACAGACACAGTTTTTGGAGTAAAATCCTCTAAGGAGCCCTCTATAGAAGATATTTCAATTTCAGCATTAGAAGATGGTTCTGGAATACCTTCTTCTACAGATGGTTGTCTGAAATCAATTACGCGTCTGCTTCTT
The DNA here is from genome assembly GCA_907164705.1 of Parnassius apollo. Taxonomy (NCBI): domain Eukaryota; kingdom Metazoa; phylum Arthropoda; class Insecta; order Lepidoptera; family Papilionidae; genus Parnassius; species Parnassius apollo. The sequence continues at coordinate 9,112,239 of CAJQZP010000774.1, forward strand.
TTCATATATCGACTGGTTCTTGATGTAGGTGTTGTTGACACCTGGGTGGACCAAGGAAATATACTTGGTACAGTTCCCTTTTTCAGAAATTTGCATATTTGAGGATGTCCTGTAAACAACAAAAATTGAGAAAAATAGTACAGATTACCTTAAATTATTCAAATAACTTTAATGTACATCTACATGAGTAAAATAGATTTTATGAATTTAACACAACATAATCTGATGTATGGAGGCATACATTACATACATTATTTATTTTATTGGTTCATTATTGGTTTATTTACTTCCTAACTTTTACCCGGGATTTCGTTCGCAAAAACTTAAACAAAGTGACTATATAAGTGGTCTTTGGGCAAGTGGTTAAACTTTCGAAAAATCACTAGTAAAGTCTATAAGTAATAATAATAAATGAAATAAACACAAAATAACATACCTGTGTACGATGATTCTCCCACATAATCAGATTCTTGGAAATGATTCCGACATAACCTGCTATGCTGTGTCGCTACAAAATATTTGCGTCTTATAGCCTTTTCCCACTTTTTTGGGTAAGAATTCGTCGCGGGGAGGGGTGGCGTGGGGGAGGGGAGGAGTTGTAGAGTCACCCCCTACTTCCACATAATCAGATTCTTGGAAATGATTCCGACATAACCTGCTATGCTGTGTCGCTACAAAATATTTGCGTCTTATAGCCTTTTCCCACTTTTTTTTTGGGTAAGGTTTACAATTCGGTCGCCTGAATTTGGGGGTGAGGGGTGGCGTGGGGGGAGGGGGGAGGAGTTGTAGAGTCACCCCCTACTTCCACTTTCTGCCGGACGTGCTTAGTTTTTTTTTTATTAATTTTTAAAAATCTCATTTTGAGGTTATGTTTCGTAATTTTTATGACAATTTTAACCTGATTTATGGGGAGAGAGAGTTGTGGGACGGAAGCCTCACGCCACTTAACGTGGTGCAGTTAGGGGAAATCCGATCGACGGAGCCCCGCTTCGCGGGGCTCCTACTTCTGAGTGGTTTACAAAAAAATAACCACGAAGAGAATGACGGGGTCTATTCGCTCGCTTCGCTCGCTCATACGACCCCGTCATCCTCTTCTAACCTAACCTGTCCGAGTCGGGGTGCTCCACGTCCCAGGCTCGCTTCGCTCGCTATTGCACTCAATATAACACCAAATTATTAACTTTCATAACTACTTTAAGTTATAAACATAATTTATGGCTGCCACCATTTGTAAGAAAAGATCTTTGCGATATTTAGCAGAATTCCGCCGTCACAAATATTTCACTATTCACCAAAATTCTGAAACTGGGAAGCAACGCCATGAGGAAAAGCTGTCAACAAAATGGCCGGCATAGCGATTTAATTTTACATATTTTTAAATCGATTCAAATCGAAATTGGATGAATCGATTCACAAAAAATCGAAATCTTAAAGATCGATTTCGCAAAAATCGATCTTTTTTTGATTTGCGTTAAAAGTTTATATTTACGATATCAAAAGATACAATAACACTTTCCTGAGCAGGTGTTAACCTTTTTATCTATTATCTTCAACGCCTGCTTCAACCTCAGTTATTTCCCCACTACGTGGAAAGAGGCAACTGTGATTGGAATTCCCAAGCCAGGCAAGCCTCTCAACCTCCCCCTCCAGCCATCGCCCCATTAGCCTCCTCAAGGCAATGGGCAAGCTCTTCGAAAGAGTCATCCAAACGCGTATGAGGCGCTATCTGTTTCCCACAGACGGCGACCCTCTTATCATTCCCCATCAATTCGGTTTCCGAGCCAAACACTCATGTCCCCAACAAGTTCACCGCATTGTGGAATATATCCTCAGCGGTTTCTATCCTCGTCGTCATAAGACCATCGCGGTCTTTTTCGATATAGCTAAAGCTTTCGATAGAGTCTGGCACACAGGCCTCATCTACAAGCTCTACAAAATAGGTCTCCCCGATCGTCTAGTTCGTCTCGTGGCCTCATACTTAAAACATCGTACCTTTCGTTTTAGACACGAAGGCACGCTATCCTCACAGCGAACTATCAAGGCTGGTGTCCCTCAGGGCTCAGTACTTGCTCCTCTGCTGTATATCCTGTTCACCAACGACATTCCCATCCCGTCGAAAGGTGTTCAGCTCTCCCTCTTCGCAGACGACACTGCCATCTACTGCAAAGGTATCTCACTACCCTTCATACGGAACAAGATTCAAAAGTCAGTTGATGACCTAGGAGCTTGGTTCAAAAAATGGCGCATCGATGTGAACCCGGAGAAGAGCTCCGCCGTTCACTTCGATTATAAACGACGCCGTCTCAAAAACACTCCACCAATACGTATGCTAGGGACCCCTGTCCCCTGGCATACGTCTGCCAAATATTTAGGTGTCACTCTAGACACAGGGCTCACTTTCAAGCCCCACGTCAAAAGAGTAACCCGTCACGCACGATTTTATCTGAGTAGGCTCAACAGTATGTTGGACCGACACAGTAAAATGTCCCTTCGAAACAAGCGTACCCTTTACAAGGTCTGTATACGACCAGTCATGTCCTACGCGGGCCCCGTCTTTGCCCACGCAAACCCTAATATTATAAATGAACTCCAAATAGTTCAGAACCTCTTCTGTCGTCAGCTGCGAACGCACCTTGGTGCGTCCGTAATGCCGACCTTCATCGGGACTTAGAGCTCCCAACAATTCAACAATTTCTTAAAAAACTCTCTGAGAACTTCTTCAAAGCCTCAGAGTCGCACCCAAATCAATTAATTCGTGAGGCAGCTTCTTATGCAGCCCCACCCCCCTCTCGCTATCGTGTCCGCAGGCCGAGAAACTCTCTCTCGGACCCGCCTAATAAACTGTCAAACGACCTGAACTGTCTCCTGGCGGCTCAGGCCAACTCTAATTAAATTAAATTATTGCATTAAATAACATTAATTTGCCTTCGTAGGCACTCCCTCAGCGGCTCTTAGCCGCCTGCGTCCCTCTTTTCCCAAAAGAGGGTCGCTCATGATAAGGCACAATACAGCTTAATCAGCCGGCGGCCTGTCCCCAAAGGCGGTTTTTAGAGGGTATCACTTAGGGTCCCCGGTAGGACAGTGAGCCCCTCATAACCACGATAGACCGGCTATCGTGGTATGCGTAATGCATTTTCCGCCTCCCTACGTATAGGGTAGCCCTTTAATTGCTTCGGGCGCAAAAAAAAAGATACAATAAAGTACAGATAACATTGAATAATTAAATTAAAAACCGTCATTCTTTACGAGTTGGGGTGCATTAAACTAATTGTAAATAATTTTATAAATCTTAATAAAACAGAAAAAGATTCGATCTCGATTCTCTAGGATGAAATATCGATTCACTAGATCGATTCAGTACTATATATCGATATGACATTGACAGATGAAACGTCAAAAACGTAATTAATTAGTCATTTACCAATATTTTTAAAAATAATTAAAAATACTTCGACGCTGCTCCGGCAACAAAAATCGAGTGGGGGTGCTTCAGATAAACCCCCTTGACTCCCCCACAGTGACAGAATCTTCAAATTCAGGCGACCGAACTGTAAACCCAACCCGAAGCATATTTAGAGAAAACTAAAATTAACAGTATGGTAGGTTATTAAATGTATGGATCTGACAGTTCTCAATGGCCATGTCGATGATACGCCATCTGGCGTGAGAAATCGGCAGTGAACATTGCCATTATTGAAGTCATTCAGTTTCACGCACTAAACTAGAATTTTTTACCGTTTTCGTAACAATTATTTTTCGATAGTCCTCGTGATTAAAATGTTTATCCCTAGCTATACTACTAGATAAGCACATAATGACAAATCAAAATTCGTCACGTTTTCGGCGTTTTCGCACTGTCAGGTCGTCTATACGCCAGATTCTAAGTTTATGCCATGGAGTATAGAGGTAAGGAGGACAATCTCCCATAGAAGAATAGTTGAAAATGTGTCCATCTGTAAGCAGTAAATAACAGTTCAAAAACTCTCCACAACAGCGCTCGAGTAGCTACAGGGTATGATAAATCACCGTAAAATACGTTGAGAGTTATTTTGAAAATAAAAATTTTGAAAGCAATAAAATAATTATTGTAAAAAGAATCGCGGTGAAAGTCTGTGCAATAAAAAAAACATATAATGTTCTTTAAAATTTGGGCGATAGTTACAGTGGTGCCAACCTTATTTAACGCTTGCCTACGGACTCTTTAATATACTGAGTCTGTACTCCTTACCTTTATACTCCATAGTCTATGCTTACAAATAAAAGCTAAAAGGTACCCTAAAACGGGGTGAATAGCGATGATTTTCAACTTTGTCCAAAGAATTTGTTGTTAATAACTTTTTTTTTACCTCAGGTGATTTTATATCATGTCCGGTACCATGTAAAAAGAGCTACAACAATAGTGTTTTAACCATAAGCATAGGTTTTCCAGAAAATTTGTAAAATATTTACCATTTCTATTCACCCAACGACTGGGGTCAATAGAAACGCGTAAAGGGGTGAATGGAAAAACTATCAGGGCTGCCACATATTACTTTTATCCAACATGCAAAAATTTAAGGTTCTGTGTTAAAAATTTTTTTCTTGTAAATGCTTAACTAATTTCAAATTTTGTGATTTAAAAAAATTTATATTTATGAACATAAATATACTTGTATTTTAACTGATTTCATTTTTACGAAATGATAATGAACTATTTAATAAATCAAACAAGATACTTAACAGTTTATTCGTATTTTTATTTGAATGAAATAAAGCAAAATACAAATTAATTTTCTGAATTAAAAGTCAAATTAAATGTCTATATCATTATGTATTTTGCATTGTAATTCTTCTATGTTATTATCATAATAATCTTCGTAAGCCGTGACATTATCGTAATTTTCCTGTCTTGTATTTCCGCATTTTTTGGCCTGCGTTGTTATGTAATTCTTTCCTTTCATTATTGTTGTTATCATTATTGTTCTTGTCTTCTCTTACTATTCTTTCCAAACTTGATTTTTTTGGTATTTCTTCGATATCTTTTCTTTTAGTGTTATTGTATTCTATATTATTGTCGAAATTTTCTTTTTTTTTTTTTGTATTTCTTTTGCTTCCAAATGCGGAATCTTAGTTTTTTTTCCAATCCCCTTACCTTTTCCTTTGTTAGGTTCTATTTTCTCAGGGCAATTTACTGTTTCTTCATTTGCTTTTATTTTCAAGTTTGTCATTTCATTCTTTTTACCTTTTTCTTTATTCTTATTATTTAAACCTGATGAGCCACCAGTACTTGCATCGTATTGTAACACTGTAATCAATATCAGTTTTCTGCATAGTCTTCAATTTCTTCTGCAGCGACACTTTTACCTGGGAGTACATTGAGTTTTCTCTTTCTTTTAGGCTCAATGATATTCATGGAACCATATCTCATTTCTCTGAGGAGTGTTACTACAGAATCTTCCACAACACTTTGATTGTCTGCACCTAAGTCTCTGTCGGGAAGTCTAGCTAATATTTCATGTCCATTTAAAGAGCTAATCCCTGTTTTCTTAAATCCAGCAATAATATTCCTTGAAGCATTTATATTAAGCTCATCAATTAACAATTTTAATAGTTTTGGAAAGCAACCTTTTGGAATCGTGGGTAATTGTCGACCATCTGTCTTTTTCCGTTTTAATAATAATTGTCTCCAGGCACGCTGCATTGGACGAAAAAATGCCACGTCCAGCGGTTGCGTCAGGTAAGTTGAGTTGGCTGGTAAGAATACTAAATCGATATTGTGCCCTTTACATGTTTGGATCAAATCTGCTGATAAATGTGAAGACCGATTGTCTCCAATTAAGCACTTTTTAAATCCTTAAAATAAGGGACTATATGAGTGTCACAATAGAAGCAAATCAACCAATAGAAGAAGCAGGTTTTCGCAAGAGCTTTTCAACAATCGACCATATACATACTCTAGAACAAATAATAGAAAAATACCACGAGAAGCAAAGAACACTCTACATCGCATATATCGATTATAAAAAAAGCTTTTGATACCGTGTCACATTCAAGCATATGGACCGCCCTGCAAGCCCAAAAAGTTGAAAAAGAGTATGTAGATATAATCATAAACATTTACAAAAGTAGCATAGCAAAAATAAAACAAGAATCCACTGGTCCTACGTTATCCATCGAAAGAGGCGTGAAACAAGGCGACCCGCTGTCTCCTAAATTATTTATATCTATCCTAGAGTCAATAATAAAAAGATTCAACTGGGAAAAGACAGGATTAAACATCAATGGCAAGTATTTATCCCACTTACGCTTCGCAGATGTCTTAGTTCTGCTATCAGAATCTAGCACACAATTACAAAATATGATCGATTTACTAAACACAGCTAGTAAGCAGGTAGGACTAGAAATGAATCTTTCGAAAACAATGGTCATGACAAATAGCATACAGAGAAGAATATCAGTGGACAATGAAACTCTGAAATATACAGAGAAATATATATACCTTGGAAAACAAATTAGCTTCAACAGAAAACAAAATGAACTAGAAGTAAAACGAAGAGTACAAAATACTTGGAACAAGTACTGGTCCTTAAAAGAGATATTTAAAAGTAATATGCCAACAAATATCAAAACAAAAGACATGATGTCATGCCTCCTACCTTGTTTAACTTATGCATGTCAAACTTGGAAATTTATATCCAAATTAAAAAGCAAAATCACTACCTGCCAACGCGGAATAGAACGAAGTATGCTCAACATTAAAAAGATGCAAAAAATTCGTCACACAAAAATGAGAGAAACTAACAAAGCGACGGATGCTCTAACCTACGCTAGAAAACAAAAATGGAAGTGGGCTGGACACGTAGCGAGGCTAAAGGACGAGAGATGGACCACCAGGGTAACAACGTGGAAGGGTCCAATCGGCAAACGTCTCAAAGGCAGAACCTACACGAGATGGGCAGACGAATTGATAAAAATAGCTGGTACCTGCTGGCCGCAAATAGCTCAAGATAGAGACACATGGAATTCTTTAGAGGAGCCCTTCACCTTCACTTGAGGAGGGGTTCATGCAAACAAACTTATATATTATTATCCGAATTTAAACTTTTTCTCTATTCACTTTGTGGCCGTGGAAGGAAAATGGGAGATCTCCCGCCGGGCAAGGTGTTCTGCCCGAGGAGCGGCTGACACTCCGTGTGATAGTTCGGAGATGTTCTATATATGCTGTTTATGACTCGGAATGTTAATAGCGTGATTTAAGCTTCGGTGTGTTTCGCTTGCGGCGCGACGACAGCGCCGCCACAACTTCTTCTTTTTTCTCTAAACTATGTATGTATGTATGTCATTCTTAGCATGAAATAAAAGGCTTATTATTATTATTATGTGGGGTATCTATATAGTTTTCTCATCTGGTTGGGTTCTATAAATATATAATTATAAATTAAAATGAAAATATAAATATACACAAATATAATTAAAATAAAATAAATACAAAAATACGTAAATAAATAAAAGCCTAACCAGATGGAAGCCCTTGGCAGGGGAGACCAAACGGCCGAGGGTTAGGAGGAAAGGGAATGAAACCGACGGACGATGCGGGCGGTATCGAGAAAGCACCGCCTTCTGCATTTGAGCCCGGAGCGGTCCGTCACGGAGTCCCAGTCGCCTCAGATGATCCGGAGAGGCTGACTTGGATTAGCCCATTCGCAGTGACGACTACAGGAATAATTTCGGCCGGTATACCACCCCACATGTCGGTCACCTCATGAGCCAGGTCCAGATATTTTATTCATTTATCTGTTTCGGCTTTCACGAGGTTCTCGTCATACGGAGTTGTAATGTCGACCAAAAATATCCTTGACTGTGCCCGGATCATCAGTACAATATCAGGCTTATTCGCAAGAATAGTCCTGTCCGTGATAATGGCCCGGTCCCAGTAGAGCTTGGCGCGGTCATTTTCGAGCACGGCTTCCGGCAAGTACTTGTAATACGGCAATTTCCGGTTCACGAGACCGTATTTCAGAGCGAGCCTGGTGTAGAATTCTGGCTACTAGGTTGTGTCTGTGCAAGTACTCACAGTTAGAAAGCGCCGAACAACCGGAGATGACATGCCTAAGTGACTCCCCGGGATGGCGACAAGCTCGACAGACGTCGACAGTGTCATCCTTTAGGATGTATCTCCGATAGTTGTTGGTCTTAATAACCTGATCCTGTATTGCACAGACAAAACCCTCGGTTTCCCCGAAAAGGTCACCGAAACGTAGCCAGTTGAGGGAGGCGGCTGTATCTACGAGGGGCTCATGTAGAGCCCTGTAGTACCTTCCGTGTAGCTCCTTCTCCTTCCATACGGTCTCCCGGTCGGAAATGCTAAGCACTGCCGGGTCCTGCCATTGCTCGTAGGCTAAGGATAGAGGGGTAAGTCCTTTATCACTGGAAATGACGTCATTATAGGATGGATCATCCGATCTCGCCAGAAAGTAATCACGGAGGATGCACACTTCGCGATTATGCGTGGTGAGTGCGCTCAAGAAGCCACGCCCACCATGCTTTCGCGGCAAGTACAGCCTCATTACCGACGATCTCGGATGCTCGGCACAATCTATGGGACGTCATTGTAGTGCTGACTTTTCTATCCAGGGCGATTAGTTCAGTCTGACTCCACCTGAGTATTCCAAAGGTATACATGAGGACAGGCAAGACCCAGACGTTATATGCGTGTGTCTTATTCACACCAGACAAAAGGCTGTTAAGCACTTCGGTCAAGCGTGTATAAAACACGTCGCAAACTGACTGTTTCATACCAGCCTCATCGATACCGATGTTCTGTGACATACCCGGGTATCGGTATGTTTCAGCTTCGGAAAGGGACCTTAAGTTGACGGGCATAGATAAGTCTATGCCCTCAGATATAGCAACCCTTCCCCTTTCTACATGAAGGACCGCACACTTATCCGTCCGTAGCTCCATTCTAATAGAATTGCTAAATTCACAAGTGATGTTTAGCAATTCTATAAGATGGGAGCGACTGGAGGCGAATAATTTGAGGACATTCATATAGAAAAGGTGGGTCACTTTTGTACCTCCTTTCCGAAGCTGAAATCCCCTCCCTGAGCCCCCCTCCAGTAAAGAACTGAGAGGGTTCAAAGAGAGGCAGAACCAGATTGGACTCAGACAGTCGCCCAGGAATATACACCTTCTTATCCCTATGCGGCTTTCCGCAGCCGTCATCCGCTCGCCTAGATGACAGAGGATCGTACTCCATTGCCCCATACACTGCTCGAGGAAGTCTCGAACTGTACAGTCAATCTTGTACTGCTCGAGGACCCTCTTTAGCCATGTATGGGGCACCGAGTCAAATGCCTTTCTGTAATCTATCCAGGCGGCGGAGAAGTTCCGACGGTGCGTTTCACCACTTTGCCAATAACCGCGTCAATGAGGAGTGGTACATTGGTTCCACGACCACCGCCCCGACATCCATTTTGAGCGCGCGACATCGCCTGATTTGCGTCCAGGTGACGAGTGATTCTCGCGCTCAAAATGGATGTTAGTGTCTTGTATATGGTCGGTAGACACGTGATGGGTCGGTAATTGCTCGGGTCTGTGGCACCCTAATCTTTAAGAACCAAATGAGTGATCGCAGTTGTGAAGAGGCTCGGGAGCGACTTCTGGTTGATAGCCTCTTGAAACTGTCGAGCGAGCACAGCATGACACACCATGAATCCCTTCAGCCAGTAGTGATGCAGCCCGTCAAGCCCCAGACTTTTCCAGTGCGGAGACCTAAGGACCGCCTTAGCTACATCATCCGGCGTTATGATGACGGGGTCTATGAGCGTAATACCCGCACACTGACTCGCCACAACTTCCGTCCAAGGGCCCTCGTTGTAGTTTACGGGCTCTGACCACAGGCTGTGCCAGAATGCGACCGTGTCGGCCTGATTCGGTACTGGGCCTTCTCCACTTACCATTGGTCGCTCCAATGATTTATAGAGCCTCTTCTGATCACTCTGGAAGAGACGATTCTGGTTGAACCGTGTCGACCTCTCGGTATATCGCCGAATCCGCTTTCCCCAAGCAGCGATTCTCTGCTTAGGTCGTCTATGCGCTCCGTCAGTTTTTGCATTATATCCGGCTGGAACAAACTAACATTTGACCCAGCAAACGCCATCCTGACGGTGCGCACAATCCTTGGCCTGGTATTGCCTGACCTGAAGCATATCAGTCTGCCGATGAGGGCCCTGGCCTTTGCGATACGTACTTCAATTCTTGTTCTCCAGGCTGGGATAGCACTACTTTGTCCAGTAGTGCGTCCAGTCGTGGAAAGTTTGGCGCCAATAATACGGCAGACTGCCAGTGCGGCGCCAAAGAGAAATTAGTCCGTCTCGCAAAGGTCCCGGCTGGCTTTCAAATAGGTTACCAGCATTGGGTTCAGAGCCCTCACGGTAGCCCGATTCCGATTGCTGAGGGCTATGCGGGGAAGTCGCGGTCGATTTTCGAGAGGCGTACCGCGCGTTTCCAAAATCGCCTCATCCAATGTACTCCTCATTTGCTCCGGTTCCAGTTCCTGGGCGACTGTTCCATCATCGTGTGAATCAACTACAACTGGGGTATTCACGGCGGCATCCACGTTTTCCGGTTGCTCTGCAAGTTGTGGCGCCGCATCCTCAGCCGTAGCATTTTCATCCGATGAAGGAACAGCCTCACGTCGTAGCCGTTCGAGTTCGGTGACATCAAATGTATTTGAGCGCAAGATATACCGAACTCGGTCTGCCAGGTTTTGCTCGATGACGGTTACATATGGCTCCAGCTCAGCAAAAAGTCGATGCATCCTTGCCCGATAGGCAAAACCTCCAATTTCTTCCCCTTTCGCCCTAAAATACGCCCGCAATGCGTTGGTATTCATTTCGATTCTTCATCGCATGCGGCGTACTCCACCAGTGGCGGGTGCCGATAGCTGGGCCCGCGAAGACCCTGCCGACATCAAGCCAGCTGGTGGGGATGATGGATGCGAGGGTATTAATAGAGTAATGACATCTGGGTGGGCTGGATAAATATATAAAGGGAAAAATTAATATATTAAAATATATATTTAATATACTAACATAAATAAATAAATAAAAGCCCAACCAGATGGAAGCCCTCGACAGGGGGAGACCAAACAGCCGAGGGTAGGGGGAAAGGGAAAGAAATCGGCGGACGATGCGGGCGGTATCGAGGAGCACCGCCTTCTGCATTTGAGCCCGGAGCGGTCCGTCACGGAGTCCCAGTCGCCTCAGATGGCCCGAGAGGCTGGCTGGGATTAACCCGTTTGCAGACACGACTACAGGAATAATTTCGGTCGACAGACCCCCCCACATGTCGGTCACCTCGTGAGCCAGGTCCAGATATTTTGATTGCTTGTCTGTTTCGTCTTTCACGAGGTTCTCGTCATACGGAATGGTAATGTCGATCAAAAATAACCTTGACTGTGCCCGGTCAATCAGCACAATATCAGGCTTATTCGCAAGAATAGTCCTGTCCGTGATGATGGCCCGGTCCCAGAGCCTGGCACGGTCATTTTCGAGCACGGCTTCCAGCAGGTACTTGTAATACGGCACTTTCTGGTCCTGTGTTGTGCCTGTGCAAGTACTCAGAGTTAGAAAGCGCCGAACAACCGGAGATGACATGCCTAAGTGACTCACCGGGATGGCGACAAGCTTGACAAATGTCGATAGTGCTATCCTTTAGGATGTATCCTCGATAGTTGTTGGTCTTAATAACCTGATCCTGTATTGCACAGACAAAACCCTCGGTTTCCCGAACAGGTCACCGAAACGTAGCCAGTTGAGGGAGGCGACTGTACGAAGGGTCTATGAAGGGCTCATGTAGAGCCCTGTAGTACCTCCCGTGGAGCTCCTTCTCCTTCTATACGGTCTCCCGGTCGGAAATGCTAAGCACTGCCGGGTCCTGCCATTTCTCGTTGGCTAAGGATAGAGGGGTAAGCCCTTTGTCACTAGAAATGACGTCATTATAGAGTGGATCATCCGATTTCGCCAGGAAGTAATCACGGAGGCTGCGCACTTCGCGATTATGCATGGTGAGCGTGCTCAGGAAGCCACGCCTACCATGCTTTCGCGGCAAGTAAAGCCTCTTTACCGACGATCTCGGATGATGCATCCTATGGGACGTCCTGGTAGTGCGAACTATTCTATCCAGGGCGTTAAGTTCAGTCTGAGTCCACCAGAGTACGCCAAAGGTATACAGAGAGGACAGGCATGACCCAGCCGTTATATGCGTGTGATTTGCCATTTTGAGCGCGAGAATCACTCGTCACCTGGAGCTAAATCAGGTGATGTCACGCGCTCAAAATGGATGTCGGGGTGGTGGTCGTGGAATCAAGGAACCACTCCTCATTGACGCGGTCATTGGCAAAGTGGTGAAACGCAACCGTCGGAATTTCTCTGCCGCCTGGATAGACTACAGAAAGGCATTCGACTCCGTGCCCCATACATGGCTAAAGAGAGTCCTCCAGCTGTACAAAATTGACTGTAGAGTTGGAGACTTCCTCGAGCAGTGTATGGGGCAATGGAGTACGATCCTTTGCTATCTGGGCGAGCGGATGATGGCTGTGGAGAACCACATAGGGATAAGAAGGGGTATCTTCCAGGGCGATTGTCTGAGTCCAATCTGGTTTTGCCTCTCTCTGAACCCTCTCAGTACTTTACTAGGGGGCGCCGGGAGGGGATTACAGCTTCGAAAAGGAGGTACAAAAGTGACCCACTTTTTCTATATGGATGACCTCAAATTATTCGCCTCCAGTCGCTCCCATCTTATGGAATTGCTAAACATCACTTGTGAATTTAGCAATTCTATTGGAATGGAGCTGGGGACGGATAAGTGTGCGGTCCTCCATGTTGAAAGGGGAAGGGTTACTAACTCCGAGGGCACAGACTTATCTATGCCCGTCAACTTAAGAACCCTTTCCGAGGCTGAAACATACCGATACCCGGGTATGTCACAGAACATCGGTATCGATGAGGCTGGTATGAAACAGTCAGTTTGTGACATGTTTTATGCACGCTTGACCAAAGTGCTTAACAGCCTTTTGTCCGGTGTGAATAAGGCACACGCATATAACGACTGGGTCATACCTGTCCTCATGTATACCTTTGGCGTACTCTGGTGGACTCAGACTGAACTTAACGCCCTGGATACAATAGTTCGCACTACAAAAGTATTTGACTGTGTAAAATATGATATATTATATTATATAAATTAACAGAAAATTATATAAATAATAGAATACAATCTACTGGTATCGAGATACATACATACATATATATATATATATATATATATATATATATATATATGTATGTATGTATATTTATATATTATATTTATATATGTATGTATTTTCTAATGATGACTTAAATGATTCTGTTTTTTAAAATTAAATAAACAAACAATTGAAAACAGTAACTGATTGGCTGCAGACAATAAATTTAAAAGTAAGCCCGTCAAAAACCAATGTCGAACAATTCAGAAATAAATGATGTATACCTGCAAACTAAATATAACCGTGACTGATATAGCGGTCGAAGAAGTAAAGAACATAAATTATCTAGGAGTTGAAATAGATTAACATCTTAACTGAAAGGCACATGTTGCAAAAATAAATAAAAATATATCCAGGGCGTAGGCTCTTCGGAAGGTGGGCTTTGACGCCGCAGTTGAGTCTGAACTGCTTCAACTCCAATCCCCCAGCCCTCCTCATCTCAGGGTGAGACTGGAACGCCATCAGTGAAAGTGACAAAAACCCAAGGCGCCATTGATTTTTGGTGTGACTAATTTGTCAAACCGTCTCTTTTTGGTGAAGGCTATTACAACAGTTTTATCAGCATTAACTGATAAACTGTTTTTTTTTATATTTAAGGTTTAATTAATAGTGTTTAAGGCCCTTTGTATAAATGACGATAAAGTACATTGGCAAAAGCCCCTCGTAATGATCACAAGATCATCAGCATAACCCAGTGTGTCATTGCGTAGGTCTACCATCTTGTACAATAGTTGGTCAATCACAAGAGTCCAAGGAAGGGGTGACCAAAAAGCTTCTTTTGTGCAGCCTCATGTAGTTGCAGCTTCAATCAAAGTTTGAAACAGCGCTATTTTTGCCTTTTTGTTTAAGAACTTATACGTCACCCACCTGATGGTTGTGGGGCCAACGCTTGCAGCAGTTGTAATGTGGGGCTACTGTCGAAAGCACATTCAATATCCAGAAAGGCACAAAGATCTATTTCTTTATCCTCCAGTGCTTTTTTGACCCTGTCAATAACACTGACCAGGGCTGTTTCCGAGATTTGCCTCTGCGGTAAGCATGCTGGTTGTAATGTATGGGTCTCGTAACTACATATCTTATATATCTATCTATAACCTTTTCCAGTGGTAAAGTGTAGTCCTTTCTACCAGCCTTAGTTATAAATAGAACTTTGACAAATGTCCATCGTTCTGGAATATATCCCAATGCAAAACCTGCACTGAAGATTTTCACCAAATAGAGAAGAAGGATATCGACAACCAAAACCATGGATAGGAATTATTCCATCCTACCCGCTTGTCTTATATGGTATAAAAGGAGTCAAAAGTACACTGCAACAGGTTTGGCCTTACTATATTTGCATCCCTACACAAGTCGTAGGGCTCTGTAAATGTTCAAGAAAAAAGTCGTATGTGACCTTGGAAATTGGGTTGACGAATAGAAACTTTGGAGTTAGTAGCTCCAAAGTTTCTATTTCACTATAAGTGAAGTTACCATCAGGCTTTTTAAGAAGCCTGATCTGATTAGGTTTAGCTTTCGATAGCATTTTGTGTAGTCTTACACTGCAAGGCAAGGACTTAATTTCCTCGCATAAATTCCTACACGATGCTCTCTTGGCTTTTCCTTATTATATTCGGTTAGGGCTGCAATATAAATATCCCACTCTTTGGTGTTTTTAGCCTTATTAAATAATTTCTTGGTCTTTTCCCTAAGTTCTTTTGAGCTTAGTATTCTACCAAGGAACTTTTCGTGTTGAGGTCTTGGTTTTGATGGGACAGCTGTCCTTGAAGGCTTCACAGATACCTACGGTTAATATCTCCGTCGCTAACGCCAGGTCTTCAATCGTTTTAATGCTTTGAGGAAAAGTTTCCAAATGTATTCTTAGGCTATCTCTATAGATATCCAAGGAGGTCACTTTTGGATCCCTAAAAGCAACGGTTTCATAGGATGGTAATGCTCCAATGACAAATTTAATGTATTTATGATCAGACATCGATTTCCCATTACTAACATACCAGTCATTTATACGCCTGCACATGTTATTGGTAGCAAAGGTTATGTCTAAAACTTCTTGCCTAGCATGTGGTAAAAAGGTTGGCATACACCCTAAGCTTAGGCTTACCAGGCGGTTGAAGATGAGAAAATCATAAAGTAATTCACCTCTTTCGTTGATCTTAGTACTTCTCCCGGCTGTGGGGTGAGCATTAGCATCACATCCCACCACAAGTTCGGCGTTGTGTTTACGGGCCAACTCCGTTACACGCCTAACTCGATGGTAGGATCTGAGTTCTCTTCAGGAAGATAGGTTGAGCAAATAAGCTCTAGCCCCTGTGTCTCCCTTAAGATTTACGAAGGTCATCGTTGCAGTGCTTTAGAGCAGCTAAATTTCAATATTTTTATTGTAACTACTGGCTTTAGTATTGACTAGAATCTTACCGGCAGCTGACAATCCCTAAACTCGACGGTTGCCCACCCAAGGCTCTTGTATGAGGGCAAGATCAATGTTGTCCTCTGCACAGCAAACCTCCACCACGGCAAAAGCACCTGCTGCATGGTGAAGATTTGCCTGGAGGACCCTCGTCTTACCTTTGGGGTTAGCCCTTTATGGGCGTAGGGGCAGGGTCTTCTCGGTCTGTTGAGGATGAAGACGTCCGTTACTGGCGCTCTTGACCCCCACCTTAAAACTCCTACCTTCCTCTTACCCTTGGACGACACCGGCGGAGGCCGTCAGACCGAGGTGAGATCAGCGATCAGCGATCAGACAAATTAGTCACACCAAAAATCAATGGTAAACAAATACCATTTTCCACTGAAGTTATGTACTTGGTCGTAACAATCGACCAAAAAGTAACGGGGAATTTTCACCTTAGCACGTATGCCATAAGGCAAAAATTGCTTTAGGTACGTGCAGTCGTTTTATCGGGAACAACTGGGGCTTGCGTCCCAGTATGGTCCTATGGCTGTACAGCAGCATAGTGAGGCCAATTTTACCTACGCCTCAACTGTCTGGTGCAAAAAGACCAACCAAAAGACGACGGCGGACAGACTAAACAGTCTACAAAGGACTGTCTGCTTAATGGCAACTGGAGCTGTGCGATCATCGCCTGGAGCAGCTCCTAATGTACTTCTATGCCTAACGCCCCTTGATCTTTATCTAGACAAGGAAGCGAAGGCCAGATTGTATAGGATTCACGCCCAGGGCGGTTTGAACATACTCTCTTACATATTGAAATCCATGCTCAACTTGATTAAGGAAACTCCGGTCTTAGGCATGATCTCAGATATCAAGCGTCTACTATACACTTTTCACAAAAAGTATATAGTGGAATTACCCTCCGGAGAAAACTGGCTGAATGGCCAGTTTGTCTGTGAGGTCGGTAGCGTCATATGGTATACCGATGGGTCAAAAATGGGCCTCGACGTAGGCTATGGAATTTATGGGGAGCGCTCCAAATTCAAACGTAGTATGAATTCAGGTAGATTCACCTCTATCTTCCAGGTAGAAATTTTCGCCATACTTCAAAATTTGTGTGCGGAAATGAATCTGCAAAAACAATACCTCAACCATATAATTTATATAAACTCTGATAGTCAAGCAGCACCGCTAGCGCTGAGGTCACTTACTTAGTGAACTCGAAGCTAGTTGGAGACTGCGTGAACCGTTTAAACGCCCTGTGATGTAGTAACAGGGTCGTCTTAAGATGGGTTCCGGGTCACGCGGGTATTGTAGGCAATGAATTAGCCGACAAACTCGCACGGGAGGGCTCAAAGAGTACACAATTAGGACCTGAACCATTTTGTAGAATCTCAAGAAGCCTAGCCCGATTGACCCTTGAAACTCTTTATCACAATAAATCATTTAAGACCTGGTCTGACACACTAGGCTTAAAACATTCTAAAATCTTAATCCGGGCTTTTGATCGTTAACTCGCTTGAGAAGTCCTGAGATTAAGTAAAAATAAATTGTTCATTCTGGCAAGAACCCTAACTGGACACTATTGTCTTAAAAAGCAAATGTCCATCCTTTTTTTTTTTGCATGGGGAAATGCCTACGCATACCCGCCTCGCGGGGGCAAGGACAGGTTATGTCGGACTCGCACCGACTAAAACCCCATGGTGTTCCACCTTTGTCGCAAATTGGCAGGGCTACGGGAACGCTTTCGCACACATCCGCGGCCCCACCAGCGCCTGCCGCCCCATGGCAGCACCTCCTCGGGAGAGGAAAATTCCTCCCCGCTCTCCCTCCCAGGTAAGGCGCACCAGAACACATGGCGCGCCTTCCTCCACGGCCTCCAACTACGTCTGTGCAACAGACGCCCCCGCGTCCGATGCACAAAGGCCATGGGGCCAGGAAAAACGAGCACTTAGAAGTACTAGCCTTCCCGACCCCAGCGGCGGATCTGGTCTATGGCTCCGCCGCCAACCAAGATTCGGCTGCGGAGGGCAGGGAGAGCGGCGCCTCGCAATACCGACAATCCTCTCCCCACGCAGCCCCACCACCACCGCATCAACGGTGCGGCCCCGTTTGAGTCGCGAAGGATAGGGCGAGTGGCGCATCGCCATACCAACACTCCTCTTCCTCCGCGACTCCACCTCGGCTGCAGCGGTAGAGGGTGCGCGAGTCCCCACTCGCTGCAGTCCACCAGCACACATCCGAAGTGGGCTCCCCAAGCCCACTCGGAGCGGCCACCTCAGGCCGGCCCTTCACCTCGGGCCAGCCACGTGGGTTCCTCTTTGTTCACCGTGGGAGACCAAGCCACGGCTTCTAAGCCCCCCGCCACGACAAGGCGGGAACCCGTTCGGGGGGAAAATGTCCATCCTGGGACTAAGCAACTCAAGGATGTGTCGGTAGTGTCCCATAACGGAAGAAACGCCTCTGCACATCCTAACTATTTGCGCACCCTTAATGCGCAAACGTAAGATTCATCTGGGAAACTACTATGCTACCTTCTATCGCCCGTACTATCATATCAGTTTTATAAACTAAGGAACTTTATTAAGTATAAAAATATTATACTTTTTAAGCTATTGCATAGCTTCTATCGCGGGCCTTGAGCGCGGGGACCGAATCCAGAAATTCCCTAACGAAAAAAAACCTCACGCTCCCCACTCCGACGGGCACGGTGGTGTGGCTTGAAGGCCGTGCATTGTCTAACGTCGTTTCTTTTCGGCAGTCTTTTCCTATAAACAAAAAAGTACTCTGTGGCAGTCTTCGCATTCCTACGCGGGCCCCGTCTTTGCCCACGCAAACCCTAACATTATAAATGAACTCCAAATAGTTCAGAACCTCTTCTGCCGTCGAGCTGCGAACGCACCTTGGTACGTCCGTAATGCCGACCTTCATCGGGACTTAGAGCTCCCAACAATTCAACAATTCCTTAAAAAACTCTCTGAGAACTTCTTCAAAGTCTCAGAGTCGCACCCAAATCAATTAATTCGTGAGGCAGCTTCTTATGCAGCCCCACCGCCCTCTCGCTATCGTGTCCGCAGGCCGAGAAACTCTCTCTCGGACCCGCCTAATAAACTGTCAAACGACGTGAACTGTATCCTGGCGGCTCAGGCCAACTCTAATTAAACTAAATTATTGTATTAACCAACTTTAATTTGCCTTCGTAGGCACTCCCTCAGCGGCTCATAGCCGCCTGCGCCCTCTTTTCCCAAAAGAGGGTCGCTCATGATAAGGCACAATAGAGCTTAATCAGCCGGTTGCCTGTCCCCAAAGGCGGTTTTTAGAGGGTATCACTTAGGGTCCCCGGTAGGACAGTGAGCCCCTCATAACCACGATAGACCGGCTATCGTGGTATGCGTAATGCATTTTCCGCCTCCCTACGTATAGGGTAGCCCTTTAATTGCTTCGGGCGCAAAAAAAAAAGGCAGTCTTCGACACGGTGTGTGTGTGCGTGCAACTAGACGTATTGTACGACTCTACGAAGCTCGCACGAGCTGCTCCGAAATCGGACGAATACATAAGCAGCTGTATATGAGAAAGTATATAGGTGTATAGGTATTTATGTACAACAGTGAATAGCTGTACTTGTAAAATTTGTGTATAAAGCGTTTTGAATATGAATGAACAAAGTGCATTTATTATGAATGAAGAAAGTCACGAAAAAATAATAATAATAATAATAATTTGTTATTATCACAAATGCAGTATTAATTTTGAATTCAAAATATAATACTGCTATAAAGATAACCTAAATTTTTGATATTAAAATGAGCGATATTAAAAGTAGCCCTCTTAAATTTGTTTTCTTATCGGTCACCACGCTCAAAAAGTGTAACTTGAATTAATATCAAAGAAAAAGAAATACTGCATAAATAAAAAATAATTATAATTGCATAAGTTGATACAAAATGCTATGCATTAGCTTTACCGCGGCAGTCCCCGAGTGCCACACGTCTTTTTTTTTAAGATACGTGAACAAGTAGGAGGGAAGTCGGCTAGAATTACATTTACATTAGCAAGAATGACCACTGACCAGTTTTGTGACGAGTCCCGCGGTGGACGGGTGTGTGTTACGACCTATAAAGAGCCCATCGTAAGTTGAAGCCGTATAAGCAATTTAGCTTATTGATACTACAGGAAGTTTCGCCTCATCTGGTTCTATAATCGAACGTTTTAGGGCCGATAATCGTTAGCTTCGGAACCTGTTTACGATTCTGCCGGCCATTATTTTTTGTTTCGGTTAACATAAAAATCACAGATTGGTTCAGTTATAGATTTGTTTTGTAAAGAGGCACTTATAATTCTTTATTTAGATAGTTATATTAATAACAGCAATTTCGAAAGTTAGTTCTCAGAGATATTAAATAAAATTTATTTTAAATTATTTTTGAATTATTTTCTTATGAATTTTCTTTTTATTTAGATTAGTTTAAGATGTCGAAGAAGAGCAGCCTGGAGCCAACAATGAGCGGTAGCTCTCAAGCCACGGAGACCACGCCGTTGGTGCCTAAAGGAGTAAGTATTAAATTACCTATTTAAAATGCATGAGAGTTGAAAAATAACAATTTAAACCTTATTTTTGTTTTTCTTTTTTTTGGAACTTAAAGCCGTCTTAAAAACTTTGTATGATTTTAATGAAATTACATACCTAACACAAGTTTTTTTAACTGTTTATTCAGATTACTGTTTGATAATAAATTTTTATATATTTTCTTTTATTCTGGTAGAATTAATAACTACTTCAAAATTGTTATTTAATGCCGTTTTTGGAAGGGTCAGTTGTATTTTTGTAATGTGCATGTGTGATAGGATGGAGCATACAACTTCCTAATTTCATTGAACTAAAGTACCTATGTATTTTACCTTGGCCGAATTTGGGCGTACATTTGATCGGACATTTTATTCCAATTATAGTCTCAAACATACTCGTCAACAGTATCGGACAGGTGCCACCGTATTAATTTATTAATTAATTCAATATTAAGGACGAAAATTACTCTTATCCACGATTTTTATTTTGATTATTTTCCAGAAAAGAAAATCACAAAATTTAATTACGATTCGTAGCGTTATGGTCGAGTTAATAAATTTAATATTTATAGGTACTCAAAGTTCACAGCGAATTTACAGCGAAACTTATCGCGCCAATAACCGGTAAGAACAAAGTCTGCTAGGTGTCAATGGGTGCGTTTGGCAGAAAAAAGCGCTAGCAAGCGCTTGTAAGCAAAATGGCGATCGTAAGCGGTAAGCGCTGTCAAATCGTAAGTAGCTATTTTCCTCTAGGACACGATGCTAGTTTTAACCGGGGAACCTAACCTAATTTAAATATATATTTGTAAAGTATTCATATTAAAAACTTACCAATCATGAATTTTTATTAACATGTATATGTTTATTCATGTCATTATATTACTTAAAACTAATATTGCACAAAACAACTTATAAACTCTACTTCAAAACAAACAAATTAAATAAGCAAAATGGCGGATTGTGTCAGCGTTACTGAAGTAGCAATCGTGTCCTGGCCGAAAACTATTTCAGCGCTTATAAGCGCTTGCTAGCGCTTTTTTCTGCCAAACGCACCCAATATAAATATATGTTTTACTTACGTGAACGTGAACCTAACTAGTACTTACATAATACAGTCATAGACCCTAATAAGTTGTGGGAGAAAAGGGAGCACTTCTAAACAGCTGTGACCTTAGGCATAGCACAGTACAATATTGAATAGGAATATTCTAATTTCTAATCCTGAGCACAGTAGTGACATCAATATGTGCCAATGTTAAAATAATCATGAAACCTCGTGCGTGTGCTTATGTTTAACCTATTTAGTTTTCTAGCGTGTCTATCACAAGGCTTGTTAGCAATGTTTTGAAATACGGCATGTAAAACTCGAGTTGAACCTTATCTGTAATAACTATTTTCCCAACTCACATGATTGACTTTGGCATCATCATAGTTTACATAAAATTTGTAAGAAGTCAATGTAGTTATGTTATATTACGAACACATTCCTCAATAATTTTTAGGAAGGCAAAAAAAAAATCGCATCAAAATCCATTTAACAACTGCTAGCTCGGTGACTCGGTGAGTCGGTGGCCGAGTTTTGAGTTACAGCGCTTCAGGCCGCAAGTTCGAATCCAGCACGGAATAAGTTATAATTATCATCATCGGTACAGCTCATCACAAGTCCACGGTTAACATAGGCCTACCTCAAAGGAATGCAACAAAGCTCTTCCCTGTGCCGTATACATCCATCTTGTTCAGGCTATTTATTTACAAAAAAAATATGTCTCATATGGTGGCTTATTTCTCAATATTTTTATATATAATTACCGAGTTCTCTCACGTTCTATCTGACGTTCATCTTGTATAATAGTGAGCCTGTTTCTTATCTTATTAGTTAACCTCCTGTTAGCGTGTCAAATATTTATGCAGCGTTTACGTACCTACATCACAAAATACTTATAATATTACTAGCTTGACAGGCAGACGTTGTTCTGCCCGTTTCGACGACCATTTGTCATGTCCAATTAAAAATCCTAAAATTCGCAAAATTGTGGGTCACTCATGGGCAAAAAACTATCCTATCTCTCAAGTTGGACTAAACTGCACACGGTGTGCAAATTTGATTAAAATCGGTTGAGTAGTTTAGGAGTCCATCGCGGATAAACAACGTGACACGTAATTTCTTTATATTAACATGATAAACCACTATTAAACGCTAAAACGTTTCCAGTACGTTGCAAGCGTTACTTGAAATATTTACTCACAACGCCAATCAATTTTGTGTTAGATAATAGATATTATATTTATTATTTGTTTATTATAACATCTATTTCCATTATATTTCAATAACGCCCTTCTCAAGTCTGCTGCTGAATATGGGCCCCCAATGAACTAGTTTGAAGTGATGTACAACCTGAATAAGTGGCTATTGTAGTCAATGACTGTCTCGTTGGTCTAGTGGTTGTAGTAGTGCAACTGGCGATCATGGGGTTCCGGGTTCGAATCCCGGGTCGGGCCAAAACAATTAATCATTGAGTTTTACCGTCAAGAAATTCTCAGTAGCTGCCCAGAGTCAGACAGTCAGCCGTTGGTCCTGCGCCCGATCTCTTTCTCCTTCTGGTCGTGTCGGTTCACTTGTGCACCTGCGCTTGCGCATACGCTTGGGCGCTATAATCCTGTTCTGTACCCATGATGCATAAGCTTCTATTTCGTTCACCTGTTACACCCAATTTTTTCCAAACGGTAAAAAAATCATTCAGAATGTCATAATGTTTTTCTAACGAGAGAAAAAAGTAACTGTTGATGCGTCTGTTAGTGATCGTGTAACTTCTGAACATTTTACTGCATTTTTACGTTTTCCTGAACGCTTTACCCAAATGTACTCCTAGGTAGAAAAGAAGTTTTACCGCCCAGAATTTTTTACCGACTTCAAAAAGGAGGAGGTATCCAATTCGACTGTATGTTTATTTTTTTATTTGTGTTACCTCAGAACTTTTCTCTGGTTGAACCGATTTTGATGATTCTTTATTTATTTATTTTATATGACAGCTGGTGCTTCTCGTGTGGTAAATTTGTTTAAGAAATGACCAGTAAGTTTTTGTGTTATCTTCAATAATGCGTATTTAATTGACTTCGAATGCATTGGGTGCCTTTGGCAGAAAAAAGCGCTAGCAAGCGCTTACAAGCGCTGAAATAGTTTTCGGCCAGGACACGATTGCTACTTCAGTAGCGCTGACACAATCTGCCATTTTGCTTATTTAATTTGTTTGTTTTGAAGTAGAGTTTATAAGTTCTTTTGTGCAATATTAGTTTTAAGTAATATAATAATGACGTGAATAAACATATACATGTAATTAAAAATTCGTGATTGGTAAATTTTTAATATGAATACTTTACAAACATATTATTTAAATCAGGTTAGGTTCCCCGGTTAAAACTAACTTAGTGTCCTAGAGGAAAATAGCTACTTACGATGACAGCGCTTACCTCTTACGATCGCCATTTTGCTTACAAGCGCTTGCTATCGCTTTTTTCTGCCAAACGCAGCCATTGATGATGTTCTATTTTAAGGTACACGAGGGTAATATGCTCAGCTTAAGCTTTGCCTTTCTATAAAACCAAAACTGTGTATATCTATCTTCCTCCTAGGAAGATAGATATACAAAAACACAAAGTCGTATACAATATATCAGTAAAAAAATAGCAAACAAACTTTGGCAATAATTAGAAACACTTCGAAAAAGCAACTTAATAAAAACTAACTACATTACGAATTACTAAAATCGGTTAAAATATTTACTATAATATCAACTGTTAAAATGGGTTCGATAAAGCAGCGTCCTTTTAACCCTTTAATATTTGATTGACTGATGAATAGAGCTATTGAATCATATACCTAGCCTTCTATGCAAACAAGGATGTAATTTTTGAGTTATAGGAAAGTGACCATATTAACCGGATGACCATATTACCTTCACGTACTATAATTATTATTTACCACTTGTATACTTAGAGTATCATGAAAACTCTATTGATTGTGGATATTTTAATATTGTTTATTGACTACATGGATAAACTAATATAACAGGAAAGTCGACAGTGTCTTCCGATTAGATTTCTATCACATCCTTTTTTTGTTTTGTGCTGCGGATTGAAACTGTTTAGGTATATTAACGACTAGCGATCCGCCCTGGATATGCACGGATGATTTCTGGATCTCGGCAACAGCACCGCTTACCAGATCCAATTGAGTTTTTAAACCATCCAGGGACCCACTCAAATACGCAAAAAAAAGTTCATCAAAAACAATCGAACCATTTTCGAGTTTTTGCGAGAACTAAAGGACAGCAATTGATTTTATATATAAAGATTACTTTAAAAGCGCATCTTTTTTAACTTTTCTTATCGAATTTTTATACTTTGTAAAATAATACAGGCATATCATGTAACACAATACGATTTCCGGAATGATATTCCACAATCTTACCGCTCCGTCAGATTTCCATGTCTATCTAAATGTAATTTTATATGTAGGTATGTATATGTATCGAAAATGCCAATCAAATAAATAGTTGATTCAGTAATACCAATTACTTAAGTTTATTGTAACTTTAAGATACCAATGTTATTGAAATAAATATTACGATCTTAATTTTTAAATAACATTTTACGAGAAGAAAGGGATTCCTCGCCTTATGGACTAAAAATAAACGTTTTTGCTTATATATATATATATATATATCTAATAAAAAGAAAAGTGTGGCCGATGAGCAATCTAACTAAATAGCATGCCTTACATATTATTGAAATATATAAAATCGTTTAAACGAGTACTCAAACGTCAAAGTTTTCCCAGCGATTAAATTACTTTTTTATCTCGATCAATATAAATTATTGTAATATTCCATTCGATTAAGAATTCATTTGAGTTTATATATGCGCATATTTTTTCTTGAGCTTCAAAATCGTGTCTAAAATACGATATATATTTGTAAAAAGAAAAAGATTTGAAAAAATAATTACTGGCAGGCTATAATTGAATAAAATAAAGTTATAGTAAATTCAGTAGTTATAAAAACACTGTACAGCGCTTGTTTAGGTCCTCATGTCTTTTTTTTTTTAATATAAATAAGCAATTAACACACGGAAATAACAAAAATGCCCTGTCATCCGTAACTACAGATATATACACTACATATATCTCGTAGTTGCAGAATAATAAAAATTATAAATCCCGTGACAGTAAACGTTTAACTAAGTAAACTGACAATTAAAATTTTAGGAAGCGGACGGTGGCAATGGGTCGGAAAAAGGCACTGGCCTCTCGGTGAATCAGGTTGCACTGCTGGTTGCTGGTGAGATGGCGGGCAGTGGAGTCCTGGCGCTACCTCGTGCCCTCGTCAAGACTGGTATGTGATACTCCCATGTTAAAATACACATTTATATCAAATTATCGTTCTTCCAAGCGAATGTTTGTTATACTAGCTATGTACCTACATAAAGTGTTGATACCACTAAATATAAGTTTTTATTTTACAGTGTTCTGATATTATTAAAACCCACGGAAATTTTATTAAAAATTTCCTATATGCATCTGCTGCAAGAAATATTTTATAAAAAAGTAGCCTTTCCTAATAACACCTTAAATAACTAAAAGAATGCGGTTGTCAAATCGTCTCTCAAGTATGATAACTATGGCAAATTTTTATTAAATAAATTTTGATAGAAGCTAGCTCTGGTTTAACGAACCTGTTAAAAGTTGTAATCCCACACGCTTTCCATATTATGTGTGATAAGAAACGAGTTTGATGTACCTCTGCTCTATAATTTTAATGCTTTAATGTAATATTTGTGACCGTGTTGTTTTATAAATATTCGCCCATTGATGAATAATTCAAACTCACGAGGGTAATAAAAGAATATTTACCTACGAAATTGAATACGAATTATATTATTTTAGTTTCAAAAGCAAAATATCACGCTTTGATAAATATTATGTTAACGTTGAAATTCTTAAAAATATAACATGACGCATTGTACATAATTAGATGCTCAATCAATAACTGTTATATGAATTATGTTTTCATTTTAACAGTTTTTTCAAAGAAATAAACATTTTAGTGCCTTCTGTCCATAGTCGCAGTAATTAAAATTGCTATTACGTAATGATTATTGATGAAATTCTACAGATAATGTTGCTAAAGACTTCCACAAAGTTAATTTGAATATTTTGTTTTAGTAATGATTGTTCTAAATTACATGAAGACTTGCACCATGCAAGGAGTCTATTTGAGTCTCATTTTCCGCAGTGGACTTGTAATTGGTTGTAATGATGATGATGATGATGATGATGCTATGTTGATGTAGCATTGGCTGTGCTTTTGACTTTTAAATACATATAGGTATAGGTATCTTATTTAAGAGCGTGATATAGGCATCATGGTATGGTAAACATTGAATAAACAGCGTGATTATCGTGTTTTAAAGCAAATTATCTATAATTTAAGTTAAAATAACAGACATGTTAATATTTTCGAAAATAAAACTTAATTAATGAGATGCTGTGTACCTTATGCTATGCTGTAATAATTTTATTTTATTAAAATATCGTATTATGCTTCGGCGAATTAATTTTTGCTACCAGCGAGTAACATTTAAATATGCTTAAGGGGAAATATAATGTCAAATGGCTTAGCAAGATCCTTCGTTATAACGAAAATATTGCAGCATTAATTTTGAAATAAATATATGGTAAAGTTGAGGATTAATGTTATTGATTATGTTAGACAAAAAACACGATTTCGTAAAATTTTCTCGATAGAAAAAAAATCCAAAGTTACCTCCAAAATAAACAATAAACCGCTGTTATTCATAAAATACTTTAAATAAGATCATGAAACTTTGCATACTAACTGAACTAACTATAAAGCAGTGCTTATGTTATTTACTTTTTTTAAAATACCATTATTTTCACTGTAAAAAGAAATTACCTAAACTATCGGCGTCTTGAGCTTGATTCCAGTCTCCCCGTTAGTATCGCTTAGGCTTTTGAAGGGAGAAGTTGTGTCGCTTACGATCAGAATATACATTACGCAACAGTACGACGTAAATTTAAAATGGGAAATAACCGTGATAAAAATAAGAAGCGGCTGGCTTGGCGTTAAGAAACAGGCATAAATATAATAAACCTAATAAAATAAGTATGTAACGACCTATCTACTTACAGTATTAGTGATTACAAACTTGTCGGTATATAGCATACGACGCGCGGGGAAGTGGGGGCGAAATTAGAATTTGAGCTGACTTACTCTATCCTCTTAATGACCAGTTTCAATATTTCAAAAACGATTTATTCCATATTGAACAAAACTTGGATTCATTTTTTCAAGATACGAACGAATTGTAGTTATTTTAAGTAAATTATTTAATGTAAGTCTTAACGTTCCAAACGAATGATTTTAAAAAAAAAAGATGGTTTTGCATGCATTTAGAATATTAAAATATAATGAATCAGCAGGATACGTACGTATTTGATAACTACGTAGTCATCAAAATGAATGATAGTCACTTTGAATATATTGCTAAGTACGTTTTTTTTTATAAGAGCAGAAATGTTATAAAAAATACGACGCAATGTACCTACATACTACAAAAAGTCTATAATTTTTGTGTCAACAAATTTTGTAAATAACCCGCATATGGAAGAACGAAACGCTTTGTGAATATTAGGTTTTTCATTAACAGATTAATGGACAAAGACCTAATAAAAATTATTAGGTCTTTGTTAACAGATTAATGGTAGTTTAAGTAAAATCTAAAAATGTATTTTGCGACGATAACACATTTATATTATTTCTTCTTTTTAGGTTTTATTTATGCTTAGATAAGATAGTAGAACAGGTTTTCTCACAGACGCTTCAAGATTGTCGCCTACTTACTCGTACCACAGATTTCGTAACGTAAGGCGACGGCCTTCTAATGGTGAGCCGTGAACTGTACTCAAAGTGCGTTACGATAATAGAATCCACAAAACCTACAGACATTTTTTTTATTTTACTTTGTGTGAAAAAACTATTTCGGAAAAAGTTCCACGCTCAGTATTTCAAATCCGAAATACACAAAATGAATAAATCTTCATTTATCAGAATTATTAGGTCTTATTGGAGTAATGGCGCCTCTTACGACACCACCGATGCCATTCCCCCTCCATTCTTTTTCCGCTACCGCACGGCATTATCTATTGCATAAGAATTATTTGAATTATATAATATAGTAAACCCTCGTTAACACGAACACGAAAAAATCAGACAAATAGTTCGTGTAATCCGAACAATGCAAAAAATGAATTCGTGTTTCTAAACTCAATATTATGATTCATCATAGAAACATTTTTATTAATAACTTTGAAATTATTATTTTATATTTACAATAATTTTTTGTTAGAAATTTTTTAACTTAACATTATTATTACATATCATCTATAATTTAACATTATTATTATGTTCATCAGACATCAGTTTATATGTACACTTCTTAACAAAGCCAAATTGTTAAGAAGCCATTGCTTTTGTTAATTAATTTTCAAAAGTTTACAACCTTTTCAATAGCTTTTGTAAGACGGAAAGAAAATTTGAAGTATTGTTTCTATTTTTAGGTACTCAAGTGGTGAATGTTTGATATCCTAATCCTATGTCTATTTTTATAAACTCGAGTTAATGACTTTTCTAATCTCTTCAGCCATTGTTTAACGGTATTTGTATAGACCGAAAAAGGACAAAAAATATACAAAATACATGATTTGGGGATTTTTATAGTTCGTATTATCCGATAATTAACCGTGAAGGGACGAAAAAGTTGTTCGAAATTCGGATTAACGTTGGTTCCTCTTAACCGAACATATTTACATTGAAGCTTATGGAACTATTGTCTAGAGCAAATTTTTGTTCGCCTTAAACCAAAATTCGTGTTAACCGTGTTCGCATTAAGGAGGGTTTACTGTAATATGAAAGCAATGTACTAGTTAGTAATGTGGGAGAAAAAAATTAGTATTTTTTTCTATGTATATGTACCTACACCCTAAGTTGTCAATAATTTTGACCCTCATAAAATAAACCATTCGTCTGTGTTATCTATATTATCTACATATAATTATAACGGACCTATCTGAAAGTCAACGGTCTATGACTGAAAAGGAACCAGACAAACGTTAACTAAGAAACAGAAGGGAGGAATCGAGGCTTCTCTCGATTCGGCCTCCTATAGCGCCTACGTTGGGTTCGGGAACAACGTATGTGATCTCCGCAACGGAGTAACACACAAGGGCGATAACCTCTTCCTTTTCAGAAAATAGGTTCAGGCGGGGATTACGGGTCTTCCGAAGTCGTCCCGGTCCCAACGCCTTAATTCTTCGATGTGGACTGTATTATTTTGAGGAAGGAATTCCTTGGGAACAAAACAGCAATTATCTTCAAACCGTTCCGTGAGAGAGTAATTACTTTTCCCTATCACTTCCTTACACTTTTTCTTTCTTCTTCTTATTGACTGCTGGTCTTGCACTTTTGCCGAAGTTTCTCCGAACTTCCCCGAACTTTCCCGAAGGATTCCTGAACGAATTGCAACGTTGATGTCTTCTTCATGCGTGTAGACACACATGGAGGTTTCGGGCCTCGGGGTAAGCCCCCATTACCCGTGCTGTCCTCGCGGTCCACTACTATGGACCGGTCCTGGGAGCCTTCTAATGGCGTTGTAAGTATCAAAACGAATTGTCGCTATCGGTAGTTTTTTCGTAGTCGGTTATGACTACGAAAAAAGGAGGTTATCTAATGAGGTCGGAGTTGGCCTTTCAGCGGCATTGAGGGTTGTTACTCGACTCTCTAATCGATATAGAGAGGAGTTCTCTTGGATAGGGTCGCCCGTCCGGAGGGCGAGTGTGTAGCGGCGCAAAGTTGTTAAGATGTATATGCGGCCCGTTGTCTGCACGGTCGAACAGTCCGCGCGCCAACCGGGCCACAAATTCCTGTATGGTGTCAATCTTCAGGTTGGCCGCTATGACGTCATTCCGGACGTAGCGACCCGCACCGACGATGGTTCTTAACGCCATATTTTGCTGGGCCTGCAGTCGCCGCCTCAGAGGCTCACTCAGAAGCGCGTACCAGGCCGGAGCAGCATAGGTGATAATGGCTCTGATGTAGGTTTTATATACACGCACTTTGGTGTTAAGTGGTAACTTTGATGCCAGGACCGGACGTAGCATCGCCCGCGCACATCGTGCTCTACGGACGACGAGGTCGACGTGCGCAGTCATGCGCAGCGCCCGGTCGATCCGGCACCCAAGGTAGGTCACGGCCTTCTCGTACGCGATCTGCTGGCCATTGAGGGTTAATTGAGGTGGTAGGTTCCTGAGGCGGCGAGTGAGCAGAGCGGTCGTCTTACCAACGTTGACGACCATCCTCCACTCATCTAGCCATGGTGGCAACAGGTCCAGGAGGCGTTGCATCCTGGCAGCGGCAATATGGGCTCTTCTGGAAGAGGTGAAATAAGCGCTATCGTCCGCATATAACGCCAATTCCACGTCGTCCTCCCATTCTTGCAGCCTGCCTGCCAGGGTAGGGATGTCGTTGGTATAAGCCGCGTACAGGACTGGAGACAAACAGCTGCCCTGAGGAACGCCGGCTCTGATGGTTCTGGTTGCGGACTCAGCGCCCTCTACGCAGACGTAGAACTTCCTGTCTGCCAGGAAAGACGCCACTAGCCGCAACATAGCAGGAGGGACACTGGTCTGTTCTTCCAATTTAAAAAGTAATCCAGAATGCCACACCCTGTCGAACGCCTTCTCGATATCGAGAAAGACGCCCAACGTGGTGCGGCCACGGTTGTAATCGGCCGCAAGCAGGTGCAGCACTCTGGTCAGCTGTGTTGCTGTAGAGTGACCCCTCCTGAATCCGTGCTGCTCCGCCCGAAGTTGGATGCACGGGCGGAGGCGTCTTAGCAACAATCTTTCAAGCAGTTTAGCTATGTGTGGTAGCAGCGTGATCGGCCTGTAGCTGGCAGCTCTACGCCTGTCCTTCCCGGGTTTCGGCAAGACGATTACTTTGCCTTTCTTCCAGTCCTCCGGGAAGTGGGATGTCCGCAGAATCCCATTGTAGAGTCGACCAAGCTCTACTAGGACTCTATGGGGCAGCTGTCGGAGTGCAGCGTTGGTAATCCCGTCGTGCCCCGGCGCCTTCCTCGGTTGCAGGCGGGTTGCTGTCCACCGCAGTTCAGCGGGGGGAGATGAACCACTCTCCTGCAAGAGGCGGCGCGGGCGACGACAGGAACTCCTGTACGCGACTCTCCTTTCGGGCATGAAGCTCCAAGAACTCCGCACTTGCTGGGTTCGGCATAAATTGCTCCTCGAAGTGCTCGACTAGGATATCCGCTCTCCCCTTGGCATCGTAACGACGTTCGCCCGCGTTGTTGGTCAGCGGGCAAACGGGAGGTTTGGCTTTAGTTAACTGCCGGTTCAGTTTGTAGAGCGACGCATCGTGCTCTTCCGCCTTCCATATGCGCCGCTCCCAGGCATCTCCTCTGTGTGCCTGGACTGCAACCGACAGTTCCTCCGACAAGGTGTTCAGTCTCGTTTTGATTCTCGGGCAGCGAGTACGCGCCCAGAGTCTCCTTAAAGCCCTTTTTCTCTTGATCTGCACGCAGATGTTATGCGGCAGATCATCCCTTCTGGAGGACATCGGGACGATCGTAGAGGCAGCGTTGAGGGCCTCCTGTATTGCCTTTGTCATGTTTGTGGCTGCGGCCTCTACGTCGTCCGCTGTGTTTAAGGGGTGGTGTGCTGGAGGTCTCTCCTGCAGGTGTTTGTGGTAGAGCCTCCAGTCGACACGTGTCTTCACTGTTCTGGGCGGCGTAGTCACCGCCTTTAAGCCAAGGGTAATTAAGATCGGGAGGTGCTGTGATTCCAGGTCGTACAGCACCTCTACCACTATCGGGTAGTTGATGTTCCTAGCGAGCACGATGTCCAGTACATCCGGACGACTTCGTGGATCCGTAGGAATGTGTGTCGGTTCTTCAGGACCTAAAACGTCATAGCCGTATCTTTCGGCGTCTTCAAATAGCGCATGACCCGGCGGGTTGATCAGTCTAGATCCCCACGCCGGGTGTTTGGCGTTTAGGTCCCCGGCGATGATGGTCGGTGTTTCGCCTTCCATTACCGTCCGGACGTCTGAGGAGCAAAATGGAGTCCCTGGCGGGCGGTATGCTGCAAAGATCCTAAGTTCCTCGCCCGCCGCCTCCATTTTTATGCCGATAGAGCGCATAGTCTGGTATTCCGGTAGGTCTAGTTCTTGATGGACGATGTCCCTTCTCACTAGGACCGCTGTCCCTCTGTAAGCGGCCCCTTGAGAAGTGACCTCGTCCCTCCTATACAGATGGTAATTAGGCAGCCTTATGCGTGTACTCGGATTTAACTTCGTCTCTCCCAGCAAGATGACATGTACGTCTTGTTGTTGGGCGACGGTGCGGAGTTCTTGTAACTTCTGCTGGATTCCACCAGGGTTCCAGTAGAGGAGGCTCAGGTTAGACTCCTCCACTGTAGTGCCGAGCCAGTAGATTAGCCAGCGCCTTTATAACCGCTGTGATCGGATCTGTCCCGGCTCTAATATCAGCCAGGACTTGACTGCCGACCTCGATTGCTATGCCAACCAAACGTTGGATGGCGTCAGCAGTCTCGAAGCCGGCTGGAGGTGTTCTAGTTGCGGATGATGGCGCTGGTCTCGGGTGTTGGTAACGAATTGCAAGAAAACTCGTTTACTGAGCTACCTCGAAGCTAAACGCGAAAGTGTATATATTATTATAAATTTGTACTATCACTCTCTCACGGTTTGCTCAATAACTTTATTTGTATAAGACATACATTTATACAATTTACTTATAAAGATAGCACAAAAAATATCTATACTACGATATACATTTCATTTTTATATCACAAAAAACCTTTTATTTATTTAACAAAATATGCTTATTTTACTCACATGTTCAAAGTTGGAATTTCTTAAATATTTAACATAGAAAGTTAAAACAATGTTTTCCACTTGAAATTATACATATCTTAACCAATACAGTAGTTTAATTTACATTTTCTCTATACATTTCACTAATAAAACACTTTTAAATTTCTTATACAAAACTATCATTATTTCACTTATTCACAGGAATTTTCACATAAAAATAACACAGAATTCACATCTTTTACACGTACAATCAATCTGAAATGTTTTTTGACAAGCCATTTTTACATAAATTGCCGAAATTGCAAATATTTAAATTTCTACATACTTGGCCTCCTAAGTACGTGGCTAGAGTGCGTCTATGAACTCAATTTGAATAACTAACTTTTGCACGGCTATCGACTATCAGTAAAAATGGAAAGTCTAATATCAACAATACTAGGTAAATAAATGATTCTACTCAATTCTCAAACGTTGAAAATTACCTCTTATCAGATTCTTATCAGTTATCATGTTTCTTATCAAACAATATAAG
Source organism: Parnassius apollo (assembly GCA_907164705.1). Classification (NCBI taxonomy): domain Eukaryota; kingdom Metazoa; phylum Arthropoda; class Insecta; order Lepidoptera; family Papilionidae; genus Parnassius; species Parnassius apollo. The sequence continues at coordinate 9,146,000 of CAJQZP010000774.1, forward strand.
TGAATGTTTTCATAAATCAATCATAGAAAATAGGCATTTGTTTTCATACAAAACATATCAAACTCATATAAGACAATACTTATGCAATTAATTTCCATTAATTCTACTTATGCACAGCGATCATCTCGACCGGGGAACAAATCCTGGTCTCTAACTTTATTTTAATATTTCTTTAAATTAACATTATTGGAAAGATGATTTCAACCGGGGAACAAATCCGGCAACATAATTTATGTAAAATTCCCTATATGAATTTATTAAGAGATATTACTAAGAAAACGATAAACTATTCCGGCCTGGGAGTCGAACCCAAGACCTTCATATCATTAATTCGATATTTCTTTAAGATTCAACTAAGCATTTCCTTATCGGAATATTGTTGCTTGATAATTTGCTTTTTAGAAGCTATTCGTAATCGGTTAACTAATAAATTGAAATATTCTTATAGGCGCGTCGCCAACAATCTTCCCCCCCCCCCCCGTGCATCAGCACCATCATTTGGGAGGCATCACGGGTACCAGGACTATTATTCTGGATGTAGGTCTCCTCAAGGTACCTGTGATAGTAATGACGTCAACCACTCTAGTGTGACCGTCTAGTCCCGGTAGCGTCCTACTAATCTTGCCTTTCGGCCACGTATTTCGTGGCAACGAATGATCTATTATCAAGACAATATCACCTTCTTTAGGTTCCACGAACCTTCCGTTATTACCCGTTCGAGGTATTAAAGTAGGCATGTACTATTTTAGCCATCTTGTCCAAAAATGGTCGGCTAACCTCTGTGCAGATTTCCAATTGAGTTGACCCGTCAGATGTTGCTCTAAAAATAATCCAGGTGGTCGAACCCACATGAGCGTCCCAGAAGGAAATGATTGGGTGTCAAACCCTCTTCAGGACTATCCATACTGAATGTTACCAAAGGTCTGGAATTTACAGTATGCTCTGCTTCCAAAAGCAACGTATGCAGAACCTCCTCTCGCGGGCTCCTTTCTTTGAGCGTAGCGGTCAACGCAATTTTAATTGATCTTACTAACCTCTCCCAGGCGCCACCCATGTGCGGTGCTCCCGGAGGTATAAATTTCCATTTAATATATTTTTTAAATGACTCATTTTTCATGCCCTCATAGCATTCTTCGCATGCTTTCAATAATTCTTTATTCGCAGCTTTGAAATTTGTCCCGTTATCGCTGTATATAACGGCTGGTTTTCCTCTTGTGGCGATAAATCGCCTCAACGCCATTATCATTGACGCTGGTAGTCAATGAGGCTGCTAATTCCAGATGTACTGCTCTGGTGGTCAGACACGTGAATAAAACACCTCAACGTTTTTCGTGTCGCCTTCCTATAGTCACACTCATAGGTCCGAAATAATCTACGGCTGAACATGTAAAAGGTCTTTCATTGTGAGCTATTCTCTCCAGAGGAATATTTCCTTGGGGCACGTTCTGCGGTTTTGACCTGTATGTCCTGCACCACTGACAATGATGTGACACACTTCGTACTACATTACGCAGGTTCAAGACATAAAATTTTTGGTTCACCTCATTCATCACCGTCTGGTGATTGGCATGTCCAAAATGATGATTAACTGCTCTAATCATCGTTTCGTAACGATTTCGTGTTTACCGTCTAATACGACAGGTTTTCCACTTTCCTCGGTCAAATTAGACTTAAAAGGTAAACGCCCATTTAAACGGAGTAAGTTATCTTCTCCTATTTCCATAGATAATTTACTTAAGCGTGAACTTCTTTCAACGCTTTTAACTGCTTTCAAGCGTTTTATTTCCAAATGAAAACACTCGTCTTGAATGAACTTCCAAATTAATAATTCAGCTTTTTTCAAGAGCGCTATGTCCAACGCGCTATCGGGTCCTTTAACCGACTTTGCTAAAACTTCGTTGGAACACATACCGACTTTTCGGCTGCGTTGTCGGGTCCTTTAACCGACTTTCTTAAACTCTTGAATTTTTCTACCGCTTGTAAGGTGCGTGTAGTTGCCCCAAGGAATTTCTTAAAGCTGCTAAATCGTCCGTATTCGGGTAGACTTACCGGTTCTTGCTTTCTCAGCGCATTTACGCCTTTTGGCGATTTTTCTTCACCTGTTTCTAACCCATTTATGGTGTCCACGAAGAGATTTTCAATTTGCTTCTCATATTCTTTTTTCAACTCGCTATTTTTATCGAGCTTCTTTTCGATATTAAACAGGCGACTTTCAACCTGCGCTCTATTCGACGGCATGCACTCGTTATCTGTGCGCCATAACAAAGCAGTCTCGTACCTATTATTAGGTATACGACGTACCGCTTTGCTCAAAATATTTAAAGCTCGTTCTTCTGGGTCGTTCATGGGCTTTCGCGTAGACACTCCCAGAGATTCCAAACTAAAATAATCTTTGATCAACTTATCCATGTCCTCCTCCTTCTTGGTGGAAATGTGGTTAACAATCCTGATTGGTTTGATGCCACCCGATATGTGACCAAGTAAAACCCATCCAAGTTTAGTGAGCGATGCTAAAGGTAGGTTCTTACCTCCTGAAATTAATTCACGAGCAACTATGAGATGCCAATTGTCCTGGCAAATTAATATGGTAGGTCTGGACCTCTCATAAATCAACTCGTCCTTAATCGGTGTCAAATGAGAACACCGTTGCAATAATTCTCGGCTTACTGACTGCGGAGAAAGGTTAAGTGACTTAATTGTTTGTACACTTATCTCTTCTAAGTCGTTCGAGTAAATGCCTTTTATCTTAACGTTTAAGCGATACGAACTGTCGTCGTTAATTCGCTTACCTCCCACGGCTTCTTTACGTCCGCGAGGCGCTAACTTCTGAGCCATCCACTCCTCTGTGAGTGTCATGGTTGATCCTTCATCCAGAAGAGGTGTGGTCTTGACCTTTCCTTTAGGTCCATACAACTCGACCGGTATAATCTTTAAGTATGCACATGTCAGTGCATTCACTGTACTAACAGTTGTAATTTGAGTCTCTTTACCCCCCTCATCCCCTTGCGGCGAGGTATTTTCATTAGGGTATCGGTGTAGCATTCGATGATGTGACATTCTACATCCCTTTACACCACATTTTTTTCCCTTTGCACTCTAACCTCATATGGTTAGGTGACAAACATTGAAAACATACGTTCACTTTTTTAACCGCTTCCCATTTCTCGCGATTATTCATGTCCTTAAACTTAACTTAACAACTCACTATAGAGTGCTCCTTGTTACATATAACACACTTATGTGTTACCCGACTTACAGGCTTATCCTGGGTTATCATAACCACTTGTCGGTTGTGCCCTTTATTATTTCGGCGTTCTATACGCTCGCTCATATTACTTCGGCGCTCATAGCGCTCGCTCTCGAAACGGTTGCGTACAGACCCCTTTGCGGTGTGTACAGTTTGCTTCCCGAATTCAGGACGCTTCCGTTTTTCAGGCACATTTTCATTGCTTAAGGACGTTCCAAATTGTTCACTCAATAAATTTAAAAACTTGGCCATCTTCTGTAACTCTGGCTCCAAGGGATGCTGAGCTCGATATTCTCAAACCATTTAAATTTAATCATAGTTCCAAGTTTCTCGACTATGCGGTTTACTAACTCCGGTGAGTATAAATACTGTGGTGATTCAATGCTTGTATTACAGCAACCACGTTCGTAATGCGACTTGCAAAAGATCCTATATTCCGGCAATCTTCTGCCAATCTTGGCATACGTCTTACATTCTCGATTTCGGCTAAAATGAGCATCTCAACCCTACCGAATCTTCTTTCGAGAGCGTTCATTATTTCTTCAGGTTCACACAAAGTAAACAACAATGACTTAACCGCTTCCTTAGCGGTGCCCTTTAATGCCCTCCTAAGGCGTGCGACATTCTGCACCCCTGAAAATTGGCTTCTCGTGTCTTCAAACACCGTTTTGAAAACTATCCATTCACCCGGGTCTCCATCGAACACCGGTAATTCCTGGGGGAAATGAAGCTGGGAAGACTTATCTTTACCCGCTATCTTTATTGCACTCACAATCGCTTCGGTCAATTCTGACACCTCACTCGCGTGTGTTTTCTGTGCATTTCCTTGGCTGCGCTCGATCTCCGCCCCTTTGCGGCGTGATCCTTTACACGCTTCCTTATCAGTAATATCGGGTTGCGTTTCACTAACCGGCGCGCTTATTATGGTCTGTTGATGTATTCCGCTCTTCATCATCCTCACTCGAGTCAATCTCCTCTTCTCGGTTGAGACGTGCCAACTCCAATTGAGACTTGGCTAAGGCAGCAGCTGCCTGTGCTCGTTCGAGCTCTGAGCGTTCGAATTTAATCCGCGCCTCTAATTCGGCTTTCAGCCTCGCCGATCGCGATGACCTACTACCTCTCTGTGACCCCTTGTCACTAGTGTGCCCGATTACTGTCCTTGACGATGCCGCTTCTTCGGTCCTTTGACCTACTTTTTCGACCACCGTTTTACTCCTGGATATAACGGATTGTTGTGCGGTACTGGCCTGGGTACCACTGGTGTCCGTCCTGTTGCTTGTCGTTGCCATGGACGCCCCTGAGTCCCACGTGCATGTGGACGTATCGGTGGTGGCTCCACTTGAAGGAGTTGTTCCACTCGAAGCAGTAGCTGTGGTCGCTCCAGATGGTTCCGCCTCTTTAGCTTTTCTTGAGGGCCCTGTCCTTATCTTGGTTCCTTCGCTTCTCCCTGTCTGTACTTGTGCCTTCTTCATCTTGCAGGAATGTGATTGTTGGCCTACGGTCCCTAACTGTCCCTACGGTCCCTACAACCCCTTACCTACAACCCTTCTACACCCCAAACTAACCTCACTACCCCTCCCCCCCTTTATCTCCCAACCCTACAACCTTACTACCACCCTAACAGCCCTATCAGCCCTATCAATCCTGAACGGGGCCTACCGAGGTGAGCCGTCCAGGGATGGAGTCGTGCAGGAATGGAATGGAGGAAAGGTTTAGGAACTGTCCCGCCAAGGAATATGACGAAACAGTCGAGCGGTAGTGCAAGCGCAGTCTCGCTCGAGAGAACTGCACCACCCGAAGGTGTTGTGCCAGAGCCCGACCGTTTGGCACCGTTAGGTGGTCGGGATGTATGCTGCGCTTCGTCGCCCAGTCGCCGGTGACGCCTCGTCCAGGCGCCCTCTTCCGGCCGCGATGCAGTCAGGTGCCCACGAGCACCCTCGCCTGGCAGCAGCAGCGGTGGATGCTTCTTCTTCTTGCACCCTCTGATGACCCGACAGGAAATGCCGGACACGGTCGTCCGACAGGAAATGCCGGACACGATCGTCCGACAGGAAAATGCCGAGCACGCTTGCCCGACAGGAAATGCCAAGCCCTGCTTGCCCACGATGAGCGCCTTTACAAGGCACCTGCGCCTGGCTGCGATACGTGCCCCATGCGAGCACACGCCCCAAGCCGCAATCCCGGTTTTCTTTCTTCCGGTAGTTCCAGGTCTAGTCCTACTGCGCTGACCTGGTCTTCTGGCCTTTGGTCCTGTTGCTTCAGCTCAAACCTCTGGCTTCCTTCGGTTGCTGATCTTCACTCGGCTCCGAAGGTCTTCTTTTTCCATAACCAGCAGTCCACAGCTGGTGCCTTGATCCGGCTCGAAGGACCACTTGAAAAGGAACGAGACAAACGTTAACTAAGAAACAGAAGGGAAGAATCGAGGCTTCTCTCGATTCGGCCTCCTATAGCGCCTACGTTGGGTTCGGGAACAACGTATGTGATCTCCGCAACGGAGTAACACACAAGGGCGATAACCTCTTCCTTTTCAGAAAATAGGTTCAGGCAGGGATTACGGGTCTTCCGAAGTCGTCCCGGTCCCAACGCCTTAATTCTTCGATGTGGACTGTATTATTTTGAGGGAAGAATTCCTTGGGAATAAAACAGCAATTATCTTCAAACCGTTCCGTGAGAGAGTAATTACTTTTCCCTATCACTTCCCTACACTTTTTCTTTCTTCTTCTTATTGACTGCTGGTCTTGCACTTTTCCCGAAGTTTCTCCGAACTTCCCCGAACTTTCCCGAAGGATTCCCGAACGAATTGCAACGTTGATGTCTTCTTCATGTGTCTTTTAGGCACATGGAGGTTTCGGGCCTCGGGGTAAGCCCCCATTACCCGTGCTGTCCTCGCGGTCCACTACTATGGCCGGTCCAGGGAGCCTTCTAATGGCGTTGTAGGTGTCAAAACGATTGTCGCTATCGGTAATTTTTTCGTAGTCGGTTATGACTACGAAAAAAGGAGATTATCTAATGAGGTCGGAGTTGGCCTTTCAGCGGCATTGAGGGTTGTTACTCGACTCTTTAATCGATATAGAGAGGAGTTCTCTTGGATAGGGTCGCCCGTCCGGAGGGCGAGTGTGTAGCGGCGCAAAGTTGTTAAGGTGTATATGCGGCCCGTTGTCTGAACGGTCGAACAGTCCGCGCGCCAACCGGGCCACAAATTCCTGTATGGTGTCGATCTTCAGGTTGGCCGCTATGACGTCATTCCGGACGTAGCGACCCGCACCGACGATGGTTCTTAACGCCATACGAATTGCAAGAAAACTCGTTTACTGAGCTACCTCGAAGCTAAACGCGAAAGTGAGCCGCGTCATTTGTGCGCTGTTGTTGTGCGAAATTATACATATCTTAACCAATACAGTAGTTTAATTTACATTTTCTCTATACATTTCACTATTAAAACACTTTTAAATTTCTTATACAAAACTATCATTATTTCACTTATTCACAGGAATTTTCACATAAAAATAACACAGAATTCACCTCTTTTACACGTACAATCAATCTGAAATGTTTTACAAGCCATTTTTACATAAATTGCTGAAATTGCAAATATTTAAATTTCTACATATTTGGCCTCCTAAGTACGTGGCTAGAGTGCGTCTATGAACTCACACTATTTGTATAACTAACTTTTGCACGGCTATCGACTATCAGTAAAAATGGAAAGTCTAATATCAACAATACTAGGTGAATAAATGATTCTACTCAATTCTCAAACGTTGAAAATTACCTCTAAAAAGATTCTTATCAGTTATCATGTTTCTTATCAAACAATATAAGTGAATGTTTTCATAAATCAATCATAGAAAATAGGCATTTGTTTTCATACAAAACATATCAAACTCATATAAGACAATACTTATGCAATTAATTTCCATTAATTCTACTTATGCACAGTCTCTAACTTTATTTTAATATTTCTTTAAATTAACATTATTGGAAACATGATTTCAACCGGGGAACAAATCCGGTAACATAATTTATATCTTAAAATTCCCTATATGAATTTATTAAGAGATATTACTGAGAAAACGATAAACTATTCCGGCCTGGGAGTCGAACCCAAGACCTTCATATCATTAATTCGATATTTCTTTAAGATTCAACTAAGCATTTTCTTATCGGAATATTGTTGCTTGATAATTTGCTTTTTAGAAGCTATTCGTAATCGGTTAACTAATAAATTGAAATATTCTTATAGGCGCGTCGCCGACAATGACCTTTCATTGTAAAGTTCATATAACCTTTGTCTACTCTTATCACAAAAGACTTAATATCTAGCTATATTAGGTGTTCTGTGACTCTTATGGACTCCTACTGTCGCCCATTTATTGAATGCCTTGCGCTTGTTCAAGGAGAAAGCTTTAGAATTAAAAGTATTATCAAATACATTGCAAATAAACTTAAATAATGTTCCATACAAAAATCTTGATTATTTTGGTATGAAAGGGATGGATTTTTTTTTACCGTTACTTCTAAACTTCTCCAAGCATCTCCATCAACTTGCTTTTTGTGAACTTAAGGTAACGAAACTAACTGTCCACAATAATCAGAGCTCAATTTTTGAATTATACATTTATGAAACGCCTTAACATTTGTAAAAATGTTATCTGCATACGTTACATACGAGTAGATATTACAGTTTAAGTTCAGGATAAAACAGGGACGGCCAACCACTTCTGCTATTTTTGTTGGCTTTTAATATTGTTTATATATTTCATATTTCATGCTATTTATAATTAAAACATTTATTGACTTCGATAAAAAATCTCTAATAATAATTATACTAAACTAGCGATTTACCACGGCTTCGCACGGATGATTTCTCGATTTCGACCAAAGCGCCATGTATCGTGTCCAATTCGCGTCCAAAAGTTGATTCAAGAATAGTTAACATTCACATGTTAACTATTCTCGAATCAACTTAATCACACGCACACAGTATTTTATCAAAATCGATCTAGTTGTTTATGAGGAGTTTAGTTATAAGCACAGGACAGAAGAATTTTATATATAAATATATCAATTAAGATTACATACCCATTGTAAATTAATAATTTAAGTTAAACGCGTAATAAATATTAAATGTTACATGCAGTCTACTTAGTATACCTATTATAAAATTACATTATTTACTAGCTGTCTCAACTTGTGACAAGAAAAGGAAAAGGATGGAATGCATAGGATGTAAGCTAAAACCAGTCTGACTACATCGGCATGTAAATGCGGTGAACCACCAACACATCAACGATAGTTTCTAACACACATACATATTTTGATGCCGATCCTTTCCTTAACATGTTGTTCGCACATTAGGATTAAAATTAAATTAAGACTCATGCTGAAAGTTGACGCACATGATTAGTTAACTCACGACATGATGTCAAGCTCATTAAGTAGCTCAGGTATTCCATTTTAGTCCTTAGTGGTGACCTTAGCTTCTTTATTTTAAGTTAGTTGTGGGTGTCCATGAGCTACAGAAGGCACTTACCACCAGGTGAACTCTTAGTTCGCTTGTCACATCAATCGTTTAAATAGCGTTCGGCGACCGTCACTCAAGATACTTCTGAACAAAAACTGAAATGTATGAGAATATTTCTAGATACATGCATTCCTCCAAAACCCATTATACGGTGTTAATGGAAGACTTCAACGCAAAACTAGGCACAGGAAAGAACGGTGAGCTGAAGGTAGGGAAATTTGGGATGCCAGCCAATTGTCAGCAGCTGACCGACTTCATAAAGAAAGGGACTCTTTCTTTCTGAAGAGGCCCCACGGAAAGTAGACCTGATCGAACACGGCTCCGAAAATGAACCGAAAAAGTAGTCGCGCATCTTTCGGGGAGTTCTCGAGAATTCCCGTAGCTACTGTCGACGAAGTTTCTGGAAATGGCTCATACTTAGTTTGTGCGTTACACCATTAACATAAGACTCATTTTACTATGTACAATTTCGTAACAAAAATTCGCTTTCATTCTGTTCCACAACAGTGTAAATTGAGCCTAACCCGTTATATGCATCCTCATCATCATCACAGCCTATCAAAGTCCGTTGCTGAACACAGGCCTGCTCCATAGATTGCTTCATAGGAAGTATATCAGCAGAGGCAACGGCAGTTTTGCACGCCTCACAACGTTAGGGAGTGCTCTACTCTCGATATGTGGACGTACCTCAATTTCGCTACATAAAATCGTTCTTATACGTTTAGCTAGACACCAAATCCATATTATTATTTATGTTACAACAACTACGGACATTCAGTTATAAGATTAGTTTATTTTCTAATTAAATCGTTTTGATTATATAACAAAAATGTAATTGAAAAAATATGTGGACTGTAAGAAACCATATATTCCAAAGTGGATCTCTATTGATTTTTAATATTGAACTGAGCACCGCACCGTTTAAAAGTTATAGTAGAAATTCGTTGATAAAAAGTTTTATGTATCAAGTACTTACACATAGTTACAATAAAAGCGTTTAAATCTATTGTTTGTCAAATAACACTTTTGTAATTAATTAGTATAGAGTTATGTACATGCACTAAAATATTTGGTTTAAAAAAATATTGAATATATCCTCTTCAGAAAGCAACTCGCAACCGATTTATTGAGGTTAATGCTACATCGCTTAATTAAGTTTACTTACAAGCAGCTGCTACATTCCAACACGACATTTTATAACGCAGAAAGTGTAATATTTTACCTTTGTAACCTATAAACACTCGATAAAGGACTTAAAAAACGTAGTAATAATAATAATAATGATACGTAGGTCACTCAATAAGTTTTAAAATGCTCGAAATTTAAAAATGGAACGCACCCGTGTTGTATGTTTCTAAAAAGCAAATTTATTTGAAAATAGAACTCCATAAGCTAATTGCTCAATATAAAAAAAAAACAAAGTTTTATTAATTTTGTTGCAACGCTTCCCGCGCTTTTCATTTAAAATGATGGATCTTAACGGTGAACATTTGCGCGCTATGATCTATTAAGATTTTAAATTTGGTTTAACCGAACAATTAAGTTTACAACGGTTACAATCAGCATTACGGGACTCAGTCCATCACGCGCAAAATTTGTTTGCTGAATGAAAAAGGGGTAAAATTAACCTCAAAGATGACCAAAGAAACGGGGGCCCTGCAAGCAGCAGTAACAGCAGAAAATGTATGGACTACTGAAATGTTGATGCGAGAAGACCCACGAATCACATATACGGACTTCGAAAAGGTAGTAGGCATTAGTTCGGGGAGCATTCATACCACCCTACATCAAAATCTTAAAGTGAGGAAGCGTTGTTGTCGATAGATCCCTCGTTTGCTCTCCGAAAGCGAAAAAAAGGACTCGTGTGGATTGGTGGCAAGAAATGCGTCTACGTTTTGACAACGGGGCATCTAGGCGTGTTTCAGAAATCGTTACTGGTGACGAGACTTGGATCGATCAATATGATCCAGAAAATGAAAGGCAATCATCGGTATGGGTCAGAAGGACAGTTGCCGACAAAACTGCAAAGACCTCGCAACGCCTACAAAAAAATGGTGGCTACTTTTATTTGCGGGGTGGACATTTGTCGACTTCAATGCTGGAAAATTGTAGGTCAGTCAATTCTGAATGGTATATTACAGTTGCATTACCCAAAGCTTTTTAAGCTGTGCGGGAGAGAAGACCAAAGCCCGGGCTTCGGGGAATTATGCTGCATCACGATAACGTCTCTTCACATACCTCTCTTAGAACAAAAGCATTTATTGAGGAATCTGGTATTGAAACTGAGTCACTCACCCTACAACCCTGATTAAGCTCCTTGTGATTTCTTTTTGTTCCCAAGAGTCAAAGAAAAAATAAAAGGCAAGAAGCGCCGAAGAAGCCGTGGCTGCCTACGAAGAAGTGATTTCCGACCTGTCAGATCAGTACTGGCAAAATTATTTTCAGAGTTGGTTTAAGTGAATGAAACTTTGTATAGAGCATGATGGAGAATATTTTGAAAAGGTGTTAAATAAATATTAATAATACCTAGAATACTTTTTGTATATCTGATAACTTATTGAGTGTTCAACGTAATTTATTAATTTAAAATAATTAGAAGATGGTAAGTGGTTGCTGCGGCCCATAGACATCTACATGTATCCTAGATTATGAATCAAAATGCAGATGCGTTGTCACCCGCGAGGATTAAGATGGAATGCCTCGTTTCCAGTAAAAAGAGTCTCCACCAAATTAAATTAATGCAGTTTAAAATGCGGAGACTGTACACGTGAGCACCTTATGGCGGTCCGGGGCGGAACATAGTTAGAAACGATTTCAATTACGTTTAACAGACTTGCCCTACATTTTAAAAGCTACTAGTATGTACTAAGTAGCTTACCTAGTTAGGAAATGCTGTGGTTTCACCACGGTATTATTAAACGTTGTGATTTATACACTCTTTGGAATTATTATATCTTTGGAATTGTTTTTATTCTCGATTCATTTGTTTATGAAACTTTGTTTAAATAGAAGTATTTTTTATTTTTTTTTCCCTGTGTATGCAGTTTAAAACTATTCTAAATAAAACAAGGCTGTTGCTAATCATATGATTAAAATTAATTGTTCATACGTGTAGAGTATGAAAGCCATATGGTAGGCTTATGAAAAAAACATCTAACAGTTGTCAATAAATAAAAAGGTATGAATGCAAATTGTGTTTTAGTGGTGAAATCCCCATAAATACACAATATTTAGCGACGAGGATCTTATTCACGTATTATTGAGTGCAATATTTAAAGTGAAATAGATACCAAGAAATAATGTCGAATAAAAGAAATGTGTTGTTCGGCAACAGCCTCACATTTGATCACCATATGCAAGAGTGGGATATTTTTAATAGTTGATTTGTCCAGTTTTGTATGGCAAATAATTATCATGATGACACTGATAAAACAGGAGTTATGAGAAGAGCTTTTTTGCTTACCTCATTAGCAGAAGATACATATCGCCTAGTACGTGACTTGGTTTTTCCGTTAAAACTAGAAGATTTAACTTATAAGACTCTCATTGAAAAGATTGACAACCAGTTTTCCCCAAAGAAATGTACATTTGCGGAAAGATATGTTTTTTTATAAAGCAGAACAAAGACCAGGCGAAGATTTAACTGAATGGGCGGCTCGGGTTCGTCATCTTGCTCAGTTTTGTGGTTTTAAAATAGAACTGGAGACGGCATTAAGGGACAAGTTTGTGCTGGGATTGGCAAATGTCAAGGAAAAAGAAAAGCTTTTTAGTGAAAATATCGACAGCTTAACATTCAACAAAGCGTTGGAGTTAGCACAAAGTGTACAATGTGCTCGAGTTTCTGTTCAAAGGTCATTGCAAGATGAGGGACTAGTCACATCATCAGCGACAGCACAACAGGTGTTCGCTTTACGAGCCCAAGAAAATGCTGTTCGTTAAACTACAGCAACAAACACATCTTGTTCGGTTTGTGGATATAAGAATCATACTAAAGATAAATGTCGATATGCGAATTATTTTTGTCAAAAATGTAATAAAAAAGGGCACTTAAAACGTGTTTGTAAGAGTACATATAAGAGCAACAATTATTTGGAGGTGGATGACAATGATTTAGTAAAAGGTATTTCATATGATTTGTATAATATTGGGTGTTTAAACGGTATGCCGATGAGACTGGTCGTGTCGATAGCGTCAAAGCGAATTTTATGTGAAATATGGTAGTGCTGTATCTGTTCTACCGGAAATGGTTTATCAATCATATTTTCACAATAATTATTCATTAAACTATTGTAACGTTATTTTAAATTGTTATAATGGCTCGAAAATATCTCCTTTGGGCTATTGAATATTACCGGTGACGTATGAAAATCGTACTGAAATTATTCGTTTTTATATTATAAAAACAGATATAAAACAACCAGTTCTGTTGGGTCGTAATTTTATAACGTGTTTTAATATGAAACTGTGTATTGGTAACTGTAACAACTTAGAACATAACGATTTAGTAAAAGAATTGAAGGAAACATATTCGCAGTTGTTTACAGATGAGCTGGGAACTTTTAATAAATATAAAGTAACTTTAAAAATAAAAAATGATGCTCAGTTAAAGTTTTTTAAGCCGAGAACAGTACCATTAGCTTTGAAACATAAAGTTGAGTTAGAATTAAATAAACTTTTAGATTTAGGTATTTTAGAGCGCGTAGATTATTCAGAGGTAGCGACACCGATCGTACCCGTTCTTCGGTCAGACGGTAACATACGAATATGTGGCGATTATTCAGTGACGTTGAATAAATTTTTATACTCTGATAATTACCCGCTTCCACGAATAGAAGATTTATTTGCTAAGCTTCATGGTGGCGTCCAATTTTCAAAATTAGATCTTTCTAGAGCCTATAATCAGCTGGAGTTAGATGACTCTAAAAAATTAACGTGTATTAACACCCACATCGATTTAATGTTTTCGGACTTTCATGCGCCCCAAGTATTTTTCAGAAAACAATTGATCAACTTTTATCAGGTATTGAGGGAGTCTACGTATTTTTAGACGATATCTTAATAACGGCCCCAACAAAAGAGGAACACCTAAAACGATTACATCAAGTACTTAGAAAATTATAGGAATCAGGACTTAGATTAAAGCAAGATAAATGCGATTTATTTAAAGACTCAATTGAGTATTTAGGTTTTATCATAGATAAGTCAGGACTACGTAAATCAAACAATAAAGTGAAAGCAATATTAGAAAGTAAATGTCCTAATAATGTCACGGAATTGAAATCATTTTTAGGGCTTATTAATTATTATAGAGGATTTGTGCCTAATGCATCGACTTTATTAGCACCCTTGCATTCACTTTTAAAAAAAGGCATAAAGTGGGTGTGGCAAGAAAAACATTTAAAAGTATTCAATAAAATCAAATATGACACAGGTGTTGGCACATTATAACCCGACCTAATTACAATAGTGACGGCTGATGCAGGGCCGAACGGGCTCGGCGCAGTGCTCGCTCAGCGACAGCTTGACGGCGTCGAGCGAGTGGTGGCGTACGCATCGCGTTCGCTCATAAATGCCGAACGAAATTATGCACAAATTCAAAAAGAAGCGACTGCTATCATTTTTGCTATAAAAAAGTTTCACCACTATTTATACGGCCGCGTGACCCCTTTTATTTTGCGAACTGATCACAAACCCTTGGTGTCGATTTTTGGTGGTAAAAAAGGTATATCTGAAATGGTAGCGAATAGACTTCAACGATATGCTATATTTTTGTCCGCATACAATTTTACGATAGAGTATGTCAAAAGTGAAAATAATGTTGCCGATTTTTTATCACGATGTTCAGTAAATAATTGTTCTGAAAATATTGAATGTAGTCCAGATCAAACTAATTTAATTATTAATTTTATTAACGATAATATGTTAAAACCTATTACGGTAAATGACATTAGGAAAGAAACTATGCAAGATCAAATACTCTGTAAAATTATAAATTTTGTTATAAATGGCTGGCCTTTGAAAATGCAAAATGCGGAACTTAAACCGTATTTTAAATGTAAAAATGATTTAAGTGTCGAAAATGGGTGCCTATTAAGGGGACATAAAGTGGTTATGCCAACAGTTTTTTAGGGAAAGTCTACTAAAAGAATTGCATATGGCCCATTTTGGCATTGTAAAGACTAAAAATGAAGCGAGATCGCGTATGTGGTGGCCCAATATTGATAAGCACATTGAAGAAATAATAGGATCGTGTAGTATTTGCAACTCGCTCCGCTATGATCCACCCCGTTCTCCACTGGCATCGTGGCCATTTCCGAAACGTCCTTGGGAACGAGTTCATTTAGATATGTTTTCTTTATCCAACAAACAAATTTTAATTATTGTAGACGCACATTCAAAGTGGATTGAATGTTTCCAAATGAATAATACAGATAGTGAAGCAATTATCAGCAAACTTTCAGAGATTTTTAGTAGATTTGGGTTATGTCGCACTCTGGTAACCGATAATGCGAGTAATTTTTGTTCAAAGCAATTTGAAAATTTTTGTTTGCCAAATGGTATACAACATTTAACGTCTCCTTCATATCACCCAGCATCAAATGGGCAAGCAGAAAATACCGTTAAGACAGTTAAAAGAGGATTAAGGATTATTTTAAACACACATACGGATCAAAAATCGATAATTAATAAATTAAATGAGTTCCTTTTTAGTTACAGAAATTCGGTCCATTGCACAACCGGTTTCTCACCTGCCCAGCTGTTGTTAGGCCGTCCGCTCCGCTGTCGACTCGACTTACTTAGGGACCACAAATTTGAGCAGAACACAAATGATACAACTTTATCATCCACAACCAATAAAGTTGCAAATAAACAGATCTTACAGAGTGAAAACTATGATGGACGAAGAAAGAGCAATTTTAACAAAGAGGATAAAGTTTTAGTTAAGTTTTTTTACAACAACGGGAACGATTACACGTGGAAATTCGGCGTAGTTAAAAATAAATTAGGAAATAGATTATTTACTGTTTTTGTTCCGGAGTTAAATAAATATTATAAGAAACATGTCGATCATATTGTTGCATAAAAAGGAAATAAAAATGAAGAATATGATTTAGATTTGAGTAATTTTGAAAATTTTTCTAATATGTTGAGTACAGATCAAGCTAATTGTAACGTGAAGGCTACAGAAGTTGCTACCATAACTTCCGACTCCTTGTTATTAAGAGGAGAAGAGGGCGAAAGTTCTGGCAGTAAATCCAAAAACATTTAGAGGTACCAATGCAAGGTCTGCCTCCCCGCTCAACTAGAAATCCGAATCCAAAATATAAATTTAAAAAAAATTACATGATTAGTTATACATTTTTATCATTACTTATGTTTTTTTATATTTAGTGGTGGAGAGAATGTAGAGTATGAAAGCCATATGGTAGGCTTATGAAAAAAACTAACATCTGACAGTTGTCAATAAATAAAAAGATATGAATGCAAATTGTGTTTTAGTGGTGAAATCCCCATAAATACACAATAGGTAATACGATAATCATATGAATAAATAATAGTAATTCGTCCGAAAATGTTTAATTTCTTATTTTACATCATTTAAATATAACGATAATTATAAAACATTATAACGATAATTATAAAATATTGGTTTACCGAAATTACATGTTTGGTATAATGTTTTATTAGACGCAAATGGACTAATCATACGAGTAAATATTAGTATATATATATATAAAATTTATTTTATTCTAAATATATCGGACCAATAAAAATATCAATACGATAATCGTTTTTTACTAAGCAAATCAGTTAAAACCCATTTTCTCTGCACCTGCTTTAGAAATCCTTTTATTTTTTGTTGTGGCTATCAGAATTTGGTGGTTGTGTCCCTGAGAATTTTATGGTAGAATTTGAGATGTCAAATAGTAAATATGGTAACGCCGTGGCAGAATGGGTTCTTTAGTACCTTTACGCAACAAGGCAGTCTAGATTTTTTTTAAACATGTGATGGGATGAGCTTTTATGCGGAAATATTGCATAAAGCTTAAAATTGAATATGAATTTAATATAAGAAAACAATATAAAGAATGACCCAAAATTTTTAAAAAATTTTGGCACTTTGTTTCTAACCGTGTAAGGTGCCAGTTCGTTCTGCCTCGATACTAACTAAGTACCCGCCGCACGCCGTACAGTTCCTTCGGGAATAAATAGATTGACTTAGCAATCGCACTAAATAATCTAATTTAATATAATATGTATTACTTGTGAGACACATTGTGTTTTCATGCGATGGCCAAGTCAATCTATTTATTTAAAACATAAAAGATTTTTAATATTGATATGGTCACTATAAGATGTTGTTAGGTTAGCTAATTACGTAATAACTCAAAACAGAAGGGGACCGAATAAATTAACCGACTTGGTATTACAGGGATCTCACAAATTTTTACGGTAGAAGAACTGAGTTGCGAGACTTGTTTTTTTACAAGTTATGTTTTTGATGGCATTTGTATTTTTTTTTGGTACATCCTTTCTTCCATCCATCCATCTTTTGTTATTATTTTGTCTGAATACCAAGTTTTATGGAGTTATAGCCAGATAAAACTGATCCAAGCAGGGTTAAGATCGCCGTAGACCAAGATCCGATGTTTCCCCGCGCGAATGGAGATCGGATGAATTTCTTTCGATCTTAATCCGTTAAAAATATGACAGTGGTTGTAAAACTTTCATTCGTCGTGTATATTTTTTCGGAGATTGCTCAAGTAACTATGGGACTCAGTATCGCTATCAAATCTGTTGTGTCTTAGTACCTAGTAGTGAGCTGTGTGTATTGTGATAAATGACTTCTAATATATTGTGATAAATGACTTCTAAACTTAAAATTGTCGAAACTGTTAATATGCTGCTAACTTACGTTTTACTGGAATATTTCTTTTTATAAAGTGCCCTACAACTGATTATTACAAAACTTATTTAGAATTAATCTTCGGAACGTCAAAATCGGTTCCGGTTGTGACGGGACTTAGTTATTGAATATATGTACCTATATATTTTGTGAGATGCCGATATATTTGCACTGCTTTAAGCTGTGATGTGCCTATTGCCTCGGCCGGGTTACTTACATTAACATTTGGTCCGAAAATACACTAGGACTACAACGCGGGCGACTTCGTACAAGCAAGAAGCCCTGTAAATTGCTATTCAAAATATAAAAAACTCCATTAGATAACGTTTATCTTCAATCATTAGATATTTTACTCAAATAAAGTTTAGAACTAATTCAGTTTCACCGGAACTCCCCGTTCCTTTTCCTGGTCTAGCCAACTTTGCTTTACTTTTTCCGAATCCATGCCCAAATTTTGATTCTAATTAACTCTACAATAAGCCTTACGCCTGCTCAATGACACACACAAATCTGCACACTAAATAATCTATCCATTAACTTCTTCCCCCACTACTTACTGGGCGATATGCTTCTTTATTAATTACTTACATCTTCCTTTACTCCTGTATTGCCTCCGTGCATTTCGCATGTCCTTTCTGTTACATTTTATTTCCAAAAATGTAGTTTTTTAAAATAAAACTTTCTTTCTTAGTAAAAAAAAAATAAAATCTATTCTTGAACTTTCTCTTATTAATTCCATCTTATAATATAACAAAGTTTGAGAACCACAAAATTACAATTTCTATATATCAGGGATAAGATCGATGCCACGAAACAACAAAAATGATAATCGTTTGGAACATTTATGTTTCTAGTAATTTATAGATCATATTTAAATATGTTTTTGAGCGGCAGATAGTACCTACAAATTCCTTTTATAAACTTTGTTCTTTAAGCATCAGAAGTGGCTTTAAATTTAAGTCCGGTCTTACACCTTGATGGCCAATTCTACGTCATGCGTATAAAAAAGTATGTCTTGTCTTCGCATACGTTAAAAGCAAAAACCGTAGAGTTTACAAAAACCAAAAACTTTCTCATAGCTAAACTTTATTCAACCATTAACGATTTGCGCCATGTTTCAGAGATCTAACGTATACGGATGTCGAGAAAATAGTTTTTTTCCCGACTCTTAAACTCTAAAATCTATCCGGTATTAACTTAACGCAAATTTGTCAAATTTTGACCACAATATTCAGTTTAAATTTTCAACAATAAATGCAATGCATATTCATTAAAGTCTATTGTTCACACTCCTGCAATCGTGATATATAGGAATAATTTCGGTCAGGTCTAGATATTTTGTTTTCTTATGCTTCGGCCTTCGCAAGGTTCCTAGGCATACTTAATGGAAATGTCGACCAAAAATATCCTTGACTGTGCCCGTCAGCACATTGTTAGCCTTATTTGCTAGAACAGTCCTGCCTGTGATGACAGTCCGGTCCCCGTAGAGCCTGGCGCGGTAATTATTATATTAATGTTGTTATTATTATTTACAGCCTGTAAATATATAAACATCAAGGCAAAATACACAAGAGGTAGCTGATACCTACCCATATCTAAAGGCTTATCGGCAGAAAAGAAATTCTACCAGCTAAAAATAATATAACATAATGAACTCTTTATATTAAACATAACTCATTATATTATTAAACTCATTATATTATATTGATGAAATTATGATAAAAGTAAAAAAAATTGTTACTTCGTTGTAATTCGTATCATACAATAATTAAGAGTCGAATTTTTTGGAAGCTAATGACACTGTCGTGTCGCTTCATAACTGTAATTAGCTAAGTATAGTCTTACTCCTGTCATATAGAATTACTTGATGCACCGAAACCATAGAAATATACAGTGTGTCCGGTCACGGACTAGCGATATTTTAGGTACTTATAATACAGCTATTTTAATATAAAAATACACTACACACTGAGATCTAATCCCCTCCCCCTCTATTTGGCAGCCATTTTGTTTTTCTTTTGAGATATTCTCTTACGCTTTTAAGAAAAAAGTCATATCTCTGAAAGTTTTAGTCTTACTGAGATAAAAATTAACTCATTCGGAGGCCAATAATATTGTTTATCGTTTACATTATCAAAATTTTTGTTGACATACTTGTAACTTTGAAGAAAAAAAAATTTAACTTCAAATAAATATCAAAAAAATATGCTAATCGGCAAATTATTGTAAATTACTGCAAAAACAACCCCGTTTTTTTTTGCGCCCGAAGCAAATATGGGCAACCCTCCGGAAAGCGGGGGAAGGGAGGTTGGGAATGCTCATAGCATACCACGCAGCCGGCTGCATGGTTATGTGGTGACTTTTACCCACTAAACCCAACCTTTTAGGAACTAGCTTAACGATCTGACTAGAGATCTCTAAGCCGTATACGAACGCGACCCTCCTTGGCAGAAAGGAGGGCGCAACCAACAACCCCGTTTACTCTTCTTATTTTTATACTAGATCGACAGATTTTGAGTTAAGCTACAATGCAACATAAAGTTTACAGCTGTATGTTCATTACTTTAAGAATTATTGTTGTTTGAACATGGCGTATGCCCAAACACAAAAGGCCTTTGTTAAGTGACAACTGGCACTGCCTGCCTAGGAGTAATAGTGTTCTGTGCTGCCTGCTCTCAAATTATACTACTTATAAATGATGATTCTGATTCTCTGATCTCTCATTCATGATCTCTAATTCATCGAAGATCATAAGTAATCTCAGATTACTATTACTCCTAGGCAGGCAGTGCCAGTTGTCATTTAACAAAGGCCTTTTGTGTTTGCGTAAATGCTATGTTCAAACAACAATAATTCTTAAAGTAATTAAGATACAGTTGTAAACTTTATGTTGTAAGCTTAACTCAAAATCTGTCGATCTAGTATAAAAAGAAAATACGTGTGGCACTCGGTGACTGCCGCGGTAAAGCTATTGCATAGCATTTTTTATCAACTTATGCAATTATAATTATTTATTTATTTTATTTATGCAGTTAAATCTTTGATATTAAATCAAGTTACACTTTTTGAGCGTGATGACCGATAAGAAAACAATTTTTTTTCTCTTATTGAATAAATGAGAAGTTAATATTGTTTAAAATATTTTTAATATCTTACAATACATGTAGGTTATTCAGGAATTTTTATCATTGAGTTAGCAGCTAGTGTACACGCACACAAACACCGTGCCGAAGTCTGCCGAGTGCCGAAGTCTGCCGAACAAAAACGACGTTAGACGATGCACGGCTTTCAACGCCACACCTCCGTGCCCGTCGGAGTGGGGAGCGTAAGGTTTTTTTTCGTTACGGAATTTCTGGATTCGGTCCCCCCGAAGCTATGCAATAGCTTAAAAAGGGTGAACGGGGTTGTATTTGCAGTAATTTACAATAATTTGCCGATTAGCATATTTTTTTGATATTTATTTGAAGTAAAATTTTTTTCTTCAAAGTTACAAGTATGTCAACAAAAATTTTGATAATGTAAACGATAAACAATATTATTGGCCTCCGAATGAGTTAATTTTTATCTCAGTAAGACTAAAACTTTCAGAGATATGACTTTTTTCGTAAACGCGTAGAGAATATCTCAAGAGAAAAACAAAATGGCTGCCAAATAGAGGGGGAGGGGATTAGACCTCAGTGTGTAGTGTATTTTTATATTAAAATAGCTGTATTATAAGTACCTATAATATCGCCAGTCCGTGACCGGACACACTGTATGTATTTAACTTATCAAGTTCCTCAAGTTGCACATATTTAGGTTTTCATTTATGAATCATATTGAATCATAAAATATTTATTTATTTATTTATTACCTAAAAATATAAAAAATTTCAAGTTTAAATCAATGCTTAAATTACTTTTGCAGTTATTTTAGGTGTGACGATTGCGAATAATGTATTCACAATCGTACATTTTTTTAACTATTACTAGCCGTCGCTTGCATAATGTGATCCTACCTGTTAAGTGTGATCTAGTCGAAGATGTTAAAGTGCACTGACATTATAATCGGTTGGAAAACCATATAGAGGATGCTGGCAAATTATCCCAGTAGTTATTATGCAGTAGGCATTAAAAACGACGAAGCCATCCAATAGATTCGAAAGCATGGTATATCGGCAGCAAAGAGGTCGTGGCTGTTGGCTAAGCCTCTGTTATTCCGATAGAAAAAATAAAACTACCTCCTCAATTGGATTTTCTCTTGTATCGTGGAGGCAGTTTACCAACATAAATTTTACGGCAAAAAACCACACACCCGGATTAATTATTTGTAGGATATATATATATACATATATACATATATATATATATATATATATATATATATATATATATATATATATATATATATATATACTTGTTCTGTGCGGGATTCGAACCAGCCGCAACTTATTACTAACCCACTGCACCACGAAGCCGTCGAAGTGCGTGTAAGCGAGGGAAAAACGTCTCTGTTCGAGATTTCTTGGATTGGCTTTTAACATATTTTCTCCTTAAGCTTTTTATTATTTTTTTATTAATGTATTTTTAAAAAGCGTAGAAAATGCTTTCAGCATATCTTACGTAAAAAAAAAATTGAACAAAGGCGTCGCTGGCTATTTCTACAAAATTATATCGAAAGTTTATTTAAAAGGAGTCTCCAGTATCAAAGGTGCGAAGCGTCATAGTCGTACATCGAGCCCAGATAGGCGGGTGTATGGATGGATTCGACAGAAAAAATTGTGAACAATATTGCTAAGTAGCGGTATTCAGGCTGATTTGTCTCGATTTGCAGGATATGGAGAATCAGCATAAAATGAGGACGGATTATATAAAATTCGAATATAATATATTATAAAATATCGCCAAAATTTTACTTATTACTCGTGCACTGAATGCACTTGCCATTACTTATTCCTACCTACCCAATAGTCAGTAAAAGTAAGTTACAGCCTATATACGTCCTACTGCTGAGCACAGGCCTCCCCTCATTTATGAGAGGGTTTTAGGGCGAGGAAGTGACCGCCGCGCTGCCCCAATGCGTGTTGGCGAACTTCACATGTCTTAGAAATATTTTTTATCTTATGCCTCAGACATGCAGGTTTCCTCACGATGTTTTCCTTCACCGCCGAGCACGTGGTAAATCAGCACTTAAAATTGCAATTAACAATTTCGTTGGTGCCGGCGGGGAGCAGTAGTCAGTACCTTTGGTAAATAGTAAATATCATTCAGAAATTTTGTGAAAACTTCTTTTTTTGATACATTATAAGGTTTAATATTTTGTTATCTAATCTACATATTGTCATACTATTATTACCTTACGCATATATTAAAACTCAATTAATATTGAAAATATCTTAGTGAATTACTATCACAGAGATAAACTTTAGTATTCAGTGCTGAATAAAGCTCTGTATACGAATTAACATGTAACCAAATATTTTTAGAGCTCCGTAAAAACTGTTTAAAATTTAAATTAACATAATTTGTTAATTATTATGTAAATCATCCTACTAATATGGAGGCAACTTTTTGTGGCATTTTATAATAAACCTTAAATGAAATCAATAAAGTTTTCTTTGCACTTTTATGCAAGATGGTACAAAAGTTTGAAAGTAGATAATATTCAGTAGGTGTTTAACACTGGTTCGTTCGTTGATTTCCTATCGAGATATAAAAACATTTATATATAAAAAAAGCTAGTTAACAAATAATATTTATGATATTGCTACAAAAAATGGTAAGTTAATTTAACGATACGCATAATATATCTTTAAAATTGCGAGTCGTCACAGAAAGCGAACAACCTAGGTTAGGTCGGGAACCGAACACACAACTGTCACCAAAAAAATTATTAATTGGATTTTCATAGCAGATTTACCACGTACTTGACGGTGAAGGAAAATACGGTTTCCTGCATGCTTGAGGATTAAATATTACGAAGACTTTGAAGTCTAGAAAAACGCTCTCAGAAATTAGTGGCCTGTCCGTTCTGCACATGTACTTAAGCTATAAAAGTAAAAGGAAATTGCAGCCTATATATGACTCAGTGCTAGGTAAATATGTATTTCGTTTTTATTTCTGAGAGGGTCATAGGTCATAAAGGCTAGGAAGTCCCTCACCGTGTTGCTTTAACGCGTGGTAACTTGTAACTTGTACTTGCCTTTGTACAAGCAGTTTTCCTCACGTTATTATTGTTCACGCCGGGCACGTTGTAAAACCTTTAGGACCGAGGCGTATTCATCGTAATTGTAACAGATAAAAAATCAGGTGTCTTAAAATAGCAGACTATAAATGTGACAAACTGAAAGAATAGCTCCTGTTCCACGAGATAACAAATCCACCAAAAGACAGTCAAAAGTTTGTCTTTATTCATACATAATATGACAGTTACCTTTGTTAGAATAAGATAAAATATGTTACTGTGACACTCAGTTCTCGTGACACTCGTCACAAGCTCTGTCCTTTTCTCGCATAGGTTAGAAAGAGAAGTTCCTACCAAGACCGTAGTAACAGACTCTTTTGTAACATTTTGTATGAGACTACTATTTTGGAACCATTATTTATATGGAACTGGTACAGGGGAACAAATATGCGATTTTACCTGTTACAGCCTACACCCATACGTTCCTGATATATAGCTTAACAGTACATTGATCTCCTTTTATGATTATTATTTATATTTCGGAATAAATCTTAAGCTGGAGGGAACAAGTTACGGAGATCGACCTCAAGGCCACTGCCATCTGTATCGTCATAAAAACGTTATCCTGTACAAAGCGAAGCTCCTGTCCGTCCAAACTCTTGATTTACCCATCATTCATCATGGAGATGTTTGTTATACGTACTTGAATCAAAATTTCTTAATAATAATTCTTAATAAACCTGAACACCTTCGTAATAACTGCTTCAGATCCATTTTGGGCCTCCATAAAGTAAAGTAAAGTAAAGTTATAGCCTATATACGTTCCACTGCTGGGCTCAGGCCTCCCCTCATTTCTGAGAGGGTTTAGGGCAAGGAAGTGTCCGCCGCGCTGCCCAAATTCGTGTTGACGAACTTCACATGTCTTCGAAATATTTTTTTTTCTTATACCTCAGACATGCAGGTTTCCTCACGATGTTTTCTTCACCGCCGAGCACGTGGTAAATCAGCACTTAAAATTGCAATTAACAATTTCATTGGTGCCGGCGGGGATCGAACCCGGGTTACTCGCGTTCTGTTATATTTACAGCGAGCGTTAACCACTGAGCTACCACGGCTCTTTACGGCCTCCATAAAGTACGATAATATTCTCCAGTTTCGTCTTTGGCTACGGCTAACTATCCAGCAAAGGCGTTATTATAAAGTTTTAATAATGCTCCATTCCATCATAAATAATTTCTCTTGACCGTTTTATCGTTAGAAATCATTTTAATCAATCTTATCCTCATGAGGACAGGGTTCTTTGTTACTTCGTAAATAATGAGAACTTAGTTTATAATTTTTTTTAGATTGCAGTTCACTACACTTCGTCGATTTTATCGACAACTTCTTTACAGTTCAAGCTGAATATCTCTAAAACTCTGTTTTGCGTTTAAAATACTCTTTCTGGAATACTTTGAAAATATCTACTCCAACTAACTCCTTGCAATAGTTATTACCAGTTACCGTTAATAATGTTGATGGGGTTTCTAAAAATGCCTTTTAGGATAAGATATGGATGTATTCTTCCACGTAGCAATTATAAAATCACGTCTTAAATTGCTTGCTTCATTAGCTCCTCTGAAGTATATACGTACCTCTCCTATAACCACTTCCGGTTAATAGGTCAACTGACAAAAACATACAGTTGAATATTGAACCTTTTCCTTTTTTGATCTCGGTTAAAATTGATTGTAACCAAAAAAATTGGTTAAAATAAATTGTTTAGGACTTCTTTTTAAAAAAGGCTTTATTCTTAAACTAGGGCTTTCTCCTGTGTCCCACCTCTACGGCACATATTTTACACGTATAAATTGGACTAGGACAAACATCCACAACAAATATTTGTAGGCCCTTATGCTAGTTACATATTATTATTATTCCGTACGGGATTCGAACTGAAACGGAAATGCTGCTGTCAAATTTGCCATTGCCTTGGGCTCAGACTACCTGACTAAAGGTCCTGTTTTAGAATTCTAGCCCAAGTTAAGTATATCACGATTGCATGCCTGTGTCTGAGACTGCAGTCTTGCCTAGCTCCGATACATCGGATAAGGGTAGGTTTAGTGTGTACTATCTACTATCTATTACAGGATTGCTTGCAATCGAGAATCGATTATAGAAATCGATAGTATATAAAATATATATATATATATATATATATATATATATATATATATATATATATATATATTAACGACGATAATAAGGATGTCATCATCGTTTATAGCCGATGTAAAAAAAGGAGAAAGATCTATTCTCCACAGCATCCACTTACCATCAGATGGACTGCGTCCTGGCTGTTCACCCTTATTCTATATAAAAATATTTACAAGATAACATAAAATAAAATTAAGATCTTCCTTTTTTTAATCGGCAACTATATTGATGATACCCTCACTATCGTTATATTATATAGGTACCTGCCTAGTCTGTTATTTCAGCAGTGGTTCTATAATATATAAAATTCTACCTATATATAATAATATTATAAGGTGGCAAAATAGGGAATAAAATTTTAAATGTGACAATTAAGATGACAACGTGTTTATATTTTATACAAAAGGGTAAAAAATATCATATAATAAAAATAATTAAAACCCAAATAAAGAAATTTGGGCTTTTATTCCACATAGGTAGGTATACTATGTCTTAGCTTTTGGGAACACGATTTTTTTTAGGATTTATAGTTATTTGGGATTAACTGGTATTACTTTTTAATATTTCTTATTTTTTATGGTAAAATTATTTTATATCTACATAAATTAAAATTGAAACTGTTTTAATTCTTAAGAAATAGCTTTAAATTAATTCAAATACGTTCTACCACACTAACCTAAGTACCTATAGTGTTACAACATGTTCTACGTAACATATCTGATTTATGCGATAGCCATAGAAACCGGATAACGTACACAAAAAATGCTTGGGACGAGTCAACTAGAGATAATCTTTGATTCACAGAAATTCCTAAAATTAACCTTAATGACAAAAGGAGAAACATTTGTATTAAGACAAAAAATTAATGGCAGTGCTTTTACTCTATTTTCGTTTATCATATTTTTATATATGTTAAGCTGCTTCTACCTGAAAAACACATCTTTTTATGTATGCATACGGCTCACCTAATGATAAGTGATCACTGTCGCTTCCGCACCCGAGGAATAGCAGGTGCATTGCCAATCTTTTATCCGGCTATCAGGTGTGCAGTACTACATTATTGCCATGCTTAGTAGGTCGGATAAACACATCAGTAGATTTAAGTAAGCACAGAAGACCTCGGCCTGGGACGACATAATTTGGAGTACGGTATATTTAGATTTTTGATAGATGACTTATATTCTAAAACAGTAGCACTAAATTTCTGGCTAATGTAAAAATTTAATGAGTAAGTTTTTACAAATAATTTTACCAAACATAGCATTTGGGTTGCGTCCAGAACGCTCTCCTTCTGAATCTTCAGACGTCTTATGTTACCCCATCGTCTATTCGAAATCACTAGGATCATCTAGTGTTTTCTATATTAATATCTAGGACTAAAAATGAGTCGATCTTATGCTATCAGTTACTATAGTTCCTTAACTGGGAACTTTGGTTGCTCCCATTCTATTAAATCATACCAGGATTATAGCTAAGTGCCTTGCGCCTCAGCTTAAAATATAAATGTTAAAATGCTAAGTAAAAGTAAAAGTTATCTTGTTTCTAGGATGGATTGGTGTTCCGATCATCATCTTGATGGCTGTAATGGCTGCCTTTAGTGGTAAAAGACTTGGTGACTGCTGGTCTATCATTGAAGGTCGCGACCCCGATATGAGAAGCAGGAAGAGAAACCCCTACGCTATCATTGCTGACCAAGCCCTGGGAAAGACGTGGAGGTAATTTTCTCATAATATTTTTTAATCTAAAGTGTCTTGCTCGATATTGGACGACCTTTTAAAATAGCGTAATTCAGTTTTTTTAGTCTATAAATACCTGTGATATCTAGCAAATGATGAGCGTGTTTTGCTGAATTTTTAAAACATACAATCAAATATTACATTTATATCTTAACACATATATGTGTCATGATTCATGATGTTCGTTCATTCTAATCTCCGAAACTGCTCCACCAATTTCTCCTTGGAGGGCTAGTATATATCTATAGAGAGGGAGATATTATTTTTCGATTCGAGTTCCGAGTTAAAATTTTATATAAATAACTTGATAACTACTACAAAAATAACTTGATTTGTGAGTTGCAGCATTATATTCGAGACGGATTCAACATTACTTTGAAAAAAAAACCTTTTAAGTCAAAATTGATACTTGCTTTATCAATTTTGACTTAAAAGTTTTAGGCTTTCAGGTGTCATGTTTCAGACATTGCGTCCAAGCTTACCTATGATTCCGTCGCATTTATGTGATGGATATACGTAAGCATAGCGCTTATAAGTGCTAAGCTTACATAATATGGATTCTATCGCATCAGTTTTAAAGAAATGGGTAGATTTATATACTTTATATTAAATACTTTTTTTCCGAGTCCTCTTAAAGATTTAGTAGAACTCAAAAACATATTACAAACATACTTCAAATATTATTTCACACCAGCTGTGTTATATAAATAATTGTGGAAGTATTATTTTAAATTTGGAAGATTTCTATTGTTTAATAGAATGATAATACGTTTATTGAAGTTAAATGATGAATATAACTTTCAAATACATTTATCGGTATGTAGGATACGCGTGCTACCTAGTGTATATTAATTGTATTATGCCTACTTATAACTGCAGAAGAAATATAGTACGTAAGCGTAATATGGTCATCCGGTTAATATGGTCTCTTATTTATAGTCTAGGGTTGATATTATAGTCATTGACTATTGATATGTATACTTTTTTGAAGTACCTATAAGTTTTTTTAAGTTGATTATTGCCAGAGCTTGTTTGCTGTTTTTTCTTAATATATAAGTTGTAGTATACGCCTTTGAGTTTATGTTACTATTCTCCCCTAGTTTTGGCATTATAGGGCGGCAAAGCTTATGGTGACCATATTACCCTGACGTATCTTAATAGTTACTATATAACCTTCGCGCAACTGCCGGCAATAACTTGACAAGGTTTTTGCGCAATCTGATGAAAAGTATAGCAGCGCATAAAATACGAACAAACAAACGTTCATATTTATATATTAGTAATATACTGCTTTAACCTTTTCTTTACTAACAGCCTTACGCTCTTTTATGCATAATTTTTTTATTCTGATTTCATATGATGTATGGTTGGTAATGCTAGTTGCGGCAAGTGAGCGTTTTTGAGCGTGAAAGGGTAATTTTATTATGGTTTTATTTTCATTTATCGTTTTTTTAAAGAGAAGTGAAAATCGATCTTATAGTCTACCTGATGTAAAGTGGCTAAGGTAGCCCATGGACACCTTTAAACAAGGCATGCCACAGATGCGTCACCTCTGAGAACTAGAATGAAATAGGATGAAATGTACCAATATTACACAGTATCCTTTTATCACGCTGATATTATAAAAAAGCTTCAGGAAGTTCATATAGCCGCAAATTTCTCAATCTTTAGGTAAATACCTATATATTAATACAGATATTTTTAATTTTTAGTGCGGCTGTGTCTCTCGCAATCATTGTATCACTATTTGGAGCAGCGGTGGTGTACCTGCTGTTGGCGGCACAGATAATTGAGCAAGTTTTCCTGTCACTGATACCGACTGTCACATTTTGCGCCTGGTACCTGATCGTCGCCGGCGCTATGACTCCCCTCATGCTCTTCGGAACACCTAAGGATTTCTCGTAAGCTTAAATAAAGAATAAAAATAAATTTAATTAATAAGATAAATTAATTTTAATATTAATATGATTGGCCGTGTAGTGGCAGTGTAAGAACATCCATTACACCATATCCTGGAGTGGATTCCGTTAGAGGCAAGAGAGGATAATTATATCACGAGATGGGTAGAAACATCTTCCTGATAACAGCAGAAAAAAATAAAAAAACTGCGGTTGCCAACCCGCTTGCCAAGCGTAGCAACTATGGCAAATACCCCTCCTACGAAGCAATCTATGGGAGAATCTATTTTGATAGGCTGTTTAGACACAATTCGTATTCAGCCAGATGAGCATACGACTCTGCCGGAAATACAAATATAAATTTAAATAAAAAAATCATTATACAAAAATATTTGTATATTTTTGTATAAAGATTTTTTTTAATTCTTCTCTAAAACTCTTCTTGGAGTTTTCGTGTGGATACAAATAAATAATGGAAACAGATATTAATTATTATATACTAAATATCTTTTATTTTATAGTTTGTGCCTGTACAATTCAATTTATTGCTTTCTTAAAATAAATATCCATCTTTTATTATATTGCAGATTCACAGGTGTCATAGCGTTCTTCTCTACTGTCGTCGCTTGCGTTCTCTACTTCATTCAAATGATGAATGACATTAGACCGTTTGGTGTGTTCCGCTGGGGCATTCATGGCTTCCAGGACTTCTTCCTTGCCTTCGGTACCATTATGTTTGCATTTGGTGGTGCATCCACATTCCCAACGATCCAGAATGACATGACCGACAAGTCCATGTTTAGCAAGAGCGTTCACTACAGTTTCTTGGGTAAGATTCGGAGCTAAACCATGATTTAACCCTATTTTTTTCAATATGTCTACAACATTTCTGGCAGCAGCTTTGGAAGCTTAAATTTCACACGAGCAACATGGATTCAATCTCCGACGGCACTAACGAAATTGTTGAGTTGTATGTCTAAGAAATTTAGAAAAAATATAAACAAAGCAATGTTCCAATGTGAAAAATGTGTATTGGGACACCCCATAGACATTGCGACATTACTATGCCCTGAAGCCCTTTCAATAATTGGAGGAGGCCTGTGCCCTGCAGTAGGACGCTTAAGGTTGTAACTTTAGCGCTTACCTATTCCATTATGGCCATAGGCTCCCAATAGTCAGATGCTGTCAATGGCGCAGGATATAATATTTAAAGTCACAATTTTGCAAATTTGATGCAATAAGATGTCAATTGAGCAGAACTAGACTCGAAAATCGTGACGATAGTGAAAAATCTTTCGTGATGCCCAGGTCTAGAAGTGACCTGAAACGGGCTAATCATTCACCAATACAGACTACTCAATACAATTCAATTTTATTTATTGCCATACCGTTACCGTTATCGTAACAGCCTGTCCACTGCTGAACATATTTTCCATAGTTCCCACAGATGTACGTAGTAGAGTCACGCTGCAGCTATATTATGGTTGTAGCACGAATGGGTCGGCTCGACCGCGAAGGACCACGCTCTCATAGTATACCAGCGTTAAATAGCAGCTTAATACTGCTATGTTTCATATAGTGAGTGTAGAGATCCCGAGACCCTTTTTTACTCGAAACGTTCCACCTTAAGCATTCCACCTTAGTCTTTGGAGGTGGCATCGCATCTGCATTTTGATTCCTAATCGAGGATAAATGTAGATGTTTATGGGCCACAGCATCCACTTACCATCAGATGGACTGTGTGCTCGTTTGTCACCCTTATTCTGTAAAAAAAGTTTTATTTTTTCAGTCGTAATGAAGAAGACACTGCTGCCCATCTCCTGATTTGTTTTCCCCTGTCTCATCTTACGACACACACAGGATGATATGGGATAGTGGATATTCTTGCTAGAATATAGTATAAAATATAATTAAATATATATATACAATATGTAACGTAATTAACGCACACCCTTGGACACCCCAATTAGTATATTATGTTATAATCATAATACATACACTGAATTTTTAGTTAAACATTTTTATGCACTGATTATTTATCAAATTAGTTATACTAATTCCGGAAAAATGTTGTGGTCACAGTACAAATCCACGAACGCAAAGACTTTAAACTTCTTGAAATAAAGTTCATTTTTCTTTATTTTTATTGAATGACAGAATTAGTAATAATACAATTGAAACTGCACTCTTAAAAGTCTTATTGCTTAAGTTAAGGTCCATTTCAGTTTGTTTTGACTGAAAGATTTAGTGTGACTGTAATTTACGTAGTTTTAGTTATTTTTGGGATAAAAAATTACCTATATTAAAAATGATAGGAATCGATTCAGTAAACGATTCTGAACAAACTACTTTCTCAAAGTGCGTTAATTATGTTACATGTTTTATATATATATATATATATATATATATATATATATATATATATATATATATATATATATATAATCTTAGTAAATCAAAACCTTCAACTACCGGTAATGGCGTGCAATATTTTTTCTTATATTCTTAAGTAATAATATTATTACAATTTAATGAAATAATCAAGTGATAATAGGTAAATAAAATTATTACAAGATCATGATCAGAAAATTAATTTCATAATCTACGGCTGAACATAGGTCTCCCCATACATTACCTCATAACTCATGAGGGAAATATCGGCCGTAGTTGCCACACTGGGCAGGTTGGTTGGCAACTGCACTTCCTCATTTTCTAGTTGTAGTTACGAATACACTGCTGCCTATTACCTGTTTTAGCCCTCCCTCTGTTACCTCTAATGATACCTACACGATTGTAACAAGTAACTGGCTGATAAAAGAGAAGAATTTTGAAGTTAGTTAAACAAAATAAAAACTATACTAACTGACCCTATCCTATATATATTTTACGAGTATTTCCATTCGTTAAGAGCTTACAAAAGAATCGTAGGATTAGTAGAATGATTGTTATTGTATCCCAAATCAACCTGCTGATCATACGCCTCCCCCGAGGAATATCACAAAGCACTTTTTCTTCAGCCTGAAAACATATGGAAGTCGATGGCGACTTCCTGCATCTCTTATCAATTCGTTACTCCATCTAGTGAGGGTATTCTTAAATTTCGCTTACCTGTATCATGCCACCAATTGATAAGCTTTCTTCCCCATCAGTCGCCATATTTTTCCTGGTTACAGCTTTGAACTAAAATACGACCGTTGACTGATGCTTAAAAGCTACCGACTGCCAAGAAGTAAAATCGTGGTATCGAACCCACCATTGGCTTATATCGAGTAGAATTTTATCAGGAGTGACTTAGTTTTAATACCTATCGTTAATTTAGGTAATTCTTATTTTAAATATATTTGACACATTGCCACTTAGCTTCCTAATCTGTATTATTATTTTATTATTTGCAGCTATCCTGGCATTGTACTTGCCCATCGCTATTGCGG
Organism: Parnassius apollo; assembly: GCA_907164705.1. NCBI lineage: Eukaryota > Metazoa > Arthropoda > Insecta > Lepidoptera > Papilionidae > Parnassius > Parnassius apollo. Next base: position 9,179,102 of record CAJQZP010000774.1, read on the forward strand.
GTTACGGGGTGTATGGAGAGTCAGTAGGCTCAAACGTAGCGACGTCTCTTTCAGCCACGCCTTTAACTCTAGTTGGAAATATCTTCATGGCCATCCACCTTGTCTCCGCTTTCATAATCATTATCAATCCCGTTTGCCAGGAGATGGAGGAACTATATAACATCCCCAGAGGTAAATTATTTGTATAATTTTATATTAATTTGTTTCTTTCATCATTTTAACAGCTATTTGTTTTTGAACATATTGCTTCTTTATAAACTAATCTTAAAAACTACATTAAAAATATATAGTTTAAATGTAGTTATTAAAAGGGCTGGATTTTATGGAATATATAAAACCCACTCACAACTTTACACCTTCGTAATATGTTTTTGGAATAAAGTAACAGTTTTGACCTATCAGCTTTTAGAAATATTAGGTTTTGTAGTATTTTACTAGAAATTTTACAGAGAAACTTGCATAAGTTTGATTTAAAGTAAAATTATTTATAGGCCGCGACGAAGGAATACATTGTGTTAAAACTTGCCATATATAAGGTGTAACTCTACTTTTTTACTTTTATAGAAGAATTGTTAAAATAAACCCTCGTTACAGATTCAGTCGGATACCGCACATTAGTTCGCTTGTCAATAATGGCTGCAATTATGTTCATCGGCGAAAGTATCCCGCGTTTTTACACCATCCTGGCGCTGGTGGGAGGAACTACGGTCGCTCTCCTTACCTTCATACTTCCTTCATACTGCTACCTCAATCTTGTCAGCCAACCACCTAGGGAAGGACAGCAAGCCACGTAAGTAACCCTGTCGTTAGTAGATTGATTTACTCTCTTACTCTTTCTTTTTCTCCATCTCAATCCAACAAAAAGAGATAGATGCGTACCTTTTCAAGTGACATAAGTTCACGCAGCGTCATCATCATCATCATCATTACAGCCCTTCACAAGTCCACTGCTGAACATAGGCCTCCCCCAAGTAATGCCACAAAGCACGGTCCTGAGCCACCTGCATCCATCGACTTCCTGCATGTCTTACCAGGTCGTCACTCCATCTAGTGGGGGGTCGCCCTACACTACGCCTACCGGTACGAGGCTGCCACTCGAGAACCTTTCTTCCCCATCGGTTATCGGTTCTTCGAGCAATATGGCCGGCCCACTGCCACTTCAGCTTACTAATCCGTTGGGCTACGTCGGTCACTCTGGTTTTACTGCGGATATCCTCAATTCTGAGTCTATCACGCAGAGAAATCCCGAGCATAGCCCTCTCCATAGCTCGCTGAGCGACCTTGAGCGTCCTCATACGGCCAGCAGTGAAGGACCACGTCTCTGATCCGTAAGTCATCACTGGCAACACGCACTGGTTGGCACACTTTAGTTTTCAGTGATTGAGGTATCCTGACGAGAATATGTGTTGTAATTTCCCGAACGCTGCCTAGCCGAGTTGAATCCGTCGATTAACCTCTCGGTCAAAGTTGGACTTAGCTGGTCGGACTATTTGTCAACTACCGGCATAGGTGTGACATGGACATTAAACATGATCTTTGTTTTGTCCATGTTCATCTTAAGACCTATCCGTTGTGAGACACCATTGAGGTCATTGAGCATAGTGCTCAGGTCCTCCAGCGATTCTGCCATAAGGACTATATCGTCGGAAAATCGAAGGTGAGTGATGTACTCGCCATTGATGTTAATACCGTATCCTTTCCAGTCCAGTAGCTTGAAAACGTCTTCCAATGCAGCGGTGAAGAGTTTCGGGGATATAACGTCACCCTGTCTTACACCTCTCTGCAGTTGGATAGGTTTCGTACTCTGGTTCTGTACTCGGATAGCCATCGTAGCCCTACTGTACAAACACTTCAGCACTTCGATATACCGACAGTCAACTTGGCACCGCTGAAGGGGCTGTAGCACCGCCCATATTTCGACGGAATCAAAGGCTTTCTCATAGCCTACATACGCCAGGCAAAGTACACCAAAGTACACCAGGCAGCGTACTCGCAAACAACTTTCTTCTTACTTCCTTTAATAGCCCGGTAAAAGTCTACTGCTGAACGCACACACCTAAAATATGTTGTAAATGATTTTAAATTCATACGTGTGCGTGATTGCATGATTTTATAATCATGCTTCTGACTTCACTTTCTTTGCTGATTTTAGATGCATACGTGTACGTGATTGCATGTTCATATGATCATGGTTTTAACTTTACTTTCTTTGTTGGACTGAGATATATATGACGGGAACAATGTGTGTTAAAAAAGAGTTTAGGGAATTTATGTCGACGTATTAAAAACTTTTTGATGATGATGAGAGACGCCACGCTGCCTATATCGATTGCTAAAATATAATAAATAGTTTGCATATTAATTCCGCATATTATATCGCTTCCAAATAAACGTATTTGAGCGCGCTTCTTATTTAATAAGTGACTATATTCCAGTTTGATATTTACTTCTAAATTTTGTCTAACCTTATTTATTTTATCAAACATTGCAATATATACTTACAATATTAAAACTCAATTATAAAAAAACACTAGAAACTGACATTATCATACAGTCCCACATCTCGTGGTATCGTCTCAAGAACGCTGGCTGCGTTTCCTCGCTGAATAGCTATACTTAACCTTTGGGCGAGAAAAGAAGACCAGTCGCGGATACAGTTCCTTTAGGAACTTCACTGCACGTGGACCCTGCGGACAAATAGTTTCAACCATACAGTACCTACTATAAGGCATACACAATTTTCTACAGCAAATGGCAAAAATATGTCATCTCTCACATACTCATATTTGCGCCACTAACTTAGTTCAGCTGCCTCTAAACATAAAATAAATAATATTTTGTCTTTCCTGCAGTGAAACTCAGGGATGGATCAAGCTCGTGTGCTGGGAAATCATAGTTTTGGGTGTTGTAGGCGGTGCCGCGGCTACCTTTTCGGCCGTGAGCGCCATCTTCAGCACGGCGCAGGCAACTCCATGCTATTTGAGATAGGCATCATGACAAAGTTTAGGACCACAGTGGCCTATGCTTGTTTTTGTAAACACTACATTTTTTTAATTAGTTTTGTCAGTTTTTTAGAATTTCATAAGTGCGTTATTTATAAGTATATGAAAACGTTTGTAAATGAACATTTTAGGTCATCCCACTTTCGTGTCATCTTTTTATTTACATATTGTTTTAACATTTTTACTGCCACATAATATAATAAAGTCGGTATTCCCGTTATGGCAAACAAAAAATCTTTGAGAGCAATGTGATATATTATATTACGTATTTTTACCCTACTTGTAATATATAAACCGATAAAGCGTTAATAAAGAAAAAAGCAACTGGCGTTATACACATATATATAGTAAATCAATAAAGAAAGGTAAAATCACGAATTAAAAACAATAAAATATTATGTCCATAGAAGTGTGATGACCTACTACGTGCTAAACATTATTTAATAATCCAATTTTTGGTATACTCTTATTTTATTGTTTCTATGTGAAAATATTTTATGAAATACGAATTTTAAATATTAGTTTTAGTTATATCTTGATGTAAAGTTAACTCATATGGTAAATAGAAAATGGAAAGTTAACTTTAAATATAAACATTAAATATTCTTATATCGAATTATTTATTTCCTATTACATATATTATATTATATAGCGAGTCGTGGTAGCTCAGATGGTTAGCGCTCGCTGTAAATTTCACAATACGCGAGGAAACCGGGTTGGATCTCCGCCGGCACCAATGAAATTGTTAATCGCAATAATTTTAAGTGCTGGTTTACCATGTGCTCGGCGGTGAAGGAAAACATTGTGAGGAAACCTGCATGTCTGAGAAATAAGAAAAAAATATTTCGAAGACATGTGAAGTTCGCCAACACGCATTGGAGCAGCGCGGCGGACTATTCCTTACCCTAAAACCCTCTCAGAAATGAGAGGAGGCCTGTGCCCTTGACCTTGACTAAGAGGAAGTAAGTAACGAAAGATAAAAATAAAAAGCGTTTTAAAAAAGGTTGATTAGTCGCGGGGCTATCATAACTTTTAAATAAGAGTAGAGCGGCGGTGTAAGAATATTCACTGCCTCATATAGTCCCGTGGGCTTCGTAAGTGGCGACGGACGGAATTTAAAATAGGAGATGGCTGATAACAACTTAAAACTATAAATATATTTAGTTCATTTTCCTCCGAAAAGGTGGAATGGTGATGTAATTTTTTAAATTTTTTGTGAAGTGTTTGATTGTGAGAATTATAATTATTGAGAAGCATCTGCTCTTCCTTATCGCATTTGAGCTGCTCTTATAAACGACGGGCCTGTTTCTCCCGTCGGTGGGCCTGTTCCTCCCGTCGGTGGGCCTGTTTCTCCTGTCGACGGGCCTGTTCCTCCCGTCGACGGGCTTGTTCCTTCTGACGACGGGCCTGTTCCTCCCGTCGACGGGCTTGTTCCTCCTGCTGTTCTCATCCTTTCAGAAAGGAGGTCAATGTATAAAAGAGTATGAATGTGTAAGCCTGAGGTTGCTATGAATACGAATGAAAGTGGGTTTCAGGAGGATGTTTGTGTATTAAATTTTGAATGGCGTCCCGTAGTAACGCCCAACATGTTCATGGGAACATCATAATGACTGCTATTATTTATAAATTTGAACAAAAATACCCATAATATTGATACTTTGCGTAAGTACTAAAACATATTAAGCTTACTCATGATGATAAATATATATAATACTAGCTTTTGACCCGCGGCTTCGCTCGCGTGGGCATTTACTTAGCAATATTAATAAACGTTGTTCATTTGGCAAAATTCGATCACTATTACAGTCACCTCAGTGTCTGTGTCTTTTTTATATCTGTTTGTCAAAGTAAACACATTAATATCGTATCTCTATAATTCCGATGTATCCATAAGAAAATTGTCTTGGAATAATTTTTTATCAACTATTTTTACATTCGGAAAAAAATGCGTTATTTAGGTACATTTTACACTTTATATTCTTTCATCATCAAAGTATAGTTTTATCAAAACAATGATAAATTATATTGTCGTCTATTAATCGACGGTATGACGTTTATTTGTGATATTTGATTCATAATTGGTCCCATTTAATATTGATTAGCACCATAAAATAAACAATGATATTATTTTTACGTTCGAGTAGACTGCAAACTTTCATAAAGGAAGTTCTACAACGATTTGTTACATTAACGCGAATACGGCATGGAATAAAATAAAATTTACAAATTTTATCGCATTTAATTTGAACTTTTTACGTGGGTTTTTATATGCATCTTTGGATGAAAATTCCATAAAAAACCCGAGTAATAGAACATATCGCCGATGTAAAGCACCGACGCTCTAAGAAGTCTGTAGTATCAGATCTGATACTACAGACCGGAAATCTTCGCAAAAACCCGCGATTCCCACCAAGAATAATTTTAGAGGCTATTTAAATTTTAAAAAATCATCCATATTTCAATAGAGAACATCTCAGGGTGCTACCGTCTGCTTGGCATCACATAATTACTAAAATTAAATTTAAACCCAAGCATACTACTGCAAGACTGATTCCTATAACATGCCTTCGTTAACTATAACATCAGGACGTTAAGCATCCCAGTGCCCCCTCCCCCCGTAACCATGGGTGCTGTAAAGTATTAAAAAGTTAAAATTCTAAAAAATAGGTTCATTCCAAATGAATTTCTCTTCCCAGTGAAAGTGGGAACAACCACACTACCATGAACGGAAGTAGAAAAATGAACGCCTTGTTATGGCGGCGAAAAAGAATCCGCCACCTCATACCATTATAGCAAATATCCAGCCTATTTGAAAATTTATGGGGGAGGCTTATGTGGACTTTTGATAGGCTGTAATGACGACGATGATGAGTTCTACGCATACATACTACTACGCTACGCATTAAAAGTAAAAAGTAGCAGCCTACATCTCATCATAGTCATTACTGGGCACAGGTCGTAGACATTTATAGTTATTGTTCAAAAAAGTTTTCGCTGCGCACGGAGTTACTTCAACTGGGGAACCAGATAATCAGGTTTCCTCGCGATATTTTCCCCACTTTCGGGAACGTATTAAATCGACACTTCAAATTGCAATTAAAATACCTATTTAACTACTCAAACATCTAGGTTTTCCCACGAAGTTATTGTTCACTACTTCACCGGACACGTGATAAGTCAGCAAGTAAAATTTACTAAAACAGACTCATTTGTCCTCGAGGGAATCGTACTGCTAATCGGCCTGCTACACGGCTCTCGTAAATGTTTAAATAAAATTCATGAAAACTGACACAAAGCTTTTGCATGATTGGAGATCACATCTAATTAATAATTAGACATCCGACGATGCCACGAACTATTTCATCAAATAGAGTTAAAAATCTCGCAGTGCACTGAATTTTCAATTATTTACGTCAGAAAACGTGATAACAAAGGAAGTTGGTGAAATTAAAGCTATGCTGATAGACATACAATATATTCAATTAAAGAGCTTCTGTGCGATATATTTTATCGTAGCGAGGTACAATATTATATCGCGTCTGTTGCGTGGAGTGTACAGGACCGAACGCACAAGGTCGTTCGCTAGGAGTAGCACCTTATGGCGTATTATAATACTCGCTCGTACTGACGTTAAGTAAATAAAAAAAAATTAATTACTACGTAAATACAGATATTAATGCGCTTAGTAGACGACGAAGATGAGGTAAGTCTGTTACTTTTGAAGTAAAACTTTCTTATGCACGCTTGACTTGAAGAGTAAGCTGGAGAACGCGTGACGAATCCGTTACGAAAAGTGTGATGTGTGTGATAGCCAGTTACTTTACGTATTTTATGAATTAATATTTTGTTCAATATATTAAATATTATACGTATATGCATATATAAACATATATGCATAGACGTATGTACATACAGATGGGAGCTAAAGAAGTTTTACTTCAGTCGTATGGTTATAGGCCCCCCCTTTTTTTCTCAGTTTTTGTTTTTAAAGAACAAGGATTTCTAAATTACGGTGACAGTGATAGATGGCGCTATAATCATCTCGTCAACTAGGAGTAGCGTCACAAGTAAGGGATATCTGGTGGCGACTATGGCAATTTTTACTATAGTTCATTTCAAATAGGATGGCAGGATTCCACTTGAGACTTAGCAATTACAGCTCTAATGTTAATCTATTGTTGTGTGATTTTTTTTTTGCTTTAACACTTGAAGTTAAGCATCTGTTGATAATAGTGAACCAGTATAGCTGGAATGACGAATTTTGGTACTTGAACATTAAAACAAATTAAATTGTAGATAAAAAAACCTTTATTGCTTTTAACTTAACTATTTTAAATACTTATAACAACTTGTTAATATTTTGTTTAATCAATCACTCTGAAGAACATTCATCGGTATCTGTGTCCTCACACGTATTTATTATAAATGGTTGTATCCGATCCCTCGAAAATTCGTTTTCCACTCTTATGACATGGTCACAAACATTCTTCCAAAAAATGGGATTTGTAGAATTTATTACGTTTCGTACACTTTGGATTACATTTTCCCCTATTGTAGGCGTAACGTTTGACTTACGGACAGTTTTTTTTATATGACTCCACATTAACTCAATTGGGTTCAATATACAATAATAAGGTGGGAGTCTCATTATCTCATGACCAGCCTCTTGTGCTAATTCATCGACCACATATTTTTTTTTCAAAATAATTGTTTTTGACTACTTCCAACAAACTTTTAATTGTTGATTTCTCTGGCACAGAAATGTTATGACTTCTTAAAAAACTTATTATGTCACTTTTCCTAGTGTTTGTGCTGGGAATTTTTTCTATTTGTCGGCTGTGGTATGATGCGTTATCCATAACAATCACACTGCTACTGGAAATATTAGGCAAAAGCTGATCAGTGAACCATTTCTCGAATAATCCAGAATCCATATCTTCATGGTAGTCTGCACTAGAGCTTTTCAAATGTTTGCTAGAGATCAGTAAAGCCCCTGGTATCCAGCCCTGTTCACCGCCTGCGTGTAATATTATTAAACGTTTACCTCTAGAACATGGAGCTTTAGTTGTACAACTTGGTGAATTGTCTGTGTACCCTTTTTTTAGAGTATCGTGAGTGTCAAACCATGTTTCGTCTAAATATAGTATATTTTTTCCTGCCGACCTTCGTAAACGTGTCTCACTAATAAATTTTTCTCTTAGTAATAAAAGTCGGGGACTTTCCATTACAGTTCTTCTTTCGTCTAATTTTTCATACTTGAATCCAAGTTTTTTTAATAGTCTCTAGAGTGTAGTTTCTGAATATTCAAAACCAGCTTCACTTCTCATCAATGATTGATAAATCTCACGTAACGTTGGAATCTTATTGTTGAGGTAAAAATTGTAAATAGTCCTTCTCGCATGTTCCTCTGTAAAATTATCAATTCTTTTAAAACTTATCTTGGTCCGTTTACGAGGAAGATGATTAGATCCTGCTGACCCTATTCTACAAATAGTTCTTATACGCACGTTTGTTAATTCCGATGTCTCTTTAATCACTCCCTTATCACCCATGCGTTTCAAAAGCTTATTGTAAACACTCAAAACTATGTCTTGAGCGTCTGAACTTAAATGTCTTTTTCTACGCTGAACACTATTTTCATCACTTGTATAGAATATCAAATAGTGCATCTATATTTCCCATGGTCGAAACATGTTTATTTGTACGTCTGTGTAATAACGAAGTTACAAAACGACTGAATTTTTGACAACAATGTCATCGTGTATTTAACAAAAGCATCAAAACTTGTTTGCTGCCACAAAAATACCACATCAGGATAAGGTCTTCCCAGGTATCGGTTGTAAAAACCACTTCTTTTGTTATCGCCTAATGACCGCTTCAAGTACAATCCTGCCATGCTATTTGAAATGAACTATACTATGAAAGATGCTAAGCGTTTGGTTTCAGCGCTATTAGCCGCGGGTTCGAATCCTGCACTGAACAAGTGCTTGTATGTGGTACAAATTATTGAACCGGGCCTGGATTTTCCCATGTGTAATTTATACAATATACATAAACAGTATAAAACGTTAAGCCGGAAACGGGCAATAAACCAAGCCGTGACAATTATTAGAAAAATGTAACAAAAATCTTGGTCATGTACTTTTCAAATTATAAGGATTCAGAAATAAATCTCAAAAACTGACCACCCTATGATGATCTTTCAAATCCTGTGATTACAAAGATTACAAATATTAACTCTTCGTCAGTCTTTTTTCCTGTGATGTAACCATGAGTAACCCTTGTGTAAATTACAGTTAAAAGTTAGAATATAGCTGCTTCAGTTTCAAATAAAATGTTACATCTTTGGCCAACATTGAATTCAAAAAAATTACATTAAACAACTTTAACCGACTGTACTGTCAAATGTACTACACACTATTTTGGCAAGTAACACAAAACGATGTCATAGTTAGCCCGGCTAACTGTAGACTTTTTGCTCCGACTACGCAGATTATTAAAAAGCTACGACAAGAACGGATAGGAAAAGGCTAAGAAATGACGGAAATCAAAACTAAGTTAAAGCAATAGTAAAGTAATAAACATCCCCCAATGCTGGGCACAAGCCCCCTTTCATTTTAAAGAGGGTTGTGGCTGCTTAGTGCGTATTGGCGAAGTTCACATGACCTTAACATATGTTACTTCTTAGACATGCAGGATTCCTTACGACGTTTCTTTTCATTGATTACTTAACAGGATTAATTAACGAGTGGCGATGTAAGAATATTCACTACATTTATACGTGGTAGAGCCATGCTGCAGTTATATTAGTAATATAGTTGTAGCACGAATGGGTCGGCTCGACCGGGGAGGACCACGCTCTCGCAGAATACCAGCGTCAAATAGTAGCTTAATGCTGCTGTGTTTCGTATGGTGAGTGTAGATAACCGGAGATCCGTTTTAGTGGAAAAGAGGCATTCCAGTTTAGTCCTCACGGGTGACAATGCATCTGCATTTTGATTCGTAATCGAGGACAGATGTAGATGTCCATGGGTCGCAGCAACCACTTACCATCGGGTGGAGTGTGTACTCGTTTGTCACCCTTCTCCTATATAAAAAACGCCGTATCATCCAGATGGCAACAATCACAAATTTCCCTCTAGTAGGAAAGACCTATGTTCAACAAGGGACTTTAAAAGCATATGCTGAGACTGAATCATTTTTGTCATCACATCACTCACTCTTGCTGAGATTTATTTTTATTTATGTTTACAAACTTGTACCTTGTGTGTTTTTATGTTTTTATTTAATTTTAAATACAAATTTTGTGAGTGTATTGATGCTAATAAAATTTATATCTATGTCTAAAAGGCTGTAACGGTAACGGCTGAACGCCGCGGATTCGAAGTCTACGGATCGAGTATTGTATGGCTTATAAATAATTTTTACGTGCCTGGATGTTTGCCCTTGTACAATTTACAGCATCCAAGATTCAGGTAAAAAATCTATTGTGGGGGTATCGTTTATTTAAAAACTAAAAAAGCGAGTTCGTGTATAGTGGTTTCTGATATATAAGTTGCCGTGTAGTGGCGGTTGAGAATATCCACTGCCCCATATCTTCCCGTGGGTGTCGTAAGAGGCGACAGAGGGAGACAGGCAGGAGATGAGCAGCAGCATCTTCCTGATAACAACTGTGATATAATAAAAAACTGCGGTTGCCAACCCGTGAACCATGAACAAAGTCGCAAACAAACGGCCCCCATTCCCCGGCGGTCCCGCTATTCCTGGCTACGGTGGCGACCATGGTAACGGCGGGGTAAGGGGAGCTAAGAATCTCCGGTGGAGGTCCTGTTGCCACCTACAACGACTCGACCTGGCAACGTATAACGCACGCACCCTGAGGACTGATGAGTAGATACTGGAGCTGGAAGAAGAGGTAGACAAGTTGCGCTGGCATATTATTGGATTATCTGAGGTCCGAAGAGAGGGGGAGGACACGGTAATCCTCGAGTCCGGAAACTTGTTCTATCACCGGGAGGGCGACTATCTGTCCCAAGGAGGTGTCGGATTCATCGTCTACAAGTCTCTTGTCAACAACTTTGTAAAGATTGGGAGTGTGTCGACGAGGGTCCCGTACCTGATACTCAGAATCACCAAATGGTATTCGCTGAAGGTCATACACCAACCTCGGCACATCCCGATGAGGAGCTGGAGGAAATGTATGAGGATATTTCCAGAGCCATGTATTCCTACAAAACCCACTACATGTAGTTGATGGGAGACTTCAACGCAAAACTAGGCACAAGAGAAAGCGGTGAGCTGAAGGTAGGGAAATTCGGTGTAGGGCAACGGAACCAAAGGGGCCAGCTGCTGGCAGACTTTATGGAGAAAGAGGGACTCTCTACGATGAACTCTTTCTTCCAGAAGCGACCCCACAGGAAGTGGACCTGGTCGAGCCCCGACGGTTCAACAAAAAATAAGATTGACTTCATTACGACCAGACTGTTCAGTGATGTCTCAGTGATCGCAAGGGTGAAAACTGGCAGCGATCACCGAATGGCTAGAGGCACGCTGAACCTAAACGTTAAGTTGGAGAGGTCTCGTCTAATAAAGTCAACGCTCTGTCCCCCTCGTGCTCTAATCCAGAATCCCGAAACCTTTCAGCTCGAGTTACGTAACCGCTTTCAGTGCCTAGAAGATTGCAATGCAGTGGACGATGTGAATGACAAGCTCGTGGAAACTGTCCATGCGGTCGAAGCTAAGTTCAGCAAGACCCGCCGCAGAAGAACACAAAAACTCTCCGATCACACTCTTAATCTCATGGCTGTTAGACGGGAGATGAGGCTGCAATCGTCAACAGATTTGACGGCATACAGGCAACTGAACAGACCTATCTCCAAATGCATGCGGCGGGACTTACTCAACTTTAATACTGCTCGTATTAAAGAAGCGATCGAGCGGAACCAGGGCTCCAAAGTCTTTGCCAGAGATCTGTCTGCCAGAAAGAACCAACTGTCAAAGCTGAAGACTGAGTGTGGCAACATCGTTTGCGGGACACCTGAGATTCTGAGTGAGATTGAGAGGTTCTATGGGCAACTGTACACATCACCGTTGGAGCCACACGCAAGTGTGAGTAAAGATCCAAGAGCAAGTCTTATACGACACTATTCCGATGATATCCCGGACGTCAGTCTGAGCGAGATTAGAATGGCTCTCCACCACCTTAAAAACGGTAAGGCCGCGGGCGGGGATGGAATTACAGCGGAGCTTCTGAAAGCGGCTGGAACACCGCTACTTAAAGTCCTTCAGAAGCTCTTCAATTCCGTCCTCCATGGTGGCACTACTCCGGAGGCGTGGAGCAGAAGAGCGGTGATCTTGTTCTTTAAGGAAGGCGACAACGCTCTCTTGAAGAACTACAGACCGATTTCCCTTTGAGCCGCGTCTACGTGCTGTTTTCGAGAGTCATTACGAATTGTCTCGCACGCAGACTCGACGACTACCAGCCTCCCGAACAAGCCGGTTTCCGAAAAGGCTTCAGTACTGCGGCAGATTGTACAGAAGACCGAAGAGTACAATCTGCCACTTTGCCTGGCATATGTGGACTATGAGAAAGCCTTTGATTCCGTCGAAATTTGGTGGGTGCTACAGTCCCTTCAGCAGTGCCAAGTGGACTGTCGGTATATCGAAGTGCTGAAGTGTTTGTACAGTAGGGCTACGATGGCTATCCGAGTACAGAACCAGAGTTCGAAACCTATCCAACTGCAAAGAGGTGAAACTCTTCACCACTGCGTTGGAAGACGTTTTCAAGCTACTGGACTGGAAAGGATACCGTATTAGCATCCATGGCCTACAGTACATCACTCACCTTCGATTTAACGACGATATAGTCCTTATGGCAGAATCGATGGAGGACCTTGGCACTATGCTCAATGACCGGTGTCTCCCAACGGATAGGTCTTAAGATGAACATGGACAAAACAAAGATCATGTTTAATGTCCATGTCATACCTATGCCGGTAGTTGTTGGGAGCACTATGCTCGAAGTTGTTGACGAGTACGTTTACCTGGGACAAATAGTCCGACTAGGTAAGTCCAACTTCGACCGAGAGGTCAATCGACGGATTCAACTCGGCTGGGCAGCGTTCGGGAAATTACGACACATCTTCTCGTCAGGTATACCTCAATCTCTGAAGACTAGATTGTACAACCAGTGCGTGTTGCCAGTGATGACATACGGATCTGAGACGTGGTTCACTGCTAGCCGTATGAGGACGCTCAAGGTCGCTTAGCGAGCTATGGACAGGGCTATGCTCGGAGTTTCTCTGCGTGATAGACTCAGAAATGAGGATATCCGCTGTAAAACCAGAGTGACTGACATAGCCCAACGGATTAGTGAGCTGAAGTGGCAATGGGCCGGCCATATAGCTCGAAGAACCGATAACCGATGTGGAAGAAAGGTTCTCGAGTGGCAGCCTCGTACCGGTAGGCGTAGTGTAGGGCGACCCCCCACTAGATGGAGTGCGACTTGGTAAGACATGCAGGAAGTCGATGGATGCAGGTGGCTCAGGACCGTGCTTCGTGGCATTGCTTGGGGGAGGCATATGTTCAGCAGTAGACTTGTGAAGGGATGTAATGATGATGATGATGATGATGATGATATATAAGTATTTTTATAGAATAAGGGTGGCAAACGTGTACACAGTCAGATCATCCACTTACTGGCAAGAGAGCACACACTTGATTATAAGTGGATGCTGTGGCACATATACTTGTGCATTTATCTTCGATTAAGAATCAAAATGCAGATGCATTGTCACCCCTTAGTACTAAGGTGGAATGCTTCGTAGTACAGTACAGTAAAAAGGGTCTCCGGTTCTCCACACTCACCATACGAAACACAGCATCATTAAGCTGCTATTTTACGCTGGTATTCTGTGAGAGCGTAGTCCTTCCCCGGTCGAGTAGACCCATTCGTGCTACAACCATAATATAGCTGCAGCAGGGCTATACTGAGTAAAATATTATGTTAAAATTAAGTTAAACAATCAATATTGTAAATTGATTTAATAACTTAATTTTTCTGACATTAAATAAAAACTATTTATACGGATTTGTTGCATTTAATTTTATTTCTTCCGTGACCATCGAAAAACGCGGGAATTAAAAAATAAGTAATACTAAAGTACTTTCGTAAATATAAGAAGTTATAGTTATAAGAAATTATTAGTTTACAACACAAATAAAATATGCACATTATCCGCAACAAACTTTGTCAAATCATTTCAAAGAATTCCAATAATGTCATCAAGAAACGCAATAATATTTTTCAAGAAAGGTATTTACCTAAGTATAAAGTTTAGTATAATAAGTGAAACATGTCTTATATAGTTGTTAAGATTTTTTATATCGTTCTTATGTTGGTATTACATCCGATTTGATTTTTTAAATATTAGGTAAAGATTAGGGTATTTTGAAAATAAAGCTTGTACTATATATAGTTGCGTGTCCTGTGTACAATATATAGTTACGAGACGTGCTGGACACACGTTTGTTTTTGATTTAAATTTTTGACTTTTGAATTTAATTTTTCTTTGACTTTTTAATTAAAATTTGACTGATATTCTATAAATTAAACAGATCATTCACCGTAATACTTTTGTGACAGCAAGCAAACACGTTTAAACAGGTGAGCTTTTTTTTTTATAAAGATGTGTATTTTATAACTTTAGTGTGATGAAATTTGAAAAATCCAGCACACACGTCTAAACAGGTGAGCATTATTTTTATAAGGATGTGTATTCATATTACGCGTTATGAAGGCAAGCAGTGAAATAAACTACGCTCCCACCGGGGACGGACCACGCCCTGTTTTTCGTTTGTTGAGTTTAGAGAACGGGGACCCTTTTTACTGGAAACGAGGCATTCCATCTTAGTACTCAAGGGTGACAATGCATTTGCTGCATTTTGATTCTTAATTGAGGATAAATATCTATGTCTATGGGCCATAGGGTCCACTTACCATCAACTTGACTGTGCGCTTGTTTATCATCTAATGCTATAAAAATAGTAATATATTCCGTACTGATATACCAAGGTAAAGTAAAATTACGACTGCTATTACCCGACCGCACCAGACGGCGGGTAATGTTTTTCGAGATTATCTATGTAATATATGTATTATTTGGTACACATTGTAGCCGAAATTGCTTGATGAATTCAATTTGATCTTCGATTGATTACACGTATGAGGTGTAATTAGATTCATCATAATTGTACGAGTGGAAGTTGAAACTTTTTTATTCAATACCGTAAAATGCCCTAAATTTGCATGAATTTATGGGTTTTTGTAATATTTCTTGACATGCATAGAAAAAGTGACATCATATATCAAGAAATAATATAAACCAGAACTTTGTGCGCCTAGCAAAATAACACCTTATAGTCTAACACCTCATATTTTCTGAGATATAAGATTCGTAACATCCAGGCAAAGTTAATGGTATTTCCTGTACTTTGCCTAGGAACTACTTTGTCTAAACACGTTCCCATAAAGTATTGGTTTATTAATAATACTTATCCATGACATACAGTGAAAGGCTTTTAATTTTTTTTATTAAGAAGGTAGGCAATGTTAAGCAGACATTTTGAGCATTAAGTAATTTTATGGCAAACCTTTTATGGCTGTCACCTTGTAACCATGGGAAAATAAAACAACTTATTTGTTAAAAAAGGTCATTCCGTTTATCCACCCTAATTAGTGTAATAAAGTAGTATACATTTTAGTGTGGATAAAAGAATGATCATGGGCGGCGGTAGTCACTTAACATCAGGTGAGCCGCATGCTCCTTTGTCCCCTCTTCTATAAAAAAAAGGATTAACTCGTTAAAAATTCAAACATCGTCAATGTTACTTTGTTTTATTTAATACCTAGGTAATATATTTATGATTACAAAATAAATAAAATTTTTATGATTAGAAAATAATAAATAAATAAAGTGCATAGGTAATCTTCTATTCCGACTAGGTACATTTCGAATAGGTATATATATAAATATATGTAATATTATAATATATAATAAGTATAATATATATAATATATAATATATATATAATGTATAATACACACGTTGGCATGATTTTTGACTAATAAACCAACATGATAAGGCAGGTAAGTACATAAATAGCTAAATTAACAAATTATACTTAAAAAATTATTAATCAATAAAAATAAATAATATCTTCAACCTGCATTAAAACATTTTGGTTTTTTTTTTTCATTGATCAATGATTTCGTCGATTTTTGATGACAAAATAGGTATTTGACTTTATTGAACTACGCCTGGAAATCCCGAATTGCTTTTGTGATACGATGATAATTTCTTAGATTTTATGAGATCAACCACTAAGTTTAGCAATTTGGTAAAATATTTCACGTTCTGCTGACGGTTATTTAATTTATTTTTGTATAGAGAACTGGTGTTTTTCTTGTTTCGAGGCACCTTCCACCTTCTAACAATTATGAGGTACGTTTAAGACTATTTAGTACGTAAGTTCTAAAATGTAGGTATCGATCTTAACAAAAAGATGGTAGCACGGTAATATTATCTATACAGTATTGTAACTCGGCCGTATCTTTTAAATAAATGCTTATAGCCGTGCGGCACGTAAACATGTGATAGTGCTGCCTGCTTCCAGCATTTTTACATTTGCTACTTTGTGTTTTAATTTAATTTTATGATTGTAAATATACTTTTTATATAAACAAATAAAATAGGTACTTTGTGAATTGAATAGGAAGTGTTCAATAAAATGCGTGTCGTTTTTTGATTGTTAGATTTAATTAAAAAACCATGTTTATGTTTGAATAACAAATCGGTTAAATAAATTTGCGACCGAAAAATATTTGCGCCTCGGCTGAGACTTACGAAATGCTTTATTATTAGATTTTTTAAATATAAAAAAATCCGCTTTCTAATATAAAGCTAAAAATAATATAAGTTACAAATTGTTTTGGAAAACATGGACAACGTGGAGAAAAGGAATATCTTTTAATTGGTTATACCTAGATACCTGCAGCTACTTTACAATTTATATGTTCGTTTTTAAATGAAGTTCAGATTTATTATTTCTTTATTTCTATTTTATTATTTATTTCCTCCATTTTTTATATATTTCACAAAATCATCAGTGCGGCACAGTCTCGACTGTCTGCATGCCGAGCGCATGCCGAGATCGAGGCGCGTAAGCATAGCTGCCGCTTCGTCCGTTTGTATGAAGTTGGAATAGGGTCGTTGCGCTGGTTTTCGGCCTTTTAGTGGAGTTGTCAACTTTAAGGTATTATAAAAAATAATAGCGATTATGTTGACCTAGCGTTGTTAATGTTAATTTATAGCTTATATAATGTAGTTTTCACTTTGATAACTCATTGATGCTACAAAAGAAATCTATTTTTTATAATAAATTTTGATGTGAAAAATATGCAAAACGCTAGTTTTCGGCCCCAAATTTTAGATTTCGGCCTACAAGAATTTTAGTTTTCGGCCACTGTATTAGAAGAGGTACTATAAACTTAAAAGTTTTTTTGTAAAATCGGAAAATGGCAAAACGGTTTGGGAAATCGGTGTATTTAGTTTTCTCAATCGGTGATTGCGATTTTTTAACCGTGACGTTATTTTTTTCTTTTTGGGTGTGTTTTTGATATAAAATAATAACCATGATTAATTATTTCTCTTTTAATCATAATCTGATAATAAAATCTTTTAATTATAGCAATCAAATATTCTCATTTACGAGTATTTTGTACTTCCTCATAAGTATTTTAGTTTAACAGAATCTGTTACCATATCTAACCATTCTCATCTCTAACCAAGAGGAGCCATCTGAAGAAAAAAAATTTCTTATTGAATCTTCTTCCTAAAACGCAATGTGAATAAAATATTTGATATGATAAGATGAAAT
Organism: Parnassius apollo; assembly: GCA_907164705.1. NCBI lineage: Eukaryota > Metazoa > Arthropoda > Insecta > Lepidoptera > Papilionidae > Parnassius > Parnassius apollo. The sequence continues at coordinate 9,197,041 of CAJQZP010000774.1, forward strand.
GGCCGTAAACGTAAACTAAGACAGCATTCCATTTTCCGCCGCCGTATTCTTTCATACAATTTTAAGTTGGCCGAAAACTAAATTGTATATATTTTAGAGTTAATCCAGTTTTCGGCCACGACTGAAATGGGTATTTTGTTTCATCACTAACTGTTCAAATTGCAGTACTTGCTGGCCGAAAACTGAAAGTTAGTGTCTACGCACGCTACGATTCAATATAAGTAAGAAAGATGAGTTATAGTACGTAACCAATTAAACGAAAGAGACAAAGTATTAAGGCTAAACTCAGGCTACTTTTCGGCCGCATGGCCGACAACCAAATAATAGGACAATTTTATGTGTCACTTTTCGGCCACTTAATTTATTAACTTTATCAATAAATTATTATAATAATCAGTGTCAAATAACTATATTAGGTTATTTATACAGTGAAATATAAGCACAATATTAAGTAATTATATTAAATACAGCACGAAACTTACTTTTGAATGGAACGCTCGCCACTATTTTTTTTGCTCGATCTTACCCTTTTTGATAGCTTCAGTGTCGGCGTCAAACTAAACTATTTATTATAAATCGCGCGTTGTGTTTACCTGATTAATTAATGCTACCAGATATAGTGAAACTATTTACAAATGCATTAAACTGAATTTCTTGCGATAATATTTATTTAAATTGTTATTAAATCAAATTTACTGCATCAGCTCGTGCCAAAGGCCGAAATCTAGACCCGGCCGGCTTACCGGCGCATCGACCCTACTGTGTAGATAATATTACCGTGATGGTAGTCAAACGCAAGTCAAATAAAAATGCAACAATAAACTTATTATTTTACAGGTAGTAACACATTAAAATAAAGTAAAGGTTATATTGTGTACTAACTACGTACTCGCTTGCGCATATAAAACCTCGGAATTTAACTACTTTTAAATTTTAAATTTATTATCAAAATAATGATTGACAATCCCCTAGGCAAAGTTTTATCGATTTTTCATAAAAATTGACACTCAATTGTTTGTCTTGATTTTACCATCTTAAACTCATTTTAGGAGATCAAAACACACAGAGAAAGATGGGAGACAATTTTTGATTTAATGCATTTCATGTTCATAAAATCCGTAAAAATTGTTTAAAGTACTCTCAATTTTGAAGTGCTGACAAAATATCTGTGACCACCATTTGCACAATTATGACGTTCACAGACGTTTCATAACTTTTTTGCCGGAACAAAAAGTAAGCGTAGGCATGCGACAAAAATCGTAGGGTCATTGGTCATTGGGCGTTGGTTTTCGGTAAGCATGAGTCGGCTACATCAAAACGAATCTAAAATCCGATTTCAAACACAAATCGATACGTATAGATTTCTTAAAACTAGAAAATCCGATTTCAAAAATCGACCTAACTAGCTAAACTCTTACGATCTTTACAACCAAACCAATCCAAACCGAAAACAAAATCGACAGTATCCTAACTTAAACGCAAACTGTTGCGTAGAAATCCAAATCCGTTTTTTCAGTGGCTCTCTCGATGACGTGAAGTTTGCGATTCAGATTTCGGTTTGTCGGCTTTGGAATATCGAAATCTATTACACATTGAGATATGGGATCAATATTATCCTTACTGCTTGGTACGTAAAGTCTATATTGGCTTTGCGAGATTATCCGTTGATGAATTTTTGGTTCAGTGTGCGATCAATACCTGTCTTATTGTTTAGTCGTTTAAGGCTATATTTGCGATATTGTGTGATGATATATTTTTGTTTTTAGTTAAGTGTTTGCTTACTTAAAATATTTTTTTATTTTCATGTTGTTAAGTTTTAGACTTTAGATGTAAATTTAATCCTGGTGACAACTGACAACTGCTCTCATGCCGGTCAGTTGTAACAGTGTACTGTATTATATTATTTACTGATATTTATTGCCTTAATACCTTTTTGTTTAGTAAATATATGAAAAAAGTTTAAAAAAATATTTAAAAATTAGAAGTGAATTGTGTGTGAACATTTAAATATTTTTAAATTTGACTGTTAATTTTTTTTTTGTTTAGACTTTTTAATTGATTAGACGAGAACTGTATTGATTTTCAAGATTTCGCGTAAACCCAGTGACGTATGGACTCATTTTGACAAAAAAGAAAACGCTCTTGGAGTTGCAGTGTGTAAATATTACAATCAAAACATATCATATATATCAACAACGGTTAAATTAGGAGCTCATTTAAAACGATCTCACGCTTCAATTTATTTAGCGTAGTTAGATTTGCGTTTGTCGTTTTGTTAACTTATAAAACGAAATCTAAGTACGCAAACGAATTGGCGTGGCTAAGCGATACTGAAGTCGGATTTTTAAAAACGGATTTTGAAATCGATTTTGAAATCTGAAATCGGATAAATATCGGTTTGCGTTCAAATCCAAAATCGCCCACGCCTAGTTTTCGGCCTTTTAGTGGAGTTGTCAACTATAAAGCCTCATTTACATTCAGCCCCTGCCACTGCTCCTCGCGCTGCCGGCAATACTTCGCTAAATACTGCCGTAGCAGGATCGCGGGAAGTGTGTATTTACTATCTACACTCTGCCCTACCACTCACTAGACGTGGGGCGTTACGTAATTTTCAAGAAACGTAACGAAACCAGTGACTTGATCGGCGTCACCTGTTTCAAAACTAGTGATTTTTGTAACTGGCTATTTTTATTCGGCTACTGTGATTGTTTGCATAAATATCACCACCAACTATACAGTTACACACGAAACGAAAATAAATTTAATCACAATCTGTGTTTATAGCTATAGTCTATACAGTAACTGTATACTGTTAAATCAATAAATTTACTTCCCTTCATACTTTACTCAGGTTTAGGACTGACTGTATTTATGATTGAATTGCGTTTACTATGACACTAAGATTTTCATAAAATTATTAAGGAGGCATATTTACATGTCAATTTGTTTGTATATACAATGATTATTGATATTTACAGTTTATTTACACTTTTTCAACGTTTTCACTATCATTTGTTTTTGCACTTTTATTTACGCTGTACAATTAATTTGTTTGTTTTTTTTTTGGCTATTATTCACAGTTTTTAAGTTTTATAATATTATAAACATTTAAATTTTTAAATTTTTATACACATTTTAATTTTATTTTATATTTTAATTTTATGAATAAACGAGTTCATGACTCCGTCAAAAATGTTTTAAAAATTATTTTAGTTAAATTTAATGTGACTCGCTTCCCGGAATCACAAACCCTTGAAATTATTTACAAACAGAGATTACTCTATTTTATTGTCTATGTCTATAGTCTTACGTATGAAAATTAAACGTACAATAATACTGTTACTTACGATGTTTTGTTTATTGTTGTATGCCACATGTGCGCTTTGCGCTCGACCGACCGACAGTCGACTCCCGCAATAATCGTGGTTAACAGTAATCATAATCACGCATTTACAAAAATCACTACTTGTAACATGACTCGAAACTAGTGATTCGGTTACATGCCGCGTAGCCAGTTACTGTATTATAGTTACGTGAAATAACGCCCACGTCTACCACTCACATCACTTTCGGCTTTCGACTATGGCAGACGTCGAAATAATTACAGCGTCCTGTCTTCTTGCAATACAAAATTATGTTAATAATTTAAAAAGATATCAAGTTCAAAAGAAGATATATAGATAGATAGAAAATTTATTTGCTTAAAAACATGGTAGGTACATAAGATGATGATTTTATATCATAATACAGCTAATTACACAAACCCAATGTTATATTTTAAAATTATTGCATTGCTTAAAAGTTAGGTACATTCTTTTTGAATTCAAATATTATGTACTATTAAATACTTATACAGATCCACTCTATTTGAATTCTTAAGTATACAGTAAATTGTTCATAATTTATTAATTGAATTATAACTTACATTATTGTTACATAAATAATATTAAATATTATATGAAATTAGTTAAGCTATTATTATTTTAATAATTACACTACAGTATAAAATAATTCATAATTTTAATTACAATAAAATTATAATTTAAAAATCTCAGGCTATTATGCAAATATTACCATTTAACTTATTTTACATTTTAATAAATAAATAATCAATATGAGTTACTAATCGTTTTTAGAAATAAAATGTCAATGTTCGTTAATTCCGTAGACAGAGAAACCTATGGACTAATGATCGGCGTGGCCTCGAGTGAGAAAGAACGATAACGAATTTTTAGGTTATAGAATAATCTTCATGACTTTTAAACACATTTAGATAAAAATTTTAATTGTTATAAGAACTGAACTAAACAAGATTCACCAATCTTAAGCTCACAAAACACTTTTTTCTCACTTAAACCAACTTGTAAACTCCTTAAATCGCTACGCTGTCAACGTTGTTTAGCAAACTGTAGAGTTTGCTAAACAAAAAAACCGGCACGGAGAAAGGGACAAACAATCACACCGCTCTATCTTATTTCTATGCAAGACGTATGCATAAATCTATCTTTTTTCGTGTGCGAATGCGATAAAAGGCTTCAATTTGTCTATAGGTTTCTCTGTCTACGGTTAATTCCTTAAACTAAATTTTATACTAATATAATAAATTTGACGAATTTATAATAAATTATGTACATATGAGTAGGTACTATGTTATCTCAAAAAGAAAATTCGTATTCGTAGAAGATGATGAATTGTGGTTTTTATCATTGAAACCCCCATATGGTATTTTCTGATTCCAGCAGTTCTAAAAACTTTATTGTATTTTCATTATTCCACTCGAAAGGCATTTTGGTAGATCGTACTTATTTATGAATGGATGATGAATGAATGAATATACTTTATTGTACACCACAAACAAATTTACAAAGAACATAACAGAGAGCAGATTACATGTACAATTCGGCGGCCTTATCGCTACATAGCGATCTCTTCCAGGCAACCAAAGGTGTAAAGGAATAAAACAGTGATACTAGGTAGGTGGTGCAATATAAATATACCTAATATAATATCAATACAAGCAATAAAATAACATATAAATAACTAATACATTAAAAAATATGATACACATATACATACGTATATACATAAACACACACACATATACAACAAATATAAAAAAAAAACCCAAAATAATATCAATACATATACATTACCTACATATATCCTCAAATATATACCACTAACAATAACATAAACAAATAAATACAAAACTACATAATCACATAATTTATCCTTATGATTTTCAAACGATTGAGACAAGTAATGTTCTTTAAGAAGTCGCTTAAAGACTACAATAGTCTGAGCTTCGCGTATATACAAAGGTAGGGCATTCCAGAGCTTAATAGACTGTACAGAAGAACTATATGGGACTGACAGAGAAACTATATGGGATTTCAACGATAAAAACCACAATTCGTCATCTACGAATACGAATTTTCTTTTTGAGGTCACATAGTACCTATGTACATAATTAATTATAAATTCGTCAAATTTATTATTTTAATATAAAATTTAGTTAACTTTAAAAATAAAAATTTAGTATAATTTTAATTAAAATAAAATTGTAATTTAAAAATGTCAGATTATGCAAATATTACCATTTAACTTATTTTACATTTTAATAAATAAATAATCAATTGAGTTACTAATCGTTTTTAGAAATAAAATGTCAATATTCATTAATTCCTTAAACTAAATTTTATATTAATATAATAAATTTGACGAATTTATAATTAATTATGTACATAGGTACTATGTTATCTCACAAAGAAAATTCGTATTCGTAGAAGATGATGAATTGTGGTTTTTATCGTTGAAATCCCATATAGATTTTTCTGATTCCAGCAGTTCTAAAAACTTTATTGTATTTTCATTATCCCACTCCAAAGGCGTTTTGGTAGATCGTACTAATTTAATAACAAGACGGCACACACGTCCGTTCATCCAGGCGCTTGGCGCGAAGTTAGCGATGGAGCTGAATGTGAACACTCACTGCCGCTCGCGCTGCCCGTCCTTTGACTTCCGCACGAAAAACCGACATTTGAGAGATCGTTGGGCAGTGGCAGCGGCAGTGGCAATGTCAGCGCAAGTAGCCTGTTTACATACTGCCCTGCCCACTGCCCTGCTCACTTCCCTGCCCAACAGGGTTGAATGTAAATGGGGCATGAGAGATCGTCGGGCAGTGGCAGCGGAAACGGCATCCTAAAATCGAGAATCGTCGCAGTGTCAGCGCGAGTAGCCTGTTTACATACTGCCCTGCCCACTGCCCTGCTCACTTCCCTGCCCAACAGGGTTGAATGTAAATGGGGCATGAGAGATCGTCGGGCAGTGGCAGCGGTAGCGGCAGTGTCAGCGCGAGTGGCCTGTTTACATACTGCCCTGCCCACTGCCCTGCTCACTTCCCTGCCCAACAGGGTTGAATGTAAATGGGGCATGAGAGATCGTCGGGCAGTGGCAGCGGTAACGGCAGTGTCAGCGCGAATTGCCTGTTTACATACTGCCCTGCCCACTGCCCTGCTCACTTCCCTGCCCAACAGGGTTGAATGTAAATGGGGCATGAGAGATCGTCGGGCAGTGGCAGCGGAAGCGGCAGTGTCAGCGCGAGTAGCCTGTTTACATACTGCCCTGCTCACTGCCCTGCTCACTTCCCTGCCCAACAGGGCTGAATGTAAATGGTTAAGGTACAATAAAAAATAATTACCATATTGTTGACCTAGTGCTGTTAATGTTAATTTGTAGCTTATATAATGTAGTTTTCATTTTTATAACTCATTGATGCTATAAAAGAAATCTTTTAAATAACCATTATTAATAACTTTTCTCTGAATTATAATCTAAATTTATAAAAAATAATTAGATATAGATTAGCAGAGAATAGCTGCTTGGGGAAAGCGGATTCGGCGATATACCGAGAGGTCGACACGGTTCAACCAGAATCGTCTCTTCCAGAGTGATCAAAAGAGGCTCTATAAATCATTGGAGCGACCAATGGTAAGTGGAAAGGGCCCAGTACCGAATCAGGCCGACACGGTCGCATTCTGGCACAGCGTGTGGTCAGAGCCTGTAAAACACAACGAGCGCCCTTGGACGGAAGTTGTGGCGAGTCAGTGTGCGGTTATTACGCCCATAGACCCCGTCATCATAACGCCGGATGACGTAGCTGAGGCGGTCCGTAGGGCTCCGAACTGGAAAAGTCCGGGGCTTGACGGGCTGCATCACTACTGGCTGAAGGGATTCATGGTGTGTCATGCTGTGCTCGCTCGACAGTTTCAAGAGGCTCTCAACCAGAAGTCGCTCCCGAGCCTCTTCACTACTGGGATCACTCATTTGGTTCTTAAAGATCAGGGTGCCACAGACCCGAGCAAATATCGCCCCATCACGTATCTACCGACCATATACAAGACAATAACATCCATTTTGAGCGCGAGAATCACTCGTCACCTGGACTCAAATCAGGTGATGTCGCGCGCTCAAAATGGATGTCGGGGTGGCGGTCGAGGAACCTAGGAACCACTCCTCATTGACGCGGTCATTGGCAAAGTGGTGAAACGCAACCGTCGGAACTTCTCTGCCGCCTGGATAGACTACAGAAAGGCATTTGACTCGGTGCCACATACATGACTAAAGAGGGTCCTCGAGCTGTACAACATTGATTGTACAGTTTGAGACTTCCTCGGGCAGTATATAGAGTAGTCGAGTACGATCCTCTGTTATCTAGGCGAGCGGATGACGGCTGCGGAAAGCCGCATAAGGATAAGAAGGGGTATATTCCAGATCGACTGTCTGAGTCCAATCTCGGTTCTGCCTCTCTTTGAACCCTCTCAGTACTTTACTGGAGGGCTCCTGGAGAGGATTTCAGCTTCGGAAAGGAGGTACAAAGTGACCCACCTTTTCTATATGGATAACCTCAAATTATTCGCCTCCAGTCGCTCCCATCCTATGGAATTGATAAACATCACTTGTGAATTTAGCAATTCTATTGGAATGGAGCTGGATACGAATAAGTGTGCGGTCCTCCACGTTGAAAGGGGAAGGGTTTCTAACTCTGAGGGCATAGACTTATCTATGCCCGTCAACTTAAGAACCCTTTCCGAGGCTGAAACATACCGATACCTGGGTATGTCACAGAAAATCGGTATCGATGAGGTTGGTAGGAAACAGTCAGTTTGCGACATGTTTTATGCACGCTTGACCAAAGTGCTTAACAGCCTTTTGTCCGGTGTGAATAAGGCATACGCATATAACGGCTGGGTCATGCCTGTCCTCATGTATACCTTTGGCATAACCATGAAAAGTCCGCACTACCATGACGTCCCATAGGATGCATCATCCGAGATCGTCGGTAATGAGGCTGTACTTGCCGCGAAAGCATGGTGAGCGTGGCTTCCTGAGCGCGCTCACCATGCATAATCGCGAAGTGTGCAGCCTCCGTGACTACTTCCTGGCGAGATCGGATGATCCATTCTATAATGACGTCATTTTTAGTGATAAAGGGCTTACCCTCTATCCTTAGCCAACGAGAAATGGCAGGACCTGGCAGTACAAAGCATTTCCGACCAGGAGACCGTATGGAAGGGAAGGAGCTCCACGGGAGGTACTACAGGGCTCTACATGAGCCCTTCGTAGATACAGTCGCCTCCCTCAACTGCCTACGTTTCGGTGACCTTTTCGGGGAAACCGAGGGTTTTGTCTGTGCAATACAGGATCAGGTTATTAAGACCAACAACTATCGGAGATACATCCTAAAGGATGGCACCGTCGACGTCTGTCGAGCTTGTCGCCATCCCGGTGAGTCACTTAGGCGTGTAATCTCCGGTTCTTCAGCGCTTTCTAACTCTGAGTACTTGCACAGGCACAACCTAGTAGCCAGAATTCTACACCAGGAGCTCGCTCTGAAATACGGTCTCGTGTACCGAATTCCGTATATATACATGTACTTTGCCGGAAGCCGTGCTCGAAAATGACCGCATCAGGCTCTACTTAGCCATCATCACAGATAGGACTATTCTTGCGAATAAGCCTGATATTGTGCAGATGGACCAGGTACAGTCAAGGATATTTTTGATCGACATTACCATTCCGTATGACGAGAACCTCGTGAAAGCCGAAACAGATAAATGAAAAAAATATCTGGACTTGGCTCACGAGGTAACCGACATGTGGGGTGGTTTGCCGGTCGAAATTATTCCTGTAGTCGTCTCTGCGAATGGGTTAATCCCAGTCAGCCTCTCGGGTCATCTGAGGCGACTGGGACTCCGTGACGGACCGCTCCGAGCTCAAATGCAGAAGGCGGTGCTCCTCGATACCGCCCGCATCGTCCGCCGGTTTCTTTCCCTTTCCTCCTAACCCTCGGCCGTTTGGTCTCCCCTGCCGAGGGCTTCCATCTGGTTGGATCTTATTTATTTATGTATTTTTTGTATTTATTTTATTTTATTAATATTTATGTATCTTGTCATTTTAACTTAAAATTATATATTTATAGAACCCAACCAGATGAGAAAATTATATAGATACCCCAAAAATAATTAAAATAATATAGCAATAAAATCTTCTAATTTACGAGTATTTTGTGCTTCCTCATATTGCAGTTCAACAAGATCTGTTACCATCTCATATTAACAGTACATCTCAAATCCATTTGGTGCAAAAGTCACATCCAATATTTTTTTCAGATCTTCTTCTGTTTCGTTTATTAAAATATAATGACACTAGGCGTAATTTACTCTTACCCTTCTCTTCTTCATAGAATTCTAGTATTTGGCGATTTTTCGTATTTAAAATTTAGCACTCCTTACTTTTTCTTTTTCTATTCGTTTCTTTTTCATAATTTCTCAGTTCTTATTTCTCTGTATTAACTTTATCTTCATAAAATTTTCGCCACAACGCAGATGAAATTGCTGCAGAAGAAGATGCACGTGTACTGTTAATAGTAAATTTTTTATGGGTTACGGTTTAATTAAATGTTTTTTTTCTATTGCATTGTATTCTATTCTATTGTTCTTTATTTAATAGTACTGAAACCAATGTTAGTTTGTAGAGGTATACTAGTCCCTTTTGTTGGAATATCAACCCACACATTTTCTAAAGTTCCTAGTTTGTTATCATCGGTGTTTATAGTGTTATCATCGTGGTGATTTGAGTCGTTATTGTTTCATTACTGAAATCTATTATCACTTCAGGCATTGTCAGTATTGTTGTTGTTGGTAGGCTTATTTGAGTTTGTATAAAAAGAATATCATATTACGATACTAAGGAACCAATATCCAAATAACTTCCTGACAAATGCAATGTTAAAAATTTTCATTCTGATGCATCGGTTAATGCATAAATAGTTACCAGAACATCGTGAGTTTTAATTATTTTTATTTTGGTCTGTGTTGCACAGACTTTCTGGAGACTTAAATGGACTAAGCGGTCTTATATTGCTTAATTGGAGAATTCGTTGCCCTATGTGGAACGAAATTGATCTGAGAAGACTTTCTTTTCAATTTCATTATCTTATTTACTTTAATAGCAACTTTTATGTTTTTTATGACAAAGTTGATTCAAAATGATTCAAAACTTTTCTTGTGGGAACTAGGTATGAGTTAGTTATTTCTTTAGAAATATTTCTGCCTTCTTACAATTATCACACATTAGTCTTTCCAGGATTTTCTGGACTCATTATGAGTAATCCACTGCATTGACATCTCGTTATCATCTCATCATCAAATTTTTTGAAACCATTTACAAAAAAAAATGTATTGAATCTTCTTCCTAAAAAGGAACGTGAATGAAATATTTCATGATATAGCCGTAAACGTAGACTAAAGCAACATTCTATTTTCGGCCGCCTTATTCTTTCATACATTATTAAGTTGGCCGAAAACTAAATCCAGTCAATCCAGTTTTCGGCCATGATCGAAATGGGTATTTTTGTTTCACCACTGACTGTTAAAGTTGCAGTACTGGTGACCGAAAACTGAAAGTTAGTGTCTACGCACTCTACGATTCGAACTATATTAACATTTCGCAATATATTTTTCTACTTTTTATTGACATCCCGTAATAACCACGGAAAATCTGCCGCGACTTAGGAAGGGGAAAAGATGCAAAGTAATATGGACACTCGCGCGCAGCGATAAAATTTTTATTTAGCTTGCGTGGGCTATTTATTCAATTAACAATAATTATGTAGGCTATTAAAAGTCAGTCAGCAGTCAACATCAAAAAAGTGTTACTTCTGTACGTAGTACAATTATTTATTCTGTGGTCGAGGTGGGTACGACATTCCTATACCACCCAGCTTAGCATGGCATAGCTAACTAACGCTAACTTGATTATATCTTGATTGTACCACGGAATAAAAGCATTTGTACAGATTTTATGTATTTATTGTCAAAATGGCATCGTTAAAGCAGTGCCCTTTTGACCCTTTATTATTTGATTGTACCAATAAAGAGCCATACCTACCATATACCTATTATAGGCGTACACAACATTGACAGAAGATTAATATCTTCTGTCAATGTTGTTTTTAATTTTTTTTGGTTAATTTTACTATTTTATTGTTTTCAATCAAAAAAAATTAAAAACTTAATTAAGAACAAATGCCTCTTCACAAAGAGCCGGCCAGTTTTCGTTTAAATTTAAACTTTCGCAAAGTCATTACAAAGCCATCTACGCAAACAGGGCTGTAGGTTTTGTTAAAAAGACTTTCACTGGCAAATAGCTGATGATAAAAGGAGTAACTAAGAATTACTTATATTTTAGAAAACACAATTAGAGTTCCGCGCAAAAAAGAAATCAGAACCTATGAAATCCAACCGTAGCATACAAATTAATAAAAAAAAAAAAGCATATTCCAGTCGCGGGGAACAGTCCACTGGAACGTTTTCGCACACATCCGCTGCCCTATCAGCTCCAGTGGACCATAGCAGCCCCTTCTCGGAATAGAACTTTTCCACTCCCTACCATAGCTAACGTTAAATGATGTTAAAGGTTTATTTAACTTCTAGATGGAGGAGGAAAAGAAATCACCAAACGTGATAAAATCAGCAACCAAAACAAAGAATACGTTCCATTCAGAAACAAAAAGTAAGGGTCTCGTGTACGTGCAGAAGCACGTGCGGGAGAACGAACTTGCCAAACTTATGGGACTCAAGAAGGACTTTCGTAATATTCAGGTAACCGTGCTAATATCTTCCACATCTGGTTTTATAATTGCACTAATGTTAAAGGCTCGCTGCCCGCTGTGCAATGAAAAGGGAAACAGGCCTCTCGTAAGGCCCGTAAGTGCGACAGAGAGCGCAAAGCTCTAAAGGCACGGCGTAATGTTTCCCCGTTTTATTGCTCCGCGGGCAGCGAGTCCTTACCATTAGTATATGTGGTGAAATGAATCAATTTGTCTAGGAGTCTAGGCGGGCCTCTGTCACTCTTGCTACCTGCGTGAAATAATTACCTAAAATCGCGACGCACCTAGGGTGAAATACGCAGTCGGGGCTGGCATGGTCTGGGCGATAGAATGTTAAAGCTTTTTACGCTGTTTATGTAAATATTTTTTTGTAAATACTTGTTGCAATAGTTTTTGTTAAGTGTTTAGCATATTTAATTGCAGGATTAAATACTTAAAACGTTTTAATGTAATTTAAAAATTATATATCTTAATATATATATATATATATATATATATATATATATATATATATATATATATATATATATATATATATATATATATATATATATATATATATATATATATATATATATATATATATATATATATATATAAATTACGTGTCACGTTGTTTGTCCGCGATGGACTACTTAACTACTCAACCGATTTTAATTAAATTTCCACACTGTGTGCAGTTTGGTCCAAATTGAGAGATAGTATATTTTTTTCCCATGAGTGACCCACAATTTCTTTTTGCGAATTTAAAGATTTTTAATGGGACATGACAAAGGGTCGTGGAAAGGGGCAGAACAATGTCTGCCTGGCAAGCTAGTATTATATATATTACCCGTCTATTTGATAAATTTTAAGGGCAAACGTCGTTCCTATTATAATTGTTGCGCGGATAGCTGCTAAATGACTAACAAAAAGTTTCAGATATATGATTCTTTAAGTTACCGAAGGATTTAATTAGGAAATTATGAAAGCTGTATTCATTACATTTTGGTACCTACTTACTTATGGCAAAAAAGATTTAAGTAATAATTTATTTACAGAAGTCACACCTACGTAACTTTATGACAAAACTTAGTTGAAATTTACTTCACTATCCAGGCATCTACTTACATACTTATACTTATCCTTTTTTATTAAAATATTTTTAGTTATAATTACGTAATATACTGAAAACAAAACTATCTACTCACAAAATTTTTAATAAAGTGGAATACGAATGTTAGAAATCATATTTGAAGTTTATTTGTTGTTTCTTCCGGCCAAACATCGCGATTCCCAACGAATGGCCTTGCAAGTTGCATGCGTTGGGCATCGCAGAACTCACATTGGTGCGAAAATATGGTCAGTCGATCATAGTCAGAATAGGTACTTCACCTAAGTAACTTAATTAACATTTCGCAATGTATTTTTTTACTTTTTATTGACATCCCTTATTAACCACGGAATATCCACCGTGACAAGAAGGAGAAAAGATGCAAAGTAATATGGACACTCGCGCGTAGCGGTAAAGTTTTATTTAGCTTGCGTGCACTATTTATACATTTAATAATAATTATGTAGGCTATTAAAAGTCGGCAAGCAGTCAACATCAAAAATGTGTAACTTCTGTACGTAGTACTGGGTCTAGGTGGGTGGTGGTAATTTATTCTGTGGTATATGGACACTGGCGCGCAGCGATAAAATTTTTATTTAGCTTGCGTGGGCTATTTATTCAATTAACAATAATTATGTAGGCTATTAAAAGTCAGTCAGCAGTCAACATCAAAAAAGTGTTACTTCTGTACGTAGTACAATTATTTATTCTGTGGTCGAGGTGGGTACGACATTCCTATACTACCCAGCTTAGCATAGCATAGCTAACTAACACTAACTGATTAATCTTGTTATCCACGGAATAAAACCAATTTTACGGACTTTATGTATTTATTGTCAAAATGGCATCGTTAAAGCAGTGCCCTTTTGACCCTTTATTATTTGATTGTACTGATGAAGAGCTATCGGATTGCAAAGCCATCTATGCAAACAAGGCTGTAGGTTTTGAGTTACAAGAAAGTCTCCCCCATAGACTGCCTCATGCGAAAATATGGTCAGTCGATCATAGTCAGAATAGGTACTTCACCTAAGTAACTTAATTAACATTTCGCAATGTATTTTTTTACTTTTTATTGACATCCCTTATTAACCACGGAATATCCACCATGACAAGAAGGAGAAAAGATGCAAAGTAATATGGACACTCGCGCGTAGCGGTAAAGTTTTATTTAGCTTGCGTGCACTATTTATACATTTAATAATAATTATGTAGGCTATTAAAAGTCGGCAAGCAGTCAACATCAAAAAAGTGTTACTTTTGTGCGTATTATATATCGCATGGCTATGTAGGTAACATCCTATATACCCGGCTTTAGCATAGCATAGCTAACACTAACTGATTAATCTTGTTATCCATGGAATAAACCCAATTTTACGGACTTTATGTATTGACTGTCAATGGCGTCGTTAAAATAGCGCCCTTTTGATCCTTTATTATTTTATTGTACCGATGAAGAGCTATCAGATTACAAAGCCATCTTTGCAAACAAGGCTGTAGATTTCGATTTACAAGAAAATCTCCCCCACGAGGCAGTCTTTGGGGGAAGCCTATGTCCTGCAGTGGACTTTTATAGACTGTGATAGACGGATGTATGGAAAAAAGATATTTCTTTATTTCTTGATTTGTTGTATTATTTGCAGCATTTCCTGAGCGAAACAGATCTAGATAAAGAGAACTTTCCGGACAGAGGCGTTAAGCTGATAGAAAAGCTGATTGCCCTCGAGCAGGAGATGAGACATAAGAGTTCAAAGGTCAAAAAAATGGTAGTTGCAACAGGTATGTTATACTTTAGCTTAACAACAAAAACCAACACAACATTTATCATCCTTCCCTACACTACCTACACTACACTACAAACACTTCACTCAAAATCACAAACACATATACATACATTCTTAAACATATATTTACAAAACAAAACACTACTAGATGTACATATGTACACATGCACTGTATTTAGTAAAATGCATACCTTAAAATACCCTTAAATATTTTCCAGTATTTTAAATGTTTAATATTATGTCTACAAAGTTGTAGCGATATGTTATAATATTTTTATATAAAGTAAGAACCTGTAATTGGTAGTAGAAAATGTAAATATTTACTAACTTTATAATTGGTGGCGCTAGTCGCTTTGTTCCTTATTTTAAAACCGGAATGAAGGGCCACAAAATGGTAAATCGGCAGGCTTTCTGGGTTCGAATCCGGAAACGGATGGTCACAAAATAGTTAGGGTGAATGGGTTGCCCTTCGTATCCGAAGCGAAGAAACCACAAAAAGGTGCGGCCACAGGTTCTCGGGTTTGATTTCCGGGAACAATTGCCTCAAACCATTGGGTGCAAGAATTTCTAAAGTGGACTGTATTTAGCGTGGCTCACTATAATCAAAACAAAGTGGCGGCGGACGTGGCACGTGGTCGGTTTAAGACGATACACTCTGCTATGACCTAATTTACTACATCAGCTGGCACGGCAGGAGCATGAGCTTCTGTGGGAAAAGAACAACAAATGAGAACAGCTCAAGATAGGAAAGAGTACTTACTTGCGCGTTGATCTTCTGACTGCCTCCTACTTAGGCCTAAAGGTTAATGGCGCTACGTTGCAACTGCAGTGGTGCGCAGCGACAAATGCACTGGGGTTGACTGTCGCCACCACGACGAATTATTTGCACTAGTGCACGACGGATAGCACTGTGCAAGCGGTTACTACAAAATTGTTTTGTGGCCCGACTGCAACAGAGGTGCTATCATATCCAACTTCGAGCTACAACTGCTCGAGCTGCGACGGCACGTCGGCGACTCTGGTCTGGTGTTTCCCGTCCATTACACTTTTTTGTCGTTGGGCGATCAAATTGACGCCACCATGTCAGGCCTCCTATTGGCATGCCTGTGTGTGAAGGAACCAGGGAGTGAACAGGCAGAATATTACCAACTAATAAACTAAGTAACGAACGCAGATATGTGTTTGTTTCGACGCAAACAATAATGATACAAAATGCTGAAGTGATAGGTTCAATGTTATGTTAATGTGTAAATAATAAACGTGTAAGTTATTCGCGATATCTTTATTATCACGTTATTCCAGGGGATGAGAGACTTTTGGTGCAACTGCTCATCGAGTGGCTCGAATTCCGACCAAAAATTTTGTTAAGTACTGTTTTTTTTTTGCCGAGAAAACTCCCATTAGCATTCCAGAGTCATGAAGTTTGCGTGTTTCACCCTCGTGTTTCAACATGTAAACGTCGCTAGCCGTACGCTTGATTCGGACGTGTCAGATTGCCTTTCAATGAAAGAATACAGAGTGCACCTGTGCATGCGCACACACTCTTGCACTATAATTCTGTCTTGCGCAGATCGAAACTAGCTGCCGTAAACTAAATTTGGTCTGAAGGGCATTATATTATTCCTGTAGGTTGTTATACTTAACAAGCAAGGATCTGTAGATAATAAATAATAGGTCTTTACCTTGAACGAATTAACCACTGGATCCGACATAAAACACAAATGTATGAAAACTCGTTCAACCAAGTGGAGAATAACGCGCACGGGGATCTTATTACGTTAATGTAAATGTAATGTAACAGACACGAAATTCGTAGAAGTTTAATCTATTTTTAGTGCTTGATCGTAGTCTGATGAATGATTGATAAAGAAAAGGCGTATCATAAATAAGATGTAAAACAAAGGAAATAAAGGGATAATGAATGTGAGTTAAGCTTCCGATATTTAAATTTGAATTAAAATAAAAGAAGCAGGACATTTTTATAAACTTTATACAATTATAGTTATGATAAACGTCAAATGTTTTGTTAAGTTTAAATTATTTTAGTAGGTCTACCGACTTATTATGTATCGTCTTTCTTAAAATGTGTTTCTTAGAATTTGTTGTGTTCGCTTGTTTTCTTATATAAGCAAGTCTAATCTTTAAATACTTTTCAGCAACGGCTTTCGTTAATTTTTCGACGTGATTCACGTCGTCGTTTTCAAATTTATGGAAATGAATGTCTTCGTACAACGGAAGTTGCAGCAATGTTTCTGTTACTTTCGGCAGAAGAAAGTCTGTTGTGTAATCTTTTTTTTAGACTTTTATTCTGAACACCCTTCTTAAGTTCGAGTTCGCAGTGCTAACAAATAGCTATGGTATCACTTGAGGGAAGTATCAGTTTTCCCTTGTCTTTACGGGCAATGAGACTGCCTTCATTGGTGTCATTTTCTGTTTCTTTGCATTAATATTAAAACAGGCAGTATCTTAATATACACTGCATATTATGGCGCTGTGTTTCGTCGGGATCCAGGTTTCATCTTTACGAACTGCTTCTACCCACTTTCTCTTCCGAGAAGGGTCACTGGGAAATCTGAAAATTCATGTAATTTATATTTTTGCGTTTATAATATTTTTATTTAATTATAAAAAATATTATTATAAATTTAACGACATTAGATTGTAGGATACTGTTATATGTATAAGTATTTTTAAGTGTTATTGTATTGTACAAATAACATCATCATACATTCGGTCATATCTTCAAATATCGATATATTTTTCGACATGGTGAAGCAATAGTCGATGTCAAATTGACTCACTCCACAATTTTAGTCACTTCTGAATGGTATAATACAAACAAAAACAAACGACCAAGCCCAAAATTGCTTGGTTACTGACAAGACCGATATAGGTACGTCCGCACATATGTCGGGTCCAGTGGTTAAATCGTTCAAGGTCTCTACATATGAAATTGGCATTTTGTACGGGAGGAATATAAAGTCAATTTTTTTTTGCAAAAGATATTTAATTAATCAAGGTACGTTTACCACGTGCTCGGCGGTGAAGGAAAACATCGTGAGGAAACCTGCATGTCTGAGGAATAAGAAAAAAAAATATTTCGAAGACATGTGAAGTTCGCCAACACGCAATGGGGCAGCGCGGCGGACACTTCCTTGCCCTAACCCCCCCCCCCCCCCCTCAGAAATGAGGGGAGGCCTGTGCCCAGCAGTGGGACGTATATAGGCTGTAACTTTACTTTACTTTAATCAAGGTACGCACCGTTGTTATCTATGCACTGTTTCCATCTCATGGGTAGTTCATTGATCCCTTTACTAAAAAAAACCATGGGGGTGAGAATCAATAAACTCTTTGAAGGCGGTTTGGACTGCCGCATCGGAGTTGAATTTTTTTGGTCCAAATTCCAGAAAAAATTGTAATACGTTGGAGCAAGGTCCGCGGAGTACGGTGGATGTCGCAGAAATCCTAATTGTAGCTCATCTAACGTAGTGGTTGTTTGTTGTGCAGTGTGTGGTCTTGCGTTGTCGTGAAGCAGCAGTGGCCTACAGCGATTGACCAATCTCGGTTGTTTAGCAGCTAGTTCTTGTTTCATGGCTTACAGTTGCTGACAAAAGATATCTGCCGTAATCGTTTGGCCAGATTTTAGAAAACTGTAGTGAATGACACCGGCGCTAGTCCACCAAACACTCACAAGTAACTTTTATTGAGTCAATTTTCGTTTAGAGCAGGATTTGGCTGGGTCTCAAGGGTTCAGCCACTGCGACGAGCATTTGCAATTATCGTACAGTATCCACTTTTTATCACAAGTAATGATTCGATTTAAAATTGTTTCATTTTTGTGTCAGTTGAGCAAAGTAATGCAGCAGTCGACGCGTATTTGCAAGTTCGATTCACTCAATTCATGAGGTACCAACCATCGTTCAAGTTTTTTTTACTTTC
The DNA here is from genome assembly GCA_907164705.1 of Parnassius apollo. NCBI lineage: Eukaryota > Metazoa > Arthropoda > Insecta > Lepidoptera > Papilionidae > Parnassius > Parnassius apollo. The sequence continues at coordinate 9,216,026 of CAJQZP010000774.1, forward strand.
CCGATTCAAACTCCCTTCCACTTCTACTTGAAGTCGCTTCAAGTGGATTAATACAGTTTTATCCCTTACCTCGAAGCCTGCAGCTATCCCTGAAGTGTTTTGAGATGGATCCGCTTGCACAATAACCTTTAATTCTACATTTCCCACTGTGGTCTGCGGCCGTTCTCGGGGTTGGTTCTGAAAGTCGAAATTTCCAGAACGAAAACGTTGAAACCAAACCTCGCTTTGTTTTGCGACACCAGCACCATACACATCATCAATCCTTCGAGCTGTTTCTGCAGCACTGGTGCCACGGTAGAACTCGTACTCGTAAATATACCGATATTTCATGTTTTCCATTGTGCGGTAATAAGCGACGCCAAAGAAAAAAATAATGAGGAAAAAAACAAACGAATGACTGCTTCCAAAACTCAAAGTACCAGCTAAATGAATTTATAAGTTTGAATTTGGAATCTTTACCAAAGAGGAGATATTTTAGATCAAAGTGGTCAGTACGACAAAACGCTAATTTCATGTGTAAGGACCCAATAATAAAAAAAACGAATAAGTGAAGCAATTAATTTGTTGTCGTTACCTTAAATTGATTTATAAATTAAATTAAATAAAAATCATAATTATTTTGTTTTTCGTCGTTTTGTTTTTAGTTTATCTAATACATGAAATTGATATTTGTTTGTTCCTAATTTGTGCGCCGCCATACCGTTCATCAGATTGCTGTAACACATTGCTTGCCCTTCCGCGAAGGTTATAGCCATAGTTGGACCTGGTAGGTGGCGCTGTTGTAGAACCCATATATCATATACCCGTGCGTAGTCGGGGCAGATCACTAATAACATATAAGAAAATAACTAAGTGCAGACATGTTTATCTATTTAATTTATTTAGTCAGTTTAATTTAATAATCACTATCATTCACATACCGTCTAGTGGCATTGTAAGAATATCCACTACCCCCATTACATCCCGTGGGTGTTGATAGACGCGACAACGGGAAACAAATCAGTGCACTCCGAATAACAATTAAAAATATGAAAACTGTGGTTGTCAATCCGCTTGCCAAACGGCAAATATGGCAAATATAACCCCTATGAGGCAATCTATGGGGGAGGCCTATGTTTGGCAGTCGACTTTCATAGGCTGTAATAGATGGATGTGTATAATACAGTAGAATCTTGATAACTTAAACCTCGACAACGTAATAACCTCTATACATTCATAAAATTTTGTGTTGCCTTCTAATCCGAGTTAGAACGAAGAGGTTACAACTTTTTGGATTTTCCTTTGCAACTTCAATCAATTATCAATGAGTAATTTTAAAAAAATGTGCAAACAATAAAGGTTCCCTGTAGACCATTGTTATTGTTTACACATGTTTACCAAATGGTTTCAAATGTAAAGAATACGCTAAGATCTAAAGTACAGTAAGTTATTTGTATCATTAGCTATTTTGTAGAGAATTTTACGATCTTTTATAAAGCGATGCAGTAACACACAGGATGATTTTTCTCTTGTTTATTTAATATTGAAAATATGGTTGATATAGAAAGTGTGAATAGTTGAAACAAAAAAATTACCGACTTTTTTATCCCCCTAGATCCCGGCGACCCCATCGAGGTGGTGTACGTGCAGAAACACGTGCGGGAGAACGAACTTGCCAAACTTATGGGGCTCCAGAAAGACTTTCGTAATATTCAGGTAACCATGCTAATATCTTCCACATCATCATCATTCTCTAAACCATTTCCCATTATCTGGGGTCGGCGCAGTAAATCTTCTTGTTCCATTCCTCTCTATCAGCCGTCATTTCCATACTTACTCCTTTCATTCTCATATCACTCTTCACACAATCGATCCATCTTTTATTCGGCCTTCCTCTGCCCGTGTGTCCCTCCACATTCATATTCAACACTCGTTTTGTGACATGACTTTCATCCCTCCGCATCACATGCCCAAACCATGCCAATCTGCTTCCTCTCACCTTTTCTACCACTGGCGTTACTTTCAGGCTTCCTCTTATATACTCATTCCTTATCTTATCCATCCTTGTCACACCACACATCCATCGTAACATTCTCATTTCATTCGCATGCAGTCTATTTTCATCCTTCTTCTTGACGGCCCAGCATTCACTTCCATACATGATATCTTCCACATCTGGTTTTATAATTACACTAATGTTAAAGGCTCGCTGCCCGCTGTGCAATGAAAAGGGAAACAGGCTTGCCGTAAGGCCCGTAAGTGCGACAGAGAGAGCAAAGCTCTACAGGAGGCGCGGGGTACTGTCTCCCCGTTTTATTGCACCGCGGGCAGCGAGTCCTTACCATTAGTATATGTGGTGAAATGAATCAATTTGTTTAGGAGTCTAGGCGGGCCTCTGTCACTACCTGCGTGAAATAATTACCTAAAATCACGACGCACCTAGGGTGAAATACGCAGTCGGGGCTGGCATGTTCTGGGCGATAGACCCCTTTTTTACTGGAAACGAGGCATTCCATCTCAGTCCTCACGGGTGACAACGCATCTGCATTTTGATTTTTAATGGAGGATAGATGTAGATGTCTATGGGCCGCAGCAACCACTTACCATCAGGTGGACTGTGTGCTCGTTTGTCACCCTATTCTATACAAAAAAAAAAAAATAGAATGTTAAAGCTTTTTACGTTGTTTATGTAAATATTTGTTGAAATAGTTTTTGTTAAGTGTTTAGTATATTTAATTGCAGGATTAAATCCTTAAAGCATTTTAATGTAATTTACATATTATATATCTTAATATACAATATGTAACGTAATTAACGCACACCCTCAGACACCCTAATTAGTTTATTATGTTATAATAATAATACATACACTGAATTTTTAGTTAAACATTTTTATGCACTGATTATTTATCAAATTATACTAATTCCGGAAGAATGTTGTGCTCACAGTACAAATCCACGAACGCAGACTTTAACGGTCTTGAAATAAAGTTCATTTTTCTTTATTTTTATTGAATGACAGAATTAGTAATAATACAAATAAAACTGCACTCTTAAAAGGTTGCCCGTTACGGTCCATTTCAGTTTGTTTTGACTGTACAGATTTAGTGTGACTGTAATTTACGTAGTTTTATTTTTGAGATAAAAATTACCTATATTAAAAATTATAGGAATCGATTCAGTAAACGATTCTGAACAAACTACTTTCTCAAAGTGTGTTAATTACACATGTTGTATATAAATTATGTGTCACGATGTTTGTCCGCGATGGACTACCGAACTACTCAACCGTTTTTATTAAATTTGCACACCGTGTGCAGTTTAGTCGAAATTGAGAGATAGGATAGTTTATTTGCCCATAAGTGACCCACAATTATTTTTTGCGAATTTAAAGATTTTTAATGGGACATGACAAAGGGTCGTGGAAAGGGACAGAACAATGTCTGCCTGGCAAGCTATACTTACATACATATACTTATCCTTTGTTAAAATATTTTAGGTTATAACTACATAATATACTGAAAATAAAACTATATACTCACAAGATTTTTAACAAAGTAGAATACGAATGTTAGAAATCATATTTGAAGTTTATTTGTTGTTTCTTCCGAGCCAAGCATCGCGATTCCCAAAGAATGGCCTTGCAATTGCATGCCTTGGACATCCCAGAACTCATATAGGTGCGAAAATATGGTCAGTCGATCATAGTCAGAATAGGTACTTCACCTACGTAACTTAATTAATATTTCGCAATGTATTTTTTTACTTTTTATTGGCATCCCTTATTAACCACGGAATATCCACCGTGACAGGAAGGAGAAAAGATGCAAAGTAATATGGACACTCGCACGCAGCGGTAAAGTTTTATTTAGCTTGCGTGCACTATTTATACAATTATAATAATTATGTAGGCTATTAAAAGTTGGCAAGCAGTCAATATCAAAAAAGTGTTACTTCTGTACGTAGTACAATTATTTATTCTGTGGTCGAGGTGGGTACGACATTCCTATACTACCCAGCTTAACATGGCATAGCTAACTAACGCTGATTAATCTTGTTACCCATGGAATAAATCCAGTTTTACGGACTTTATGTATTGACTGTCAAATGGCGTCGTTAAAGTAGCGCCCTTTTGATCCTTTATTATCTGATTGTACCGATGAAGAGCTATCGGATTACAAAGCCATCTATGCAAACAAGGCTGTAGGTTTTGAGTTACAAGAAAGTCTCCCCCATGAGGCAGTCTATGGGGGAAGCCTATGTCCTGCAGTGGACTTTTATAGACTGTGATAGACGGATGGATGGAAAAAAAGATGTTTCTTTATTTCTTGATTTGTTGTATTATTTGCAGCATCTCCTGAGCGAAACCCATCTAGATACATTTCCGGACAGAGGCGTTAATCTGATAAAAAAGCTGACAGCCCTCGAGCTGGAGATGAGATATCTGGGCGAAAAAGTCGCCAAAATGGTGGTTGTATCAGGTATGTTATCCTTTAGCTTAACACCGAAAACCAGCACAACATTTATTTTAACGTCCTTCCCTACACTACCTACACTACACTACAAACACTTCACTCAAAATCACACACACATATACATACATTCTTAAACATATATTTACAAAACAAAACACTACTAGATGTACGTATGTACACAGCACTGTATTTAGTAAAATGCATACATTAAAATACCCTTAAATATTTTCCAATATTTTAAATGTTTAATGCTTTTTAATATTATGTCCCCAAAGATGTAGCGATATGTTATATTATCTGTAGGCGCATCTATAAAATGCCGGTTGGATAGTGACTAGTTGAAATTGAGGGTATATCGAGAAACCCTTACACTCGTTAGTGCAGTTTAAAGTTCAGTGTAGGGGCCGAGCGCGAGAGAGTCCACTTGAGTCATTTCACGAGTGAAGTCATTCTAGATAGTCGTTGTTCTGTCTATTGTGGTGATTCTTCTGGTGCAGTCAAGGAGGATGGAGTTGCTGAGAGGCTCTGCTGTGTTACGTTGAGATGGGTAAGATTTCTGTTGGTTTGCATAATTTGGTGTTATCATGTAATTGTGTCCTTCACATTGCACTGGTGTGTAATTTTGATGGTATGGTAATGTCAAACTGTAATTACTCTATGCTGAATGTATAGTGCGTTACGCTGTTCTATTATTGATAATGATAAATTGCGCAAGCAAGAGAGCGAGCTGAACATCAGTTCTCAAAATAGTTAGGGTGATTAAGTTGCCCTTCGTATCCCAAGCCGAAATCCGGAGAACAACAAATGAGAACAGCTCTAGATAGGAAAGGGTACTTACTTGCACGTCGATCTTCTGATTGCCTCTTACTTAGGCCTCGAGGTTGATGACGCTACGTTGCAACTGCGGTGGTGCACGCCGACAAATGCACTGGGGTTGACTAATGGCACCACGACGAATTAATTGCACTAGTGCACGGCGGATAGCACTGTGCAAGCGATTACTACAAAATTGTTCTGTAGCCCGACTGCCACAGAGGTGCCATATCCAATTTCGAGCTTCAAATGCTCGAAATGCGACGGCACGTCGGCGACTCTGGTTGGCGCCGGCGGCGGTTTCCGATCCTTTACACTTTTTTCTCATTGGGCGATGAAATAAACATCACCATGTCTAGCCTCCTATTGGCATGCCTGTGAAGGATATTACCAGCTAATAATATCAAATAATAACTAAGTAACGAACGCAGATGTGTGTTTATTTCGACAAACCAATAATGTTACAAAATGCTGAAGTGATAGGTTTAATGTTATGTTAATGTTTTAATATAAAAAGTGTAAGATATTTGTGATATCTTTATTGTCATGTTATCCCAGTGGATGAGAGTCTTTTGGTGCAACTGCCCATCGTGTGGCTCGAATTCCGACCAAAAATTTTGGTACTGTTTTTTTTGCCGAGAAAACTCTAATTAGCAGTCCGGAGTCATGAAGTTTACGTGTTTCAACAGTTTCGTTGGCCGTACGCTTGATTCGGACGTATCAAATTGCCTTCCCATGAGGGAATACAGAGTGCACCTGTGCATGCGCACACTTTCTTACACTATAATTCTGTCTTGCGCTAATCGAAACTAGCTGCCGTAAACTAAATTTGGTCTGAAGGGCATTATATTATTCCTGTAATCTGTTATACTTAACAAGCAAGGATCTGTAGACAATAAATAATAGGTCCTTACATATGAAATTGGCATTTTGTACGGGTGGAATATAAACTTAATTTTTTTGTAAAATATATTTAATTAATCAAAGTATGCACCGTTGTTATCTATGCAATTTTGCCATCTCATAGGTAGTAGTAGTTCATTGATCCCTTCACCCTTCAAAAACCATGGGGGCGAGAATCAATAAACTCTTTGAAGGCGGTTTGGACTGTCGCATCGGAGTTGAATTTTTTTCTTGTAAGATGTTATCTAAATTGCAGAGAAAAAATGTAATCTGTTGGTGCAAGTTCCGGGGAGTAAGGTGGATGTCGCAGAAATTCCAATTGTAGCTCATCTAACGTAGTGGTTGTTTGTTGTGCAGTTTGTGGTCTTGCGTTGTCGTGAAGCAGCAGTGGCCTACAGCGATTGACCAATCTCGGTTGTTTAGCAGCTAGTTCATCCTTCATGGCTTGCAGTTGCTGACAATAAATATCTGCCGTAATCGTTTGGCCAAATTTTAGAAAACTGTTGTGAACGACACCGGCGCTAGTCCAACACTCACAAGTAAGCTTTTTTGAGTAAATTTAAATAACTTAAACGTAATAAAAATAATTTAAACGTTTTGTTTTTAGTTTATCTAATACATGAAATTGATATTTGTTTGTTCTTAATTTGTGCGCCGCCATACCGTTCATCAGATTGCGGTAACACATTGCTTGCCCTTCCGCGAAGGTTATAACCATAGTTGGTCCTGGTAGGTGGCGCTGTTGTAGAACCCATATATCACCCGTGCGTAGTCGGGGCAGATCACTAATAACATATAAGAAAATAACTAAGTGCAGACATGTTTATCCATAATCCATAAACATCCATAAACACTCACGCCTGTCACCCAGAGGGGTAGGCAGAGACTACAGATTTCCATTTGGCACGATCCTGACACACCTCTCTCGCCTCCTTTACACCTACGCATACGTGCTCGTCGGTTAAGGGTACTCCTAATTTGGCCCGTTTCCAATAAATCGCCAATTTGGTCGATAAATTTTCCCTTTCCGACTCTGCCATTCACTTCTGCAACATAAATTTTCTTTGTCACTCTTTCCTCATTCATTCTTTCCACATGACCAAACCATCGAAGCATTCCTTTCTTAATCCTGGTCACAACATCATCTTGCAAACCACACTCTTCTCTTATTACACAATTTCTTACCCTGTCATTCATATTCAGCCCTAACATACTCCTTAACGACCGCATTTCTCCTGGTTTTATTCTACTCTCGTGCTTCTTCTGCCACACCCAACTCTCACCACCATACGTTAAAGTAGGGATAAACACAGCATTGTGAATTGCCATACGCGCCTTTTTCGACACATTTTGACTCTTCACAATAGAGTGCAAGGCCCCATTAACTCTATTTCCCGCATTCACTCGTCGTTCTATATCCTTATCATATCTCCCATCCCTGCTAAATACGCAGCCCAAATATACAAACTCATCCACTTGCTCGATCAAATCCCCTTCTATTCTTATTTCACAAATCGTTTTAATTTCTTCTCTTTCAAAAACCATAACCTTCGTCTTACTTGCGTTCACTTTCATACCCTTTTCTTTTAATGATCCGTTCATTAATGTAACCATAATTTGCAAATCGGCCGCCGACGACGCAAGAATGACTTGGTCATCGGCGTACAAAAGGCATTTGACGGTTAACTCACCCATTCTTAATCCGCATTCTTCAACTTTCAAATTTTGCAAACAACTGTCCATAAATAGGTTGAACAGCCACGGGGAAGCCACACAGCTCTGTCTGACACCTTTATGGATGTCAAACCAGTCCGAGTATACCCCGTTGATCCTAACACAAGCACTAGAGTCCCTATAAAGAGACTCCAATGCCTGTATCAAGCCAGCGCTCAACCCAAATGAGTTCAGTGTTTGCCATAGCAAATCCCTATCCACTCTGTCATAGGCCTTTTCCAAGTCCATGAACGCACAAAAAACCTTTTGGTTTTTGACCAGAAACTTCTCCGCAATCATGCGCATGGAAAAGACTTGATCTGTACATCCCATTCCCTTTCTAAATCCCGCTTGCACATCCCAAATTTTTCCATCAGTTTCTTTCATGACCCTTTCAATCAGTACCTTAGCGTACAGTTTTCCCACAATGCTAAGAAGGCTGATGCCACGGTAGTTTTTACAGTCCTGCTGCGACCCTTTTCCTTTATATACTGGGACTATCACGGCTTTGCACCAGTCTACCGGTACCCGCTTCAGTTCTCAGCATAAATTAAACAAGGTGTGCAGCAGGCCTGCCACCACCTCCTCTCCAGCCCTTAGCATTTCGAGTGAAACTCTATCATATCCGGGCGCCTTACCCGCTTTCATGCTTTTCATTGCTTTCATTATTTCATCTATACTTATCTCGCTACCTCTTTCCTCTTCTTTCGGAGTTTCTACTTCACTCAGTACACATGTTGTCTCCTCACTCATAAACACGCTTTCAAAAAATTCCTTCCATCTCTTTAAACTCAAAACTTCATCATTCAGAATATAGCCATTCTCGTCTCTTATAGTATTCATCATAGGCTGTTTTGAATGTCCCCTGGCAGTTCTTACCAGTTTCCAGAACATTTTAATATTTGCCTGGAAGTTATCCGATATTCTTCTATCATTCTTATCCGTTCTTTCTTGCTTTTTTCTTTCAATTACTTCTTTTACTCTCTTATTAAGATGTCTAAAGACCGCCTTTTTTATTTCAATATCATTCGTACCGCTAGAATTACCAGCCTTTGTTGCTAGTAAATCTAGCCATGCTCTCTTCTTTGCTTCAACTTCCATACGTATCTCATCATCCCACCATAACGTATTATTTTTCCTTTCATTCATTCTCTTGCTAACACCACACACTTCGGTAGCTGCATGCACTAAACCTTTCTTTAAATTTTGCCATACATTCTCCAAGTCTAACTCCTTCATACATAATTCATCCAAACCACTTATATTTTCTTTCAGTCCACATTTGAACTTGTTTCTCTCACCTTCATCTTGCAACCTTTCTGTTCTAATACGCTGTAACGCAGTGGTAGACACAGATGACCGATGACGCCAACGCCTGAATATACCATTAATTTGGCATAAAACCAAATAATGATCCGTTCCTACGTTAGAACCCCGGTAAACCCTTGTATCCACCACTGCGCCCCTCCATCTTTCATCCACAATTATGAAATCTATCATGCTTCTATCGTCACCTCTTTCCCAAGTATACATATGAATCCTCTTGTGGCGAAAGCAAGTGTTCGTCACATAAAGATTCTTTTCCATACATACGGTGAGGAGACTTTCACCATTCTCATTTATACTTTCGTCACTAAACGTTCCCAATATCCTTTCATAACCAAGCCTCCTCACCCCAACCCTTCCATTAAAATCCTATCATAATAATATTTTCATTTCCCTTACACTTCATTAACACCATCCTTACCATTTCCCAAAACTGCTCTCGGATATAAGTGGGCTTAGACATGTCTGGGGCGTAGACCCCTAACACGAACAACTTCTTTAAGCCCACTTTCATTCGTATCCATAGCAGTCTTGGGCTTACACATTCATACTCTTTCACACATTGGCCCATTCTTTCTGAAAGGATGATACCTACTCCCTGGAATGCCCGCTCGATCTCGTCTACACCAGACCAGTATGCGGTATACATGCCATGTGTAGTGACATCCTTCCCCTTCCTTTTCGTCTCATTTACGCATAACACATCTATTCCTCTATCATACATCATATCGCATACTTCATCCATTTTATCATTCATTGCCCCACATACATGTTTATCTATTTAATTTATTTAGTCAGTTTAATTTAATAATCACTATCATTCACATACCGTCTAGTGGCATTGTAAGAATATCCACTACCCCCATTACATCCCGTGGGTGTTGATAGACGCGACAACGGGAAACATATCAGTGCACTCCGAATAACAATTAAAAATATGAAAACTGTGGTTGTCAATCCGCTTGCCAAACGGCAAATATGGCAAATATAACCCCTATGAGGCAATCTATGGGGGAGGCCTATGTTTGGCAGTCGACTTTCATAGGCTGTAATAAATAGATGGATGTGTATAATACAGTAGAATCTTGATAACTTAAACCTCGACAACGTAATAACCTCTATACATTCATAAAATTTTATGTTGCCTTCTACTCCGAGTTAGAACGAAGAGGTTACAACTTTTTGGATTTTCCTTTGCAACTTCAATCAATTATCAATGAGTAATTTTAAATAAATGTGCAAACAATAAAGGTTGCCTGTAGACCATTGTTATTGTTTACACATGTTTACCAAATGGTTTCAAATGTAAACAATACACTAAGGTCTAAGTACAGTAACTTATTTGTATTATTAGCTTTTTTATAAAGAATTTTACGATCTTTTATAAAGCAATGCAGTTACACACAGGATGATTTTTCTCTTGTTTATTTAATATTGAAAATAAGATTGACATAGAAAATGTGAATAGTTGAAACAAAAAATTACTGACTTTTTAATGTAGAATATTATAAACTGGAATAATTGTATCTTTAAACCTAAAATAAAGCTAGTATGTATATATGTAATAACATTTAAAAGTTTCATTTGCATTTAACCTAGCTCGTCTATCAATGTATGTGATTCCTAAACAAAGCTCATAAACGAACCTCTGTAAATACAAATATAAACCAATAAAAACTCCTTAACTTAAACCCTTAGTAATTAAAAACCTCAATAACTCAAATTATTTAACGTTTCCCTTGGTCTTCCTTTTCTTATCGAGGTTCTACTGTATATGTATAGATGGATGAAGATAATCTACCAGGAGTACATAACCCACTAAGAGGTGAAATTATTAAATCCACAGTAACATTACAACTATGGTATCATGAAGCAATTTAAGGGGGACATAGTATTATAAAGTAATCATTGTGTTTTTTAATTTAATAGTGTCCTGCACACTGCATAGCAAAATTTGTAAATAAAAATAAAATTTTACTAATTTGGTACATTATTAACAAAACGTGTATCAATGAAGCCTATAAGTATCTCTTGATCTCATTGAGATCCCATTATAGAATTTTGCTGTATATATTAAGAGATTATAAACTATATTTGGTAATTTTTGGAATTTTTTAAAGTTTTCACTTGTTAAAAATTTAAATTTTAAAATTCAATCTTACGGCACACCATATTAAGCTCCATTCAACAGCTTTGAAATGAGACCACTCCTAGGTTTATTTCATAGTTGGTTGCGAGCCTATAGGCAACCAAAGATGTCATAAAAATTTAAATCTTTAAAAATTAATAACTTCAAAAATAATTGTAAATTTCTTAATTTTAATTTTTCGCGCAACAACACAAGTCTGTAATATATTGCTTATATATATTGCTGCATAAAAAAATCATGAAAATGTGAGACATCAATTCTGAATCAGTGCGTTGATTTGACATGGATGACCCCTTTGTCTTGCTCTGCAATGATTGGTTACAGGCCGATGGTAATAAATAATGATATACAAAATATTTATTCCCTATTATTTATGCGGATACTATAATTCAATAATTATTACAACCTATCAAAACTCCACTGCTGGACGTATATGCACTCCCCTTAGATGTGGGAGGATGTTTTTGCCATAGTTGCCACGTTAAGCATCCCGGCCTTTACAATTCAAAATAAAAAAGTCCACTGCTGAACATAGGCCTCTCTCATGGATTACCTCATAGGGAGGATTTTGCAATAGTTGCCACGCCTGGCGGGCGGGTTGGTAACCACGGCTGTTTATTACTTTTACTTGTTATCAAGAAGGTGCTGCTGCTCATCTCCTGGTCTGTTTTTCTCTGTCTCTTTTTACGACACCCACGGTATGCTAAGGGTAGAAGAACATCCACTCTTTTCTGCTGCTACTTCACGGCTACATGCTAATATACCCTTCTTATTGTTTGACCTTAGTATTTTATGCACAATTTTAAATTTACACAGATAACTCAATGACCGAAGACGTCCCTCGAGATGGGTTTAAGGGAGATGAAAAGGGGCCTTCCTGGGATGACATACAAAAGGCCACTAACGCAGTACAGCCTAGTACGTCGGGCAAACAAGGTATGTATCAATCTTTTATATTTAAAATAGTTTAGTTATCTACACAATAATACGTGAAGTGAAAAATTTGTACATCTTTTTAAGGGGAAATAGTAAAAATACTACCTTAAATTGCTTAACAAGATCCTTCGTTATGCCGAAATTATTGCAGCATTAATTTTGAAATAAATATATGGTAAAGTTGAGGAATAATGTCAAGTACTATGTTAGATGAAAACACGATTCCGTAAAATTTTCTTGATAGAAAAAAATGCAAAGTTACCTCCAAACTGAATAATGGACTACTGGTATTCATAAAATACTTTAAATTAGATCATGAAACTTTGCATATTAACTGAACTAACTATAGAGCAGGGCTTATGTTTTTTAATTACCATTATTTTCATTGTAAAACAAAATTACCTAAATGATCGGTGTCTTGAAGCTTGTTTGGTGCCACCCGATCAGTCTCCATCAGTCTCACATCGGCTTTCGAAGGGATAAGCTGTGTCGGTTACAATCAGAATATAAAATATATATTCTGATTATATACATAGACATATTATCGTCTATCGCTTCTTATTTTTGTCGTATTATAAAAATAAGAAGACTGGGTTGGCGTAAAATACAGGCATAAAAATGATAAGCCTAATGAAATAAGTATCTAACTACCTATCCACTTACGGTATTAGTGATTACAAACATGTCGGTACATTGCATATGACGCGCGGGGAAGGGAGCGAAAGTAGAATTTGAGCTGATTTACAATAGCCTCTTAAGCATATTGCGCGCACGGGGTAGTGTAATGCCCCATTTACATTCAGCCCTGTTGGGCAGGGAAGTGAGCAGGGCAGTGGGCAGGGCAGTAAGTAAACAGGCTACTCGCGCTGACACTGCCGCTGCCGCTGCCACTGCCCGACGATCGCTCAAATGTCGGTTTTTCGTGCGGAAGTCAAAGGACGGGCAGCGCGAGCGGCAGTGAGTGTTCACATTCAGCTCCATCGCTCACTTCGCGCCGTGCGCCTGGATGAACGGAAGTGCGTGCCGTCTTGTTATTAAATAAGTACGATCTACCAAAATGCCTTTCGAGTGGAATAATGAAAATACAATAAAGTTTTTAGAACTGCTGGAATCAGAAAAAAACTATGGGATTTTGACGATAAAAACCACAATTCATCATCTTCTACGAATACGAATTTTCTTTTTGAGATAACATAGTACCTATATACATAATTAATTATAAATTCGTCAAATTTATTATTTTAATATAAAATTTAGTTTAAGGAATTAATGAACATTGACATTTTATTTCTAAATATGATTAGTAACTCATATTGATTATTTATTTATTAAAATGTAAAATAAGTTAAACGGTAATATTTGCATAATAGCCTGAGGTTTTTAAATTATAATTTTATTGTAATTAAAATTATAAATTAATTTATACTGTAGTGTAATTATTAAAATAATAATAGCTTAACTAATCCCATATAATATTTAATATTATTTATGTAACAATAATGTAATAATTCAATTAACAATTTATGAATAATTTATTGTGTAAGAATTCAAATAAAGTGGATCTGTATAAGTATTTAATTAATACATAATATTTTCATTCAAAGAGAATGTTTGTACCTAACTATTAAGCAATGCAATAATTTTAAAATATAACATTGGGTTTGTGTAATTAGCTGTATTTCATATAATTTTTGCATGCCAATTTTGGCAAAACATGTCAGTTCCACGTCATTGATCATCTTATGTACCAAGTTTTAAGCAAATAAATTTTCTATCTATCTATCTTTTTTAAATTATTAACATAATTTTGTATTGCAAGAAGACACAGCGCGGATGCTGTAATTATTTAGATTTCGACGTCTGCCATAGTCGAAAGTCGAAACCGATGTGAGTGGTAGGGCAGAGTGTAAATACACACTTCACACATCACACACACGATCCTGCTACGGCAGTATTTAGCGAAGTATTGCCGGCAGCGCGAGGAGCAGTGGCAGGGGCTGAATGTAAATGAGGCTTTAGATTTGGCTTAGTCAAAGTTTATGTGGAGGAAGAGTGCATAAAACTAAAATGTTATAAAAACATCGGATCGGCTTTCGAAGGGGAAAGCTGTATCGGTTACAATCAGAATATAAAATATATATATTGATTGTATACATAGACATATTATCGTCTATGGCTTCTTATTTTTATCGTATTATAAAAATAAGAAGAGACTGGGTTGGCGTAAAGAAACAGGCATAAAGGTGATAAACCCAATGAAATAAGTATCTAACTACCTATCTACCTATCTACTTACAGTATTAGTGATTACAAACATGTCGGTACATTGCCAATGACGCGCGGGGAAGGGGGCGAAATTAGAATTTTAGCGACTTACTATAGCCCCTTTAGCATATTGCGCGCAGGGCATAATGCCCCACGGAAGGCTCGTCGCCGCAACTGATAACTAGTTTCGTTGTTTTCTTTAAAAAAATATAGTTACATATCAAAATAATTTTTTTATTAGCCGCAATATAACCACTTTGTAATACTGTTTTATAATTACTTTATATTTTTGTATAATGATATATTTTTACAGCTGGTACTTTGATAATAAGATAAGCATCAGCTTTGAGATGGCTATTCCATGGTTATAGATTGGGAAAATGTATACCTCCAATAATACCTCCAGACCGAAATTCAGCCACAGCGGCCTGCCTCAACGGAGGCTAGCCGCTGGCGCAGAACAGGGTTATAGTGCCCAAGTATACGCGCCAAGCACAGGTGCACTCTCTATTCCCTCACTCTCATAATCCGATGGGTCGTTAAACCGACACGACCGGAGAGAGATCAGGCGCAGGACCAACGGCTTTACGTGCTTTTCGAGGCACGGGGGTTAGACACCGCCAACTTCCTGACTCCGGGCAGCTACTGAGAATTTCTTGACGTAAAAACCGAATAATTAATTTTTTGGCCCGACCCGAGATTCGAACCCAGGACATCATGATCAGCAGTCGCACTAATACAACCACTAGACCAACGAGGCATATGTTATAACATATAGTGTTTTTCAATATTTTTATTAATCTCTTAAGGAAGTTTAAATAGGTACATAATTATAAGATAGCTTCATATCATAACATTTTAAACTTACCATGGTTGTTATTAATGCAGTAATCTTTTGCCTTCTTTTTCATCGGATATTATGTATCAATAATACTCTCATACGATATAAAATTTTTTCAGTATTTTTCGTAACACTTCTGTGATTGGTGATTTCAGATTTATTTTTTAATTTTTTTCCCTTTCCTTTTATTTTATTTTAAATTAAGTAATTGTTAAATTGATATTTATAAATATATACAAGTATTTATAAATATCAATTTAACAATTGCCGTACCGTGTTTTGGCGGTTGAGAATATCCACTACCTTCTTCTTCTTGCCGTGGGTGTCGTACGAGACGATAGAGGAAGACAAGCAGGAGATGGGCAGCAGCATCTTCCTAATAACAACATCATCATTCTCTAAACCATTTCCCATTATTTGGGGTCGGCGCAGTAAATCTTCTTGTTCCATTCCTCCCTATCAGCCGTCATTTCCATACTTACTCCTTTCATTCTCATATCACTCTTCACACAATCGATCCATCTTTTATTCGGCCTTCCTCTGCCCGTGTGTCCCTCCACATTCATATTCAACACTCGTTTTGTGACATGACTTTCATCCCTCCGCATCACATGCCCAAACCATGCCAATCTGCTTCCTCTCACCTTTTCTACCACTGGCGCTACTTTCAGGCTTCCTCTTATATACTCATTCCTTATCTTATCCATCCTTGTCACACCACACATCCATCGTAACATTCTCATTTCATTCGCATGCAGTCTATTTTCATCCTTCTTCTTGACGGCCCAGCATTCACTTCCATACATGACGACAGGTCGGATGATCGATTTGTAAATTTTCCCCTTCAGCCTTATTGGCATTCGGGGATCGCACGTTGTGGCTGTGACCTGTCGCCATTTAATCCACCCTGCGTTAATCCTATGCTGCACAGCTCTATCTATTCCGCCGTCGCCTTGAATGAGGGAACCGAGGTACTTGAATTCTGTGCAGGTAGGCAGTATAGCGCCATCCAACGACATGGGTACAGGACTGGAAAGACCGCCGAAATCACAGCACAGATATTCGGTTTTGGATCTGCTGATCTTCAAGCCAACACTTTCCAGCCTCTGTTGCCACCCCGTCAGTCTGCTCTGTACCTCGATGCCTTCTTCCCCGACAAGCACGATGTCATCGGCAAAGAGCATGCACCAGGGTGCCTCATTCCTGCAGGTCCGACGTCAAAGCGTCCATAATCAGTAGGAAGAGGTAAGGGCTCAATGCCGACCCTTGGTGCAGCCCTACCGCCACATCGATACTGCCCGTAGTTCCCGCGGCAGATCGTACACATGTACGGGATGCTCTGTACATAGCACGGACTAACCTCACATACTTCCCAGGCATGCCTTTCATCTTTAACGCCCACCACAAAACCTCACGGGGAACCCGATCGTACGCCTTTTCAAGGTCGACAAAAACCATGTGCAGATTTTTATGCACGCGCTTGTACTTTTCGCACAATTGGCGTAATGCGAAAATGGCATCTGTCGTACCTCGACCGGGCATGAATCCGAACTGGTTTTGTGTTATCTCACACTCTTCTCTCATTTTTTTCTCTATTATTCTTTCCCAGACTTTCATCGTATGTGACATGAGTTTTATTCCCTGGTAACTGCTGCAGTTTTGAACGTCTCCTTTGTTTTTAAAAATGGGGACCAGTATACTACTGCACCATTCCTCAGGTATTTGTTCTTCCTGCAACAATTTACCGAAAAATAAACTCAACCACTTCCATCCATCCGCACTCAGCAACTTCCACACTTCTACTGGTATTCCATCTGGGCCGACCGCCTTCCCATTCTTCATATTCCTAACAGCCATTTTTACTTCTTCCACACTAATTTCTCTCACTAAGCCCATATTCACTGGTGGGTTTTCAAGCATACCATTCCATTCATTCTCCTCATTCATCAATTTCTCAAAATACTCCTTCCATCGCTTCTTTATACTTTCATCGTCAGTCAAAATCCTTCCAGAATCATCTTTTATACATTTTACATGTGAAACATCTCTTCCATTCCTTTCTCTCGCTTTTGCAATTTGAAAAAGTCGTTTTTGACCTTCGGGGCTTTCAAGGGACCGATATAATTTATCTTGCGCCTCTGCCCTACAAATAGCAACTTCCTTCTTTGCTCTCTTCTTACATTCTTTATACGCCCCTCTCTTACTTTCTTTTATGGAATCATTCTGGTCTTCTACGCTCTGCCATTCTTTAAAGGCATTTTTCTTTTCTCTCAAAACTTCTCTAATACTTTCACTCCACCACCACCCATCCTTATCTATCATACGCTTCCCTTTTGTTTCTCCTAACACCTTCCTTGCCACACTTAGGATACAATCAGCCATTTTCTTCCAGCACTCATTCACACTCATTCCTTCCATATCACCCATCTCTATCATCTTGTTTAACAACTAGCTCTCTAAATTCACTTGCATACTCCTCCTTATGCAACAAATGCCACTTTATTTTGGGTGGGGGACGATCCTTATGTTTGTTGAGGCGAACAGTTAAGCAGATGTCAGCCAGCAGAATTCGGTGCTGGGATACTATACTTCCTAATAACAACAATAATAAAATACAAACTGCGGTTGCCAATCCGCTCGCCAAACGTGGAAACTATGGCAAATATCCCCCCATGAGTAAATACGCATACAAACAGCCCCCAGTCCCCGGCGGCCCCGCTGTTCCTGGCTACGGTGGCGAACACGGTAACGGTGGGGCAGGGGGTGCTAAGGATCTCCGGTGGAGGTTCGATTGCCACATACTACGACTTGATCTGGCGACATATAACTCACGCACCCTGAGGACTGACGAGAAGATACTGGAGTTGGAAGAAGAGGTAGACAAGTTGCGCTGGCATATTATTGAATTATCCTTGATCCGAAGAGAGGGGGAGGACACAGTAATCCTCGAGTCCGGCAACTTGTTATTTCACCGGGAGGGCGACCATCTGTCCAAAGGAAGTGTCGGATTTAACGTCCACAACTCTCTCGTCAAGAACGTTGTAAAGATTGTCGCGTTCCTGATACTCAGAATCACCAATCGGTATTCGCTAAAGGTCATACAAGTTTACGCAACCGACCAACCTCGGAACATCCCGATGAGGAGGTGGAGGAAATGCATGAGGATATTTCTAGAGCCACGCATTCCTCCAAAACCCACTACACGGTGTTGATGGGAGACTTCACCGCAAAACTAGGCACAAGAGAAAGCGGTGAACCGAAGTTAGGTAAATTTGGAGTAAGCCAATGGAACCGAGTGTCCGAGTGAGATTGAGAGGTTCTATGGGCAGGTGTACACATCATCGTTGGAGCCACACGCAAGTGTGAGTAACGATCCAAGAGCAAGTCTTATCCGACACTCTTCCGATAATATCCCGGATGTTAGTCTGAGCGAGATTAGAATGGCTCTCCAGCACCTTAAAAACGGCAAGTCCCCGGGCGAGGATGGAATTACAACGGAGCTTCTGAAAGCGGGTAGGAAACCGGTACTTGAACTCCTTCAGAAGCTCTTTAATTCCGTCCTTCATTGAGGCACTACTCAGGAGGCGTGGAGCAGAGGTGCGGTGGTCTTATTCCTCAAGAAAGGTGACAACGACGTCCTGAAGAACGACAGACTAATATCCCTTCCAAGCCGCGTCTACGTGCTGTTTTTGAGAGTCATTACAAATCGTCTCGCACGCGCAGAATCGATGACTTCCAGCCTCCCGAACAAGCTGGTTTTCGAAAAGGCTTCAGTCCCGGAGACCACATACATACAATGCGGCAGATTGTACAGAAGACCGAAGAGTACAATTTGCCACTTTGCCTGGCATATGTGGACTATGGAAAGCCTTTGATTCCGTCAAAATTTTGGCGGTGCTACAGTCTCTTCAGCGGTGCCAAGTTGACTGTCGGCGTAACGAAGTGCTGAAGTGTTTGTACAGTAGGGCTAAGATGGCTATCCGAATACAGAACCAGAGTACGAAACCTATCTAACTGCAGAGAGGTGTAAGACAGGGTGACGTAATATCCCTGAAACTTCACCGCTGCATTGGAAGACATTTTCAAGCTACTGGACTGGAAAGGATACGGTATTAACATCAATGGCGTGTACATCACTCGCCTTCGATTTATCGACGATATAGTCCTTACGGCAGAATTGCTGGAGGACTTAAGCACTATGCTCAATGACCTTAATAGTGCCTCCCAACAGATAGATACGGTCTTAAGATGAACATGGATAAAACAAAGATCATGTTTAATATCCATGTCACACCTATGCCGGTAGTTGTTGGGAGCACAAAGCTCGAAGTTGTTGACGAGTACGTTTACCTGGGACAAATAGTACGACTAGGTAAGTCCATCTTTGACCGAGAGGTCAATCGACGGATTCAACTCGGTTGGGCAGCGTTCGCGAAATTACGACACATCTTCTCGTCAGGTATACCTCAAAACCTGAAAACTAAGTTGTATAACCAGTGCGTGTTGTCAGTGATGACCTACGGAACCGAGACGTGGGCCTTCACTGCTGGCCGTATGAGGACGCTCAAAGTCGCTCAGCGAGCTATGGAGAGGGCTATGCTCGGGATTTCTCTGCGTGATAAACTTAGAAATGGGGATATCCGCAGTAGAACCAGAGTGACCGACATAGCCCAACGGATTAGTAAGCTGAATTGGCGATGGGCCGGCCATATAGCTCGAAGAACCGATAACCGATGGGAAAAAAAGGTTCTCGAGTAGCAGCCTCGTACCGATAGGCGAAGTGTAGGGGGATCCCCCACTAGATGGAGTGATGACCTGGTAAGACATGCAGGAAGTCGATTTATGCAGGTGTCTCAGAACCGTGCTTTGTGGCATACCTTGGGGGAGACCTATGTTCAGCAGTAGACTTGTGAAGGGCTGTAATGATGATGATGATGACATATATATTATATATACATATATTTATACATTTTTAATTGTATTATTGTTATATGACTATACATTATTATGTTATCTTAATTTATTTGCTAAATGGATAATCTCGATGTTTTTGATGACAGTTTCTTCTCATGCTCTTCACCTGCAAGTAGTTTTATAAGTGCGGACAGTGAGTTACCTTTAACCTTGTATGACCAGATTTCATCCCTGTGCTCTAAATTTCCTAACAATTTTAATTTTGCACACATTAACATCCAGAGTGTACCTCGCCTGATCTTCTAGCATCTATAAACAGTGTACATCTCGATGCTTTATTAATTTCTAAGTCATTTCTGAAGTCATCACTCCCTTCTACACAGTTTGCCTTACCTAGTGTTGTTCTCATTCGTAATGACCGTGTAGGAAAATGTTGTGGTGGGATGGCAATATACCACCGTTGATTAAAACTACTTCTACAACCAGTTTCGGCGTTTCCAGCCCCATAGGGGACAACCAAGGAGTACCTTCAGAAAGTGTTTTAAAAAAAGCTGAAGGTACTCGAAAATGACATGACAGTCATCCCCCCCCCACGCCCGTAAAATAATAGTAAAATAAACGCGATAAAATCCGTAAAAGTAGTTTTAATCTATGTGTAGTGTTCGCGTAAATATAAGAAATCATTATATATACCTCTGTTCTGATACATTTTATGACTATATGTGCCTCTTCTACTTACTCTCAAACTGCTAAATATCTCTTTATAGAATTAATTCTCAGTAATATAAAAATGCTGCTGGCGGTATTTTACAGTCCACATATGCATATAGATTATTTTAATACGCTCGAGAAAATCCTTGCTGATTTTAGTCCTATTTACGATCATATTATTTTTATGGGAGATTTTTTTATAGAAGAGGGGGCAAACGAGAATGCGGCTCGTCTGATGTTAAGTGACTACCGCCGCCCAAGATCAACCGCAACACCAGGGGAATTGCAGGTGCGTTGCCGGCCCTTTAGAAAGGAGTAAGCTCTTTTATTGAAGGTCCCCAGGTCGTATCGGTCCGGAAAAAATCGCTGGTGGTAAACTATTCCACAGAGAGGTTGTACGTGGAAAAAAAACTCTTCTTGAAACGTACAGTGGTGGACCGCCAAGCATCCAGATGGTATGGATGGTATCGGGACGTTTGCCGCGTTGTGCGTTCACGAAATTTGGCGGCTGGGATTAATCCGAACAATTCCTCAGAGCACTCTCCATGGTATATGCGAAAGAAAATGCAAAGAAATGCAACATCTCTTCGCAGTGCCGGTGAATCGAGCCGATCGGAAAGCACTCGGTCGTCGACGTTTCGAGCCGCTCTACTCTGGATGCGGTCAAGTGGAAGGAGCTGGTACTGGGGAGCCCCAACCCAGAGATTTGAACAGTATTCCATGTGCGGCCGAACCTGCGCCTCGTAAAGTTGCAGGCGATGTGCCGGCATGAAATACTGTCCCGCTCTGCTGAGCACGCCAAACTTTTTAGAGGCTAATTTGGCCTTCTCTTCCAAGTGACCACGAAACTGCACGTCACTCGATATGTTGACGCCGAGGATTCCGATACTGGCTAAAGCAACAAGGGGAGTGCCTTGAAACTGAGAAGATACGACAAAGGGGTTCTTTGTAGCGGTTAACGCGCCAACTTATGTCTTCTGGGGGTTAAACTGGACTAGATTTAGTCGCCCCCAATCCGAGACTCTGTTCAGCAAAGACTCGACTTCAGTCACAAGTTTGTCCCGGCACTCGGAGACGATTTCCCGAGAAATATTGGCTCGGCCAGTGTAAAGCATCACCAGTGCTGTCATCTGCATGGAAATGAATGTTACGGGTTTGCAACTTATCATTGATATGCAGAAGAAACAGCGTTGGCGATAGCACGCAGCCTTGTGGAACACCAGCATTAATAGGCTTGCAATCGGATCTTGCACCGTCTACAACGACCTTGATGCCCCGATCTGCAAGGAAGCTGGTGATCCAATCGCACAATTTCTCGGGCCCATAGGAAGCCCATAGGAAGGAAGCTTCGAAAGAAGCGCTTTGTGCCAAACCCGATTGAAGGCCTTCGCAATCTCCAAACTAACGGCCAATGCCTCCCCCTTGGACTCTACTGCCTCCGCCCATCTGTGAGTTAGGTAGACCAGAAGATCACCAGCTGACCGACCACGGTGAAAACCGTATTGGCGGTCACTAATCAGCTGGTGATCCTCAAGGTACCTCATTAGCTGGCAGTTTACAATGGACTCCATTGTTTTGAAGAACAAGGAGGTGATGGCGATAGGCCGGTAGTTGGACGGGTCTGAGCGGTCGCCTTTTTTAGGGATCGGATGGACGAAAGCCGTCTTCCATGATTTTGGGACTACGCCCAGGGAGTGGGAGTATAGTAAAAGACGCGTTAAAACCGGTGCCAACTCTGGAGCACACGTCCTCAGCACAATTGGGGGGATTCCGTCAGGCCCACTCGACTTGTGGATGTCCAGGGAGAGGAGTGCTTTGCGAACCGACCGCTGTGTGAACTGCACTTCCGGCATGGAGCACTCACACCGCGGGATGGTCGGCGGCGTACTCCCCTCGTCATCGAGAGTCGAGTTGGATGCAAAGAAAGAGCCTAGAAGATCGGCTTTCTCCTTTGCGGTATGGGTCAGTGAGTCGTCCTCCCTGTGCAGAGATGGAAGAGATGGCTGACAGAAATTCCCCTGGACAGCCTTGGCGAGAGACCAGAATGCACGGGTTCCAGAAGGAAGGCGAACTAGTTTCGAGAAACTAGTGGAAGGCAAGCAAGGCAATCAGAGCACATAGGCAGAATTGGCTCGCCAATTCTGCCTATGTGCTCTGACTTTGCCTTGGCAATGACTCTTTTGAAGGACCTAGAGGCGGAATTATACTTCTTTTTTAGAGAGCTGGTGTTTATATCCCGGGACACTGATGCATCAGCCCAGGCTTGGTAGCATGCTTATAGCATGATGCTATTTTACAGGAGCGACCAAACCATGGCTGAGATTTGCCTTCAATGGGCACCACAGAGGAAGGAATAAAAAGTTCCATACCCTGAAGTACCACATCAGCGACGGAATCCGCAACAACGTTGGGATCGTCCGGCGAGAAGCAAACCCGCCCCCAAGTAGGATTCAAAGAAAGACCGCATCCCATCCCAATCGGCTGACCTATAGTGCCAAACACGGCGGTAGCCTGCAGAATGCAACTGCGATTTCAGCGTGAGTGGCACCACACTCCGGACAAGACAATGGTCCGAGGAGCCTAAACGGGCGTCGACGGAAATCTGATATCCGTCCGGGTGAG
Organism: Parnassius apollo; assembly: GCA_907164705.1. NCBI lineage: Eukaryota > Metazoa > Arthropoda > Insecta > Lepidoptera > Papilionidae > Parnassius > Parnassius apollo. The sequence goes on from CAJQZP010000774.1 coordinate 9,239,673, forward strand.
AGGTCAGCAGAAGGTCCAACAGGAATTTGGCGTGATGGTCAGCGAGGATCACGATCTCTGTGGAGGGGATCTGCTGTAGCAACGAATCTGTAGCCATTTGGACGTGGTCGAAGAGTCGGTCTGTTTCGGCATTACCGCTATGGGACCAATAGAGGCACCCATAGACGCGCGGATGGTCGTCGCTGTCTACGAGTAGCCAAAGGATGGACAGGTCCGAACCTTCAAGTCTACTGAGGCGTCGAGAACAGATGTCCTCTCTGACGTAAACGCAAACTCCAGCCCGAGACACAAAGGAGTATTCCAGTTCGTACCCCGGGTAGGAGAGATCAGCCAGTGAGGACACCTGCGTCTTGGTCAGAAAGAGCAGAGCCGGCTTCGCCGGCTCGAGATGGTAGTGGACGGCTTTTAGGTTAGAGTGAAGTCCCCTGATATTGCAGAAATTCACGGACAGCGTGGCAGGTGTCGCCTTGGTCTTGTTGCTCCGTTTGCCCCGAGCAGTTGTAGTCCTGAGCGGAATTTTGCCACCCCCCCCCCCCAGAATACGCGGGGCAGCCTGAGCACCCACGCTCAGAAGTGGAGAAACATGGTCGTGGATGCCTGTGGTAGTCTATCATCATTTAATTCCGCTATCATGTTGATGGGGGGGTATTGGGCCTCCGGCCACCTTCACTCACCAGACGAAACGCGGAAGCAGAGCTTCCACTTCACGCCGGTATTCTGTGAGGTCGTGGTACCACCCCGGTTTGAGCCGGCCCATACGTGCAACAGAAAAGCCGCCGCGTGGCTCTACCACTGTTGAGTTTCGAAATCGGCCTTATTTAAAATGTCAGAGTTGTCGATGTCCAAAGAAAGACTGCACGACCAATCAACCTAGAAAGGGAATAAAGAATGGAAGAGCTGTGCTGGTACTTTCATTTCGCTGATGGGAAAAACACGGATTCGTTGATAATGAAGATATTTCTATAACTGCTTTAGATTATTTCCAGACTCGAATCATGGGCAATGATAAAAAATAAATGATGCAATGCCGGATGCTGTTGAAGACTTACCATTTGATGAAACTTATATGAGAAATCAAAAGTAGTTAGAGCATTTTTAATTAAAATTGGACCGAGTAGACGTAAAGGAAAAAAATTTGATACTAAACTTAAACAGGCTAATGAAATTCATTACTATGCAGGTGATAGCACAGGCGATGTTTTGTGCACCGGTCGTGCCGATATTTCTCGGTAAAACGTCTCTGAGTACCGGAAAAACTTGTTGCTGAAGTCGAGTATTTGCTAAACAAACAATAGACATTTACAGACACAATATTTTTTTGAAACCAATTGTTAGTCCAGGGTTTTCAAAACCTTATAGGTTACCAATTAATGAGAAAAAGGAAATTAATCATCAAATTAGTAACATGCTTAAAGAAGGGATTATAAACCCAGTAAAAGTGACTGGTCTAGCCCCATATTGTTGGTGCCTAAAAATTTGATGAATTGGGTAATAAAAAATGGCGATTAGTAGTGGATTACTGTAAATTAAATAACTGTATTCAGGACGATAAGTACCCTCTCCTTGATATTAGAGAAATCCTAGAATCTTTGTCTGGAAGTGTATATTTTACACATTTAGATTTATATCAAGGGTACAACAATGTTAATTTAGATAAAAGTTGTCGAAAATTTACTGCTTTCAATTCTGGTCAATACCAGATGACGAGAATGCCAATGGGGTTAAAAACAAGTCCCAGTTCATTCTCGCGAATGGTGAATTTGGCAATGTCAGGACTAAATAATGAAAAATGCTTAATTTATCTAGATGACTTCATTGTTTTTGGTAGACAACTAGAACCACAATAAACACTTACAGGATATTTTTGAAAGACTTCGTTCAGCAAATCTAAAATTTAATCCTTCTAAATGTACATTTCTTAACCTCTCAAACCCAAGCGGTCGCATGCGACCGCGGCTATATTCCGTCAAATCACTAGCGGTCGCATGCGACATATTCCGTCAAATATCTAGCGGTCTCATGAGACCGCACCCACCCACAGCACTTTAACCCATAAAAACTTATATTTACAGACTACTTTTCTATGAAAAAGTTTTTCATTATAGGCTCAATATGAAATTATCTATCCTCTTATGCAATAAAAATTAGTTAGTTTATGGTTTTTTATTTACAATCTACGTTCATTTCGTACGATTATTTCGTGTGGCGTGTTATTGTGTTGATTTTGGATTTTTTTAATGTTTTATTAAGCTATTGCATAGCTTCTATCGCGGGCCTTGAGCGCGGGGACCGAATCCAGAAATTCCGTAACGAAAATAACCTCACGCTCCTCACTCCGACGGGCACGGAGGTGTGGCGTTGAAAGCCGTGCATCGTCTAACGTCGTTTTAGTGCGGCAGACTTCGGCACTCGGCAGAGTTCGGCACGGTGTTTGTGTGCGTGCGACTAGACGTATGCGTGTACACTAGCTGCTAACTCAATGATAAAAATTCCTGAATAACCTACATGTATTGTAAAATATAAAAAATATTTTAAACAATATTAACTTCTCATTTATTCAATAAGAGAAAAAAAATTGTTTTCTTATCGGTCACCACGCTCAAAAAGTGTAACTTGATTTAATATCAAAGACTTAACTGCATAAATAAAATAAAGAAATAATTATAATTGCATAAGTTGATAAAAAATGCTATGCAATAGCTTTACCGCGGCAGTCACCGAGTGCCACACGTATTTTTAGTGTTCAAAATTGTTTTGTGTGAATATAATTGATCTTTTTACGTAAATAATTTTGAGTAATGTATAGAAATAATTGTGATATTCAAGCTGCGGTTCTGTGCTGGATATATGAAAATACAATTAAAATCTATTTGTAATGAAGTAAAAGCACTAAAACAGGTAATATAACATAATAAATAAACAGAAACAAGTATTATATTGAAATTTATAATGAAAATTATTGAAAATAAATGTACGACAAAATCAAGGTTAGGTTATTTTTAGCAACGCCGCGGAACGCGATGTAAGCGAGCGATGTTAGTCATTTTAGCTGGCGGCTGAGGGATCAAAAAGACATATTGTATTTGGGACACTGTATATCTAGCGAAGGGATTTTACCTGATCCTGAAAAAGTGAATACAGTAAAAACTTTCCTTGTCCGCAGAATGCCGACGAATTTAAAAGATTTGTGGCATTAAAAAATTACTATAGAAAATTTACTGAAATCGTGCAACCATTAAACTAACATTGTAGAAAAAATACTAATTCGTTAGAAATGAAAACTGTCAAAAGTCTTTTGTAATACTCAAAAAACGTATTATGTCCCCGCCAGTTTTAGGTTATCCTGATTTTATAAAAGAAAATTATTTCATTTTACAAATCGATGCGTCTAATAAAGCAAATGGAGCAGTTTTGTCGAATAAAAATGGAAGACCAGTAGCTTGTACTAGCAGATCTCTAAATAAGGGCGAATCAAACTATTCGGTTATAGAAAAAGAGTTGTTAGCGATAGTATGGGCTGTCAAACATTTCAGACTGTACCTGTATGGGCAATATCTTAAAATCAGAGCTGACAATAAACCTCTCGAACACTTATTTGGCATGAAAGATCCGTCAAGCAGGATTATGAAATTTCGTTTGGTATTAGAGGAATATAATTTTGACGTAGAATATGTAAAGGGTTCAGATATGCAGCTGCAGATGCGTTATCTAGAATCTGTTCGAGTTCAGATGAGTTAAAAGAGTTAAATGAGAACTTCGTTAATATCATGACGCGAGCAAAATGGCGAAAAATGATAAACCTGAATCCTCCTCGTCGGACATGATACCCACGGACTGATGATGATGAGGCCTGATCAACCGAAAGTCGTAAGTAATCATGTCAAGCTAGCAGAAGAGCAGAAGCAGAGTTGCGTATGATTAAAGATGATTTGAAAAAATTAAGAAAGTTAAGAGTTATTAGTGAAGATAATAATACATTTTGGTATGTTGAAAAGAAAAAGAAATTTGTATTAAATGTCTAAGTTCCGACTCACGAATGATGCGACGCGAATTTGTGAGGGAATTAGATGATTTTTGTAAGTTACTAAATGTTAATGAAGTATGTATAATAAAGAAGGGTGATAATAAAGAATTTATTAAAAAAAAACAAGTTGAAGAAATCAAATCTATGAATAATAGGACCGGTCCACGCGTACACATAATAAATAATGTAAAAACGATCGGTAATAAGGATGACAGAACAGTGATTTTAAATGATTTCCATCTCCTACCTAGCAGTGGCTGAGCAGGTGTGAGAAGGATGGTCAACAATATTACTATTATTAACCTCGGTTAGATAATGATGTAAGGAATTTTGTTAGGCGTTGTGACAAATGCCAGCGTCAGAAATTTTCGTTACCCGTAAGAGAGCCATTAGAAATAACAACGACAGCTAACACAGCGCTTGAAAAGATATATTCAGACCTAGTAGGTCCATTTGAAGTTGATAATAATAATTACTCTTATGCTTTAACACTACAATGCAAACTCACTAAGTATGTCGAAGCATATCCCTTAATTTCTGAAAAAAAAAAACGACGAAGTAGCAAAGAGTTTTGTTACTAACTTTATTCTTAGGTATGGAGTACCAAAAGTAATAACTACTGACAGAGGGAAAGAGTTTATCGCATCCATATTCCAAGAGGTATGTAAATTGCTTCAAATAAAACAATTAAATTCAACTGCTTCAATTCAAATTGACAATCACCCTGAGACATGGAGCGATTGGTGAGAGGAGAGTAACTAAATATGGGCTACCATTTTGTTTTAAGGTCAAAAATTAAAAACTATGTAAAAATCAACTTTATATATGTTATAATAATCAGACATATATTTTGAAAGATCAAAATAACAGTCTTATGTTTTTATTACTAAGCTATACTATCAAAATTGAGCATTAAACAAAATTGCAAAATTGGCACTAAATATGGAACAGGTACTCAAATATGGGCTATAGCAACTTTATTATCTTTTAAGAAGATTATGAGCATACATGCTTATCTAGATCAATAATTAACTTTGGTAAGAGTAAAAAATGAATTATTTTAGATCCAAATGTCTCATATCCAACTGTCAAATTCTGGCCCAGCACAGCCATTATGTGCCTAGAGCCCACACATCAAGAATTTAATCCAGAGTCTCCTGAATTTTCTGAAAAAAGTTGCTGGCATTGTGCATCTGCAGAATCAGGAGCTTGGTTGGCTTGGCAATAATATCTGGTTCAGGGTCTGAACCAAACTGGAAAACCTCTCCACCTTCATCGTCAATCACTTCATCATCACTAGTTGTTTTCTTGTCTTGTTTTTTTTTACGGTTTTGTTTTCTCTACTTTGACTTGGTTGGTTGGTTGGTTTTTGGTTTTCTTTTATTTTTCAATATTCTTCTATTTTTTTAAGCAGGGTCTTTTTTATGGGGTGACGAAGTTACAACAGAAGCCACAGCAGCTTTTCTATCACAATTAGACATCTTTCTGATTTTTTGGTACAGGACTTATGTCATAAGGAGATACTAGGCCTAGGCTATTGCGATCAATTCTGGAAGATGATGTTTCACCATTATTTATAGATTCATGTGAGTTCTAGAAGTAGATTCTTCTGTTTGAGTGTCACATCCGGATGTAAAGGTTGAAGGTCTAAATTGAAATTTATTTTCTGTGTCAGATCTAGAACCTTGAGAATGATGCTTCGGTGAACATCAAACTGTCTTCATTAAGAATTGCAATCAAAGGTTTAGGTGAAAGGGGCAGTCTTGCATAGTTATTCGGTGGTTTTTCATTATTGGATGATGATTTTGTTGTCTTCTCGCGAACCGCTTTTATAAGTTTAACCATTTCTTCTTCATACCAATTTTTACTTGGTTCTTTTGATTGCGTCTGTGTCATTTAGTAAAAAAAAAACATTTAAAGACTAATTTCTAACTACCCAAATACAATTACCTAAATATGGGCCAGCCCATATTTAGCATCATAGTCATAGCCCATATCCAAAATTCTTGAAAGAAATAATGTTGAACTTGCACTTCACAAGTCATAAAATGAAACTTATATTCTACAAATAAAAGATATAGTTACACTATTTACTTCTGATTATCATTGATAAAATAACATGTTTTTACTCATCTTACGAAAGTTTTTGAGAGCGGTGAAGCAACAACCTCTTGCCTTCTCTCGAGGTAGAGTGATTGCGGTGTTGGGGCTAATGAATGCGATAGGAGATATTCGTTTGCAGGCCTTTTAATTATTTGTTTTCGAGACCTTTTACTAGCCCATTTAAAGCACTAGCCATTTAGTTACTTTCCTCTACCATTTTGGTTGTTTGTCTATAATACGACAGTTCACACAGAGACGAAATTCACACTTAACGAACTTGTCTTTGATAAAAAATGTTTACTTCCTATTAATTTCACTGTAGATTTAGAGCCACTTTATAACTACGATCACTATCGATGTGAGCTCAAGTACAGGTTACAATTGTCACAAAGAGAAGCAAGGAATAATTAGATAAAGTCTAAAGAAAAGAGAAAAATTGTATTTGATAAATATACCAAGTCTATAAAATACAATGTAAATGATTTAGTATTCTTAAAAATGATTCAGGTAATAAACTAAGCGTCCTAAGTCCTCATAAAGTTGTTAAAGATATGCCACCAAACGTAGAAATAACGAAAAATGGTAAAAATGAATTAGTCCATAAAAACCGCACGAAATCGTTTTTTCAATAATAAATAAAACAAATTTTATATGCTTTGTCTAAATACCTTATTCTTAGTCTTAGTCTTAATGTCTTATCATTATTATTTCTGTGGATTACAATTTATTACTTAATATTATATTATTGATAAGTAATCTATGTTAAATAATCATTTTTCAATCTAATAAAAAAAGTATCCCTAGAATGTCAGAATAAGGTTTTTTTAATAAAAATAAATAAAAAAATGTCGTAATAATACATACATATATTTATTTTTACATGTATATATTTTTTATTTGTGTAATTGTTCATGGGGGGTATATTGTTGGAGCCACACGCAAGTGTGAGTAACGATCCAAGAGCAAGTCTTATCCGACACTATTCCGATGATATCCCGGACGTCAGACTAAGCGAGATTAGAATGGCTCTCCAGCACCTTAAAAACGGCAGGGCCCCAGGCGAGGATGGAATTACAGCGGAGCTTCTGAAAGCGGGTGGAACGGTACGGTACTTGAAGTCCTTCAGAAGCTCTTCAATTCAGTCTTCCATGGTGGCACTACTCCAGAGGCGTGGAGCAGAAGTGCGGTGGTCTTGTTCTTTAAGAAAGGCGACAACGCTCTCTTGAAGAACTACAGACCGATTTCCCTTCTGAGCCGCGTCTACGTGCTGTTTTCGAGAGTAATTACGAGTCGTCTCGCACGCAGACTCGACGACTTCCAGCCTCCCGAACAAGGCGGTTTCCGAAAAGGCTTCAGTACCATAGACCACATACATACCCTGCGGCATTGTACAGAAGACCAGAGAGTACAATCTGCCACTTTGCCTGGCGTAGTGGACTATGAGAAAGCCTTTGATTCTGTCGAAATTTGGGCGGTGCTACAGTCCCTTCAGCGGCGCCAAGTTGACTGTCGGTATATCGAAGTGCTGAAGTGTTTGTACGGTAGGGCTACGATAGTTAACCGAGTACAGAACCAGAGCTCGAAACCTATCCAACTGCAGAGAGGTGTAAGACAGGGTGACGTTATATCCCCGAAACTCTTCACCGCTGCATTGGAAGACGTTTTCAAGCTACTGGACTGGAAAGGATACGGTATTAACATCAATGGCGAGTACATCACTCACCTTCGATTTGCCGATGATATAGTGCTTATGGCAGAATCGCTGGAGGACTTAAGCACTATGCTCAATGACCTCAATAGTGCCTCCCAACAGCTAAATACGGTCTTAAGATGAACATGGACAAAACAAAGATCATGTTTAATGTCCATGTCACACCTATGCCGGTAGTTGTTGGGAGTACTATGCTCGAAGTTGTTGACGAGTATGTTTACCTGGGACAAATAGTCCGACTAGGTAAGTCCAACTTCGACCGAGAGGTCAATCGACGAATTCAACTCGGCTGGGCAGCATTCGGGAAATTACGACACATCTTCTCGTCAGGTATACCTCAATCTCTGAAAACTAGATTGTACAACCAGTGCGTGTTGCCAGTGATGACTTACGGATCTGAGACGTGGTCCTTCACTGCTGGCCGTATGAGGACGCTCAAGGTCGCTCAGCGAGCTATGGAGAGAGCTATGCTCGGAGTTCCTCTGCGTGATAGACTCAGAAATGAGGATATCTGCAGTAAAACCAGAGTGACCGACATAGCCTAACGAATTAGTAAGCTGAATTGGCAATGGGCCGGCCATATAGCTCGAAGAACCGATAACCGATGGGGAAGAAAGGTTCTCGAGTGGCATCCTCGTACCGGTAGGCGTAGTGTAGGGCGACCCCCCACTAGATGGAGTGACGACCTGGTAAGATATGCAGGAAGTCGATGGATGCAGGTGGCTCAGAACCGTGCTTTGTGGCACTACTTGGGGGAGGCCTATGTTCAGCAGTGAACTTGTGAAGGGCTGTAATGATGATGATGATGTATATATTTTTTATAATGTAAGTGTTCCTAATATTTAGAACAATAAAATATTTTAATGTTTAAAAAATAATAGTATCCTTGTATTGTCACACTTTTTTTTCTCTTTTGGATGGAAGGTGTAGGAGTAGTTGTAAGAATATAATAGAAGTACACACACAAGTGTTATAATAATATTATATAACCCAAATTATTATACAATAAAGGCAGTCTTATGTCATCATTCTTTTGTTTGACTCATCTCCTGACATTCGCCCTACCGGAAGAGTTCATACTATTATTGACAACTTTTTGCGTTCTGTTACTTAAATATGAAATAATTAATTTAAGAACTTATATATATGAAATGCTTCTTACACCGTATATTGAAGTTTCTTGATTAATTTGATCATTTTACGTGGTAGAGCCCTGCTGTAGCAGAAGTATAGTTTTAAGTTTTAACACGAATGGGTCGGCTCGATAGGGAAGGACTACGCTCTCACCGAATGCCAGTTTAAAATAGCAGTAAGTGTAGAGATTCGGAGACCATTTTTACTGGAAATGAGGCATTTCTTCTTAGTCCTCACGGGTGACAACGCATCTGCATTTTGATCTACAATCGAGAATAGATATAGATGTCTATGGACTACAGCAATCACTCACCATCAGGTGGACTATCTCTGTGTGTCGGTGACAAACGAGTGTATGGGTGACTCGTTTGTCACCTGTAACCTATTAAAAAATCCTGTTTAACTGGAATCGAGGCATTCCATCTTAGTCCTCAAGGGTGACAACGCATCTGCATTTTGATTCTTAATCGAGGAAAAATGTAGATGTCGATGGGCCACAGCATCCGCTTACCATCAGGTGGACTGTGTGCTCGTTTGCTACACTTATCCTTTAAAAAAATGCAATGAAAATATATTTAATCTACTCAATACCAGCATCAGTTATTGACCCCTTGTGAAACCGAATTGATTTTTATAAAGTAAATTATTTGCATTTATTTTATTGTAAGTAATGCGGCCGCGGCACTGAGTGCATCATAGCATGAACTAATACTATTTTTTTACATCACATTATCCTTTCGCTTTTTATTTTCAACGAAAAACATGACATTAAGAAAGTTAAGTATTATTTTCTCACGCCGAAGAATAGTTTTCATACAAATTTAATTTTCAGCAATGGCAACCCACATGGAGGATCGGAATCTGATACTGGAGCGTTTCCGTGACCTGCACGAGTCCCTGGCATCCGGGCCTCTAGAGAACGAATTCGCAGACAATCCAGCACTACTAAAGACGCAGCTGATGCCCCACCAGCTGCATGTACTCACCTGGCTGCGTTGGAGGGAGACGCAGCGACCAGCTGGTGGCATCCTAGGTTTGTGTGTTATGCACGCATGCGCGTGCGCGTGTGCGTGTGCGTGTGCATGAGGGAGGCATATGTTCCGCAGTAGATTTGTGAACGGCTGTAATGATAATTATGATGATGATGGTTTGAAGGGTGTAATGATATCCTTATTCCCTCGCCATTGATATTAATATCGTATCGTTTCCGGTCCAGTAGCTCAAGCATAGTGCTCCCAACAACTTTCGGCATAGGTGTGACATGGACATTAAACGTGATCTTCGTTTTGTCTATGTTCATCTTAACAACTATCCAATGGGAGACACTATTGAGGTTATTGAGGATTGTGCTTAGGTCCTCCAGTGATTTTACTATTACGACTATATAGTCGGCAAATCGATGTTGAGCTATATACTCGTCATTTATGTTAATACCGTATCGTATCCAGTCCAGTAGCTTGAAAACGTCATCCAATTCCGCGGTGAACAGTTTCGAGGATATTACGTCACCCTGTCTTACATCTATTTGCAGTTGGATAGGTTTCGTACTCTGTTTCTGTACTGGGATAGCCTAGCTTCTTATCATCTTAGCCCTACTGTACAAATACTTCGGCACTTCGATATACTGACAGCCAACTTGGCACCGCTGAAGTGTGAACACCGCCCAAATTGCTACGGAATCAAAGGCTTTCTCATAGTCCACATACGCAAGGCAAGGTGGTAGATTGTACTCCTCGGTTTTCTATACAATTTGCCGAAGGTTGTGTAAGCGGTCTATTGTCTAAAGCCTTTTCGGAAACCGGCTTTTTCGAGAGTCTGGAGGTGGTTGAGTCTGCGTGCGAGACGATTCGTAATGACTCTCGAAAACAGCACGTAGACGCGGCTCTTAAGGGAAATCGGTCTGTAGTTCTTGAAGAAAGTGTTGTTGCCTTTCTTAAATTACAAGATTACCGCACTTCTGCCCCATGCCTTTGTAGTCTTGCCTCCCCCAGGGTACGGAATTACAGAGCTTCTGAAGAGATTCAAGTACCGGTTTTCCACCCTCTTTCAGAAGCTCCACTGTATTTCCATCCTTGCCTGGAGCCTTGCTGTTTTTAAGGTGATGGAGAGCCATTCTAATCTCACCCAGGCTGACCGGGATACTATCGGAATAGTGTCGGATAAGACCTGCTTAATGAAGCAGTTAGGATAGCAACATTGACAAAAACCTTTATGCTTAATTTTTTTCTAGCAGACGGCATGGGTCTAGCTAAAACTATGACGATGATAGCGCTGATAGCAATTGACAAAGAAATCGACATAGACGATGACGACGACGAGTACGAAGATCATACTGGACAGAACACTTGCAAATGTAAGTTTTCTACCTTTCAATTTAAAAATTTAATAGTGTTGTAAATTATTATATATATTCTTCCTTGCTTTATTTTCTTTGTTATAAAATAAAATTCTAAATAGAACCCATTAATTCACATGGGCCTCCTAAAATTATTGAGGGGATAAAAGTTTTGGAGTAGGAAAGACCCTGACGCAACGTGATCAAGCTGCGCAGATGCTGAGCTTCCTTAAACGCATCACCAGAGGCTTTCAAATATCTAAACACAAAAGTTTTACTTTATGACCGAGCGAAGGAGCCAACTAAAATATGCGAGTGCAATATGGAACCCAACATACGTAGTGCTGTCGCAAAGAAAAGATATTCAGAGAGCCTTTACAAGATCGTGCATTCATATGTAGTGGAATTTCACATACTTGTCCCTACGAACAGCCATTGGCATTTTCTAAAATACCTTGTCTAAAGAACAGGAGAAAAAATCACGGCCTGGTGGTATGGCTTTTACAACGTTCGTTTGTTACACCCTATTTTTTTCCAGACGGTAAAAATAGTCATGCAGTATAATTGGAAACAATAATAAATATAGAGTGGCATATAACTTATTCCCATGGATATCAGCATAATTTGTTCTGGACAATTACGTATTTTGCAATTTTCAATATAATTTTTGAAAGTAAGTTTGTAACAAAAGGACACAAAGGCTGTTGTATAACTTACACTCATGAATTTCAGCACAATTTGTTCTAGAACATTTTATTATATATTTTGCAATATTTTATACACGTAAATAGTGACTGCTGAATCACCCTTCAACTTGTTGCTATGCATTACTTTGAGCTCACAAAGCATATATCTACCTTAACCTTAACTCACGCGAGGCGTCACAGTCCTCGCTCCACGTAATCGAACTCTGATTCTTTAGCTATCGCGTGGTGTAATTAAATATTGGATGTACACGATAGATAGCTGTAGCTGCAACACCAAATTGTACTCCCCCCCAATTTTGTTATCATCCGTTTTCTGTATTACCTCCCACTGTGGAAGCAATGGAGATGAACTTGGTCCCATACAAGCTTGGGCCCGGCGTGAACAAAGTTCAAATATGTCTTATTTTGAAGATTAAAAACATTTGTTACCTATTTTAAAAAAGTCATATTTTTGCAGCACATGGCGTTATATTTTTATTTTGTTTTATGATTTGTAGGCTATGTAGTAAAATCACTCGTTCTTGTGATAAGTTATTTTAATAAATTAGAGGTACCAAAGAATGCTTTTTGTAGATACTATTAAATAATTTTTAAAATAATATTTAAATTGTGTAATTATTTTCTGCAATTATTAATAAAATGTCATCTAGAAAAACAGCCAGAGGGCGTACATTGTTTGCTCTATTCTTCTTTTAACCCAAGTACCACATTATTGTCATTATGTGGGTGCAACAACCTACTGTCCAGTAATCCGAAGCAACATAGAAGAATAAGCAACAGAGATAAGCCAAGGGTTAAGTTAAATAAATACACAAAAATAAAAGCACGAAATCTATCCACAAACACAGCCATAATGCCAAATGCGCATAACAAGTTAAAACTCGAAGTTACCGAGTTAAGTCTCCATAATGATTTCTTATATTTACGCGAACACTACACATTGATTAAAACTACTTTAACGGATTTCATCGCGTTTAATTTACATAAGTTAAGTCTCCCTTGAAACGGGCAATAATCAATGACCATACAGTCTATTCAGTCGTGTCAGATAATATTTAAAGGCTTTTTAGTTTATAACATAGCCTATTCAATCCTTTTTCTAAATATATTTCTTTTATTCAATAATAATCACTTCAATGTTTCAATATTATGACTTTTTTTTATATTTTTTTATAATGAAGAACGCTACGCTTTAATTATGTATTGCCATCGACAAATGAATATATTTAAAAACGTATCGTTTCTGCAATAGGAAAGGCATTAGTTTTCGTTTTTCCGTTTAAAAAATATTTTTATAGTAGGTACACGGTGACTCAAAACTACGTTTAAGTCACGCTCATGCGGGACTTAACTAGCCGATTATTGTACGGTATATTACTTAAGTCACGCATAAAATTTATAATATTTTATAATTTTTAATTTTTTTAACAATTATTGAAACATAATAATAAATACAGAAGAATAGAACTTTAATTATTAACATCTATTAGATTACTTGAAATTACAAACAACGCATTAAATAATTTGATAGAGAAATATAAAAAATACTTGACATAAAGTTATTTAAATTTTTTGTACATTTTCAGCTTGTCTATATTTTTTAAAGTACAATTATTTAAAAACACAATTATTATTACTACCATTTACCGTCACATTACAATTGCTGAACAATAATAAGACAGTTTTGAATTCAGGTTTGATAAATCTGGATCATACAAAACTTCTGTAAATCTAATCTCGTTGCACCTTTGGTCCCGTTTAATTAAGACTTTAGATCGATGTTGTTACTGTTGATAAGAAAGGGGGATCACTGCTACCTTGCTTGGTCTGACAAGATTTTTGTCTTTATAATTACTTAGTATTCTACAATTTTTCAATTAAAATCGTTGATTTAAGTCCTAGTGACTGTAAAATAATGTACGATACATTAGGAACATAAGTAACCTATCATTAAAACGTTTAAAATTAGTACACTCGCTTCGCTTGTGCGCATATTTCACACGGTTCCATAATCAGCTACTTAAATCCCTTATATCCTTATGTACTATTGTGACAGTCTTATGTTTTACAGAAACAAAAACCATTTATTTATGCTCATAATCTATCATTTTATTATCCACAAATTTTTGTATAACTGTTAAAAAACAACGTCAAGCACTCAATTTCATACATATCCTTTAAAGACGTATAAGTGGAAACAACATAAGGTAAACATAAACACGTAACGTATAAGTGAAAATAAATGTTTGATGTAATGGTGCAGTATTACGCGGCGGCACGCTGGTTGTGTGCCCCGCGTCGCTGATGCAGCAGTGGGCGGACGAGGTGGCGCAGCACTGCCAGCCGCACCGCATGTCCGTGTACCAGCACCACGGTGCCGCCAGTGTGCAGAATCCGCACCGCCTGGCCCCCTTCGACCTCGTGATCACAACTTACAATACCCTGCTGCGCGAGACTGAAAAGGTAACTGAGCAGCATCGCAGCACCACGGTGCCGAAATGGCGCAGCAGCCGCACGGCTAGGTTATGGGTTCCAAGACTTACAAATTTCTCTATCGCACGATACGACGATATGAAGCGAACGGTATGAAACAGGCAGCATTTTTGAAAATAGATACTCGCGCTGCGCATATATTTTCAAAAAAAGGGTTCGAAAAAGGGTAATGTGGACTCCAATGTACGATATAGGGCAATGGATTCCCTTATGCTACCTGCGCTAACTTTATTATAAGAAAAGTTTTTAGTTTTGTGATCTTTTCGATCTTGCTGTCGCAATAAAATACCGCTGTACGATAAAAGACTAGCTCCTAATAATCTGTCTGGTAGTGTATTTGTTAGCTTTTTCCAAATTCTTATCTCTCTTGTACACAGAATATCCTGCTGATTAAAGAAAAAGGCACATCATTGTAACCGTGCATTAAAGTGACTCATCTAAAAAATGGGCGCATTTCCTTTTCCTCCCCAACACTTTTTCATGATCCTTCGAATCGGATGCAACATTCAATACATTGTTCTGTTTGTAATAAGAAGAGTCTTAGTAATATCGCGTGGTAGTAAATTGGTGTCAGTGGTTGATCTAAAGCAGTGTTTTCAGCAAGCACTTTGCTTTATACATTAAACAAAACAATCCGCTAAAAACATATTCTCTTCGTCGACATAAATCGTCGTCTATTGATATTATTTTACCCTTTGCTTCGCGCACTGTCAATCAAAATGATTTATTTTATGACTCACTAATACTGTAATTTTGCTGAACTGAGCCTTTTTATATTATTTGATACAGTAACATTTGAAGTGTGATATACTGTCTACTTAACACATTTATATGGTAAAATACATATTAGGATATGGTTCTACTGCAGATATCGTCATAATGAAGTCTATCACAGAGTTAAACTATGCATATAACTCCCTCTATAACTCTCTCGGCGACATGTGTTTCCTCCTATGGCTAGCAGTCAAAAATCATACGTAAGATACAAACTTCCTTGCTCTGAGCCATAAAAAGGTACTGTGTCCCTCCGACCACGCGCCGGGTACCGCCGCACTGATTTTGTTCGCCATGTGTTCTAGTAAGGAGTATATATTACTTCAATGCACGAGTGTTCTTCCCTATAATAATTATAATATATATAATATATATATACATACACATCTCCTGGCTCTGCACTCATCCCGTTCCTATAAGTTCCTTCAAATAATCGAGTCGGTTGGCATCCATGCTCTACCTCTACAAACTACTCAACCCAATGCCGACGGAGAGAACACCTGGTTTGATTAAATGCTCACCTCAAACCCCACTTTTGTCTCTTCTCATGAATAATATTATGCTTCTGGTTTCTTCCATTATAATCTCATTTTCCTTTCCTACATCCTGTAACCTCCTAAACCGACATCTAAAATCCTGCACTTGCGTTGTTTTGGTCGTATGGATGTAGAGAAATTGTGTCAGGATGCTTCTAAAATTAACTGGAACAATGTGATAGCCGCTCACACGGTAGACGAAAAAGTTAGCGCATTTAATAACATATTAATTAATCTTTATAATATGCATGCTTATCTCAAAAAAGTAAAGATAAAGCGACTGCCTGCACCTTGGATGACGACAAAGGTCCGCATTTCGATGAAGTGTAGAGACTGAGCTTAAAAAATTGGTTCATATTTGATACGCAACCCGAAACGCCGATTTATTCTTAGAAACATCATATCCTCTTCCCTCGCAGATATTTGGAAGTTCCTTGGAACCATGGGTATTAGTTAAATACCCCATCCTGAGTTTCAGGGAACAATTGGCTTGGATGATATCAATCTTCACTTCTCTTCACATACACCTTTGTATCACCAAACCAAATATCAAACTATTAGTAAGTTTACTTCGTCCTAATATTGCTCCTTTTCGATTTTCTTAATTAGCGACGAATGAGATGAGAAAGCTAATACTCTCTATTAAGTCTAATGCTGTTTGGGACAATGTCAGTCGCCGTATGATTATTGATATCATAGACCATCTTCTCCCTGCTATTTCCACTATAATAAACTTTTCTCTGGATTCTGGAGTTTTCCCGTTGCTGTGGCGTATAGCTCTCGTTATTCCTCTGCCCAAAATTTCTAATCCTTCTGTAGCCAATCACTTCCGACCTATATCCATTCTTCCCTTTTTATGAAAGATACTAGAGGCCTGTATACACAAACAGCTATCAAAGTTTATCTTCTCGAACCTGTTAAGCCCATTACAATCTGATTTCAAGCCAGGTCATAGCAATGTTTCCGCGCTCTGTAAAGTCACTGACGACATTAGGACAGGCATGGTGGAAACTAAAGTCTCAGTGCTAACTTTTGTTGACGTCTCTAACACCTTTAATGACATCAGTCACGACATCCTACTGTCTATCCTTTCACTTTCTATAATCATGAGATAATGAGATGAGGATTCGGAGTGGTCCTCATATTTATTCGAGGCCGCCAGCAGTCAGTTCGCATTGACAAGTCTTCATCAACTAGGTGTGACTTGCATACTTGTGTTCCTCGAGGCGGTATTCTATCTCCGTTATTATTTTTAATATTTATAAATCTCATTACCCTCAATCTTGTATGTTGATGACCTGCAGTTGTACTCACACGCGAAGGTCGACTGTATATCTACAGCAATTGACTCTGTTAATAGAGAGCTAGAGTATATAAAGGACTGGTCTGACAAGTTTGGCCTTAAAGTTAACCCATACAAATGTCAAACAAAACTTATTTTGATTCGAAATGGTCAGTACTGCAGAACAGCAATTCCGTAGATAAAGACCAATTACAAATATATTCATGTGCTATGAAAGTTTCGGTAGTTTGTAATATATAATATTTAGTACTTGCCTTAAACTGTTGTTGTTCAAGTAATCATACTTTGTATTTCTTTCTAAATCTAAATATAGTATTTTATTCCAAATTTTGAAGGCAGTATATTTAAAACATTTTTTCGATTTAACACGCTTATAGGTTGGAAGTATATACAATAGTTTACCCCTTTCATTTCGAACGTGTTAGTTGACATTTTGGAGATATTTTTTCATATACATAATGAGGAGATTGCGAATTATTTGTACTGCTGATGGTCGCGTGTACTGTAGGAGACACAGAGAGTAAAAGAATGAGTGAGGTGGTGAACAGGGCGGTGCCTTGTGCCGCGCTGCATTATTTACATTTCAGGTGGACTATGATTTCGTTTGTCACTTTCCTTTTATAAACACGAGAGGCCTTCCCTATCGGTGGACAGCTTAGTGCATAGAGAGCATTTACGTTAGAGCGCGTGTTGGAGACCGATTCACGATCGGTCTCCAACACGGCGAGTGTGCTCATACCATTAACCATTGCCATTTTACTTTATTACCATATATTATAATATATTATCCTTGCGCAATGACTTTCGTGTGTTACCATCTTCGATCAATGATAATGATACTAGATTAAGGATCAAAAATAAGTCACGAAGTGGCCATGTTTGCACACAAGTAAACATCTATATTTCTTACTATGAAATATAACCTTATCACTCAAACATAAAGTTTAAATACCATTACAAAATATCATTTAAGTTATGGCATCCGACAAAGATACCGCTTGAACATAAAAAGTCATATGTACACAAATATCTAGAATGAAACTAAAAATCTAAGTGATAAGGTTAAAAATATTATGTTAACAAATTCGTGCTTACTCTATTTTATTCTTGGTATTACATTTCAATGTGCGTTAAAATGGCTATGATTGGACCATACTAATTTGAAATAAGACCACAAAAGTATTTGTGGTCTTATTTTTCGGTCCGTTTTTGAAGCGCTTATCGGTATGGTGGTCGGTATTCTTGGTATTACATTTCAATGTTCGTTAAAATGGCTATGATTGGACCATACTAATTTGAAATAAGACCACAAAAGTATTTGTGGTCTTATTTTTCGGTCCGTTTTTGAAGCGCTTATCGGTATGGTGGTCGGTATTCTTGGTATTACATTTCAATGTTCGTTGAAATGGCTATGATTGGACCATACTAATTTGAAATAAGAACACAAAAGTATTTGTGGTCCTATTTTTCGGACCGTTTTTGAAGCGCTTATCGGGAATCTAGTAGTATTATTGATCGAGGGTTACCAATTTATTCGTTAGAATTATATCTGACAAGGGTAATGAGTGAGTGGGAGGGAGAGAGTCAACGTAGAGTGAGTGAGATGGTGTACAGGGTATTGCGTAACAATAGGAGCGCTACGGCCGCCGCTGTATTGCCGCGCTAAGCGCGTCCAAAATCTTCTTTGTTATAGTACGTTTCTAGGGCAGGCGGAAAAAAGTACATTGACCTCAAGTATTATGTTAGCATCGAAACAAAACGACAGTTATTGCTTCCATACATTTCTTTATAGATTACGTATTGTTACGTGCTAAGCATGTCTCATGGTACGGGGTAGGGTCGCAGGTAGTTGAAGGAAGCGGCCATTCAGAGATAATAAACCTGTGTCTCACGTGCTGAATTTTTATTAAGTTTGTTTTATTAATTGTACTATTACGTTTTGTATTAAAGAATTTGTTACTGTTTGGTGACGTTTTGTATATTATCACTATTATGAAATCGGATCCATCGACATGAAAATCTCATTAAAGACTTTACGTCACCACGAAAGAAGCGGAAATTGTCGCATATTTCGGAAACCGAAAAAATAATGATTGTAAACATCTATAAATATATAAAAGAAACGTGGTCTAGTAACGTATATCCATCCAAAACGGTTATGAAAAATAAGACTGCTGATATTTTAGGTTATAATCAAAGTGTCGGACTCTTCTACATCTACATCATCATAAGATGATTCTGAAATATATACAGATGAATAGTCTGTCAAGTGTCTCTGACAATATTTTATGAGAAGTTTTATGTATGTTTCAAGGTTGGCTGCTGAAGAATGCTTAGCATTAAAAGTTCGTCTTTTTACCTACCTACCTACTTATTAAAGTACTTACCTACTATTAACGTAATAATGAAAATTGTAATAACTCATGATTTATAAATAAACTTAAATTAATGTTAATTTGATTTTTAATTCATTTAGATACAGGATAATCTTATTTCTTTAATATATAATAATAGACATAGGGCCTGTAAAGAACTTCGCACTCGGCACCCTTGCCTTTCACTCTGATGATGTATGTAATGATAAAAGGATTAAAAAAATGTACCTTAACAAAAAAGATTGCTTTTTTGTTGATTGATCGTTAAAGGTCAATGTCCTTTTTTCCGCCTGCCCTAGAAACGTACTGTAGAAGGGGACTGCAGTAGCCACATACTAGGTGGACTGTAAGTTCGAGCCCTGAATTCTGATTTCGATTGTTACTTTGGTTGTAGGGGCCAAAAATCATACATTCTACTTTATGTTAACGTGGTTCGAACTTCCACGCCCCAATTACTTATATAATGCACCTATTTTCAACTGAAACTCAATGTGTGTAATAAACTGTTAAAGTAACAACACATGTGCCTATTTTATACGCCACTTATACACAAAGAAGCTTTATGAGACGCAAACTGTGGCCCGCAGATAAATACGAGAGTCTTTGCCTATCGGTGTTTGCGTTTAGTACGTAGGAAAGAGATAGAGGGGGGTAGTGAGTACTGATCGAGTGAGAGGGCATGCACAGGGTGGTCCGCTGCACCGCATACGCTGGCGGCGCGTAGTGCTGGACGAGGCCCATGCGGTGCGCAACCACAGGAGCCGGACGGCGGCCGCCGTGCTGCCACACTCGCTGTGCGCCTCCCGCCGCTGGGCGCTCACCGGCACGCCGATGCATAACAGCGACCTTGACCTCTTCGCGCTGCTGCGCTTCCTCGGCTGCTCGCCCTTCGATGATCTGCAGGTGAACGCACGCACGCTCACTCATACACGTACACGTATACCTACACGCACACATACTCGTATATATACGCACATACACGTACACGCACGTACACGTACTTACACGTACTCGTACACGTAGATAGATAAGATAGATGAAACATTTTAGAGTATAATTAATTTTTTGTCATTGATTTATATATTACTAGCGTAAAATCATTGATTTTTAGCGGCAAAAAATATTCTGGTGACTTTTGCGACATTTGCACAATCTGTTCTGTACCCACTTACTTCAATTTTTTTTATCATGTGACTACTTTAGGCGTATGGAATACTATACTTCATGCATTAACAAATTATAAAATGTAAAAGAAACGAAAAAAGGTTCTCTGGATGTCGCTATTACAATAATAAACACATAAAAATATCGCAACATTCCATTACTTATTACAAATAAATCACTTAATAATATCGTTATATTGGTTGTTATTGTTCGATGTATCTTTTGTTTATATAATATATTGTTCGATTTTTCTTTTTTTTTACGTTTTTATTAATAAAATTATATTTAGCGACATTTGGAGACTTTTTTGTTACTAAATTCACTTATAATTAGGGACTTGGCAGTCTAGAGACCTGCCTACACTAATTCAATGTGGCAACATTGCTCGGTGCTTCAAGTTAGCTAAAATGTTTAACGTGAATTTATTATTTGGACTAAAGCTAGGCTAAGTACTAACGAGTTTTAAAAGTTATAACCATGGGAAAATCATACTCAAAAACTGAAGAAAAAGAGATTATATCTCAAAATACATCCGAAGGAAGTTATAACGCAAGTTATTCCGAACAAGAAAATCAGATAAACAATATACTGATTACTACGTTTTTGGTGTTGATGGCGATTGTCATCATCATCATCATTACAGCCCTTCACAAGTCCACTGCTGAACATAGGCCTCCCCCAAGGTGTGCCACAAAGCACGGTCCTGAGCCACCTGCATCCATCGACTTCCTGCATGTCTTACCAGGTCGTCACTCCATCTAGTGGGGGGTCGCCCTACCCCTCGCCTACCGGTACGAGGCTGCCACTCGAGAACCTTTTTTCCCCAACGGTTGTCGGTTCTTCGAGCTATACGACAGACCCATTGCCACTTCAGCCTACTAACCTGTTGGGCTATGTCGATCACTCTGGTTCTACTGCGGATATCCTCATTTCTAAGTTTATCACGCAGATAAACTCCGAGCATAGCCCTCTCCATAGCTCGTTGAGCGACCTTGAGCGTCCCCATACGGCCAGCAGTGAAGCGATTGTCATACTTGCAATCATTTACCTGAAACTTAGGGAGAGGCATAAGAAGTGGATAGAACAGCGAGTAGGTTACGATTTTTTGATAAGAGTATGAAGCCGTTTGTCTGGGCGCCGGGACCAGGAACCAGTGCGTGAAGAAGGAGTCGTTTAAGTGTTCGTGAGCTGGTAACAAATAGGAGGCAAGGCAAACATCGCGCTCTGTCCCGGCAAAAATGTCCCATTGGAAGTTAACCGAAATTCTGCGAACTCCGAAAAAAGGCAGTTCTAACACTAAAACAGAGAATTGCAATATTATCCGATCAGGCTGGATACGGTATACGGGAAAAACTGCAAGTTTTAGTTGGAGATTCGTTAAATGTAACGTCTATGGAGGGTAAAAGTAAGGAGTACAGACTGTGTTTTAAAAAGTGTCCACAGAAAACAGTTAAATAAGGGTGGCGCCACTATAGCTACGGGCTAAATTTTAAAGAATGTGCCGAAAAATATTAGTGGGATAGATGACTTTTTTGAGGTTATATTTACTAAATAAAATTATTTTAGATTTTAGAGCTACTGAGCAGTTTAGCAGCACACTTCAAACCGTCAACAACTGCTAAGTTCATTTCATCCCATTAGCTACTCCAGCGCTGTTGTGGAGAGTTTTGAACTGTTATTTACTGCTAACAGATGACCACTTTTTCACTATTCTACTATGGGAGTTAGTACTCCTTACTTCTACACTCAATAGTAACGTCAGTATTAAAATCGAATGCGCCCCCTAGTGACATATTAAGAACATGTTTCTTTATGTGTAAGGATTTTACAAATTCCGACTTTATTTTAATAATGGTAGGCTCTTATGACAGTAATCCTTTGAAAGTATTAAGTTCTCTGCATCATACTGTGCAAAATTTGTCAAATACAAACATTCTGGTTGGTAGGATGTATCACAACTAAATTATACCTGAAAATTAGTTTGTAATTGTGAAAATTCCAATTATATTTCATTAGATGACTATTATATTTACAGCGAGCGTTAACCATCTGAACCCTCTCAGAAATGAGGGGAGGCTAGTGCCCAGCAGTGGGACTTATATAGGCTGTAACTTTACTTACTTTTACTTTAGATGAACGACGACTTTGGTAGTTTTGACATAGTAATTGCTTGCAGATTAATATATAGGGGAAATATTACATACAAAATATAAACTTAACTACTTACAATGTGTGAACAATGATCTTAAACCCAAAGATAAATTGATAACTTTGGAATTGAAAAATGCATATACTCAAACAGATTTACTTTTTGACTTCAGAGAGGAAATAAAACCTATATCCAAAACGTTGTTGAATTCTTCGCAGACCAATAATTCATTAATAACTCGTAATGACATTAATATTTTTCGTGAATAAGGAAATATCTGTACCTTGTAATTTTTCTATTGACTCCTTCCGGTCAAAAACCATCTGTTTAAAAATATTTCATCAAAATGTTTGCGGAATTAGTAATAAAAAATTAGAACTAGAACTATATATTGAATCTTCTGGTAATGACTTGGACTACTTATGGATATCAGAACATTTCTTAAATGACAAATCTGCCCACGCACTTAATTTGCATAATTATAATTTAGCTTTATACAGCACAAGAACGACGAAGAAAAGCGGAGGTAGTCATATTCTAGCACACAAAAACAAGGAATGTGAAAAGATTGACGCAATTATAAAATTATATACATCAAATGTTTTTGAAATATTCGGTGTAAAGGATATTGAAACAGGGTTACATTTATGTTGTTTCTATAGAAGTCCAGTTGACAAATACTTTGAAAAGTTTTTGGAATGTTTAAAAAAAATGTTACGACAAGAAATGCATCATATGTGGTGATTTTAATATTGAAATGCTTGTTTAGAGTAAAAAACTTCCGAATTCATTAGTATTTTGTATTGTTATAATTGTTTATATTAATTTAATTTATCAATATAATTATAATTTATTATATAGGTGCCTTATACATACTCCTATATTTATTCGAAAAAACTCGAATTCCTGTATAGATTACATTATTTAAAATCTTTCTGAAGATGACATGGAACGGTGCTTGGTGGATCACAATGGTCTAGCAGATGGTCACGGAGGCCTGTTTTGCGATATCATTCTTGATAAAACCAACATCAACACTAAAAACCCAGAATATATAATAATACTTCAAAAAGAATAATGAATAGAAAAAATAAGGCTGGGTTTAACTAGGTTTTAATAAAATCTTTAGGGAATGCTTTCCAAGAAAAATGTTAATTTACAGCCTATGAAAAATAATATAATAAAATGGGTCACTAAAGGAATTAAAGTGTCAAGTAAAATGAAAATATTATTGTGCTCAGGCATTCCAAAAACTTCTAGCATCGCAAATTATAAAATGAATTACATTCGAATTTATAAAAGAGTTTTACCACGTGCTCGGCAGTGAATTAAAACATCGTGAGGAAACCTGCATGTCTGAGGAATAAGAAAAAAAATATTTCGAAGACATGTGAAGTTCGCCAACACGCATTGGGGCAGCGCGGCGGACACTTCCTTGCCCTAAAACCCTCTCAGAAATGAGGGGAGGCCTGTGCCCAGCAATGGGACGTATAACTCGTACGAATTAACTTGAGACCTAGGCCGTTGACGTAATTGTCAATGTACGGTGTGCAAAATAATGCGTCGTAATATTTGTTTATTTGAAATTTTTGAGGTTTGCATGACATTATTAATAAAAACAAAATAAAATGTTCTGTCAAGGGGTGAAGTAATTAAGTGATATACTGTTGCCATTTTTATATATTTTAAATATTTATTTTTTATAATATATATAATATTATTTTTAGTTAACGCGTCAAGGAAGGACAAAGAAATAAACATACACACTTTCTCATTTATAATATTAAATAAAAATTAAAATAAAAATTTTAAAACTTTTAGAGCAAGTGTCCGTGCTTGGCTATGTATTGTCTTTCCTCCCATCTTTTTTAAAAATAAAAAAGGCGGAGTAACTCCTAAGCGTCACAAGAAAACGGCACCACACAACGTCCAAACTTAACAATAAAACAACGCAATTAACAACAAACAGGTAAAATAACGTTCAAGTATAACAAAAACAAACAAAAGTCCAAACCAAACAGCAAACAATTATCAAAAATATCGAACTAGAGTCGAGACGCGGTGCGGGGAGTCGGGAAGGGGGTCGCATTCCAGCGGAGTCTCAAGTTAATGCGTACGTGTTGTATATAAGCTGTAACTTTACTTTACTTTTTTTTTATAAAAGAGCTCTTAGACATGCTAAAAGTTACCCATAGCACAGCACCTTAGCAAAGCTAAAAACATCATCAAAGAGACGTGGAAAACAGAAAACACAAATACAAAGAAAACTCAAAGAAATGTTGGAAGAATGATAATTTTAAACATAAACGAAATAGTTATTGTTGATCCACAGGAAATAGTAAACAATTTTGCTGATATCTTTGTTTACAAATCGTCATTGTTAGAGAAAGATGAAGAGAGAGCGATGATTTTTTTAAAAGAAACAACGGCTAGATGTCGACAAAAAGACTTCATCTGAAGAAGGAGATTTAATTTAGATAACGAGCGATTCCGAGCGAACCGAGCTATCAACTTCATTGCAGCGTTTCACAACAGTTATTGGAAAAAAACTGCAAAAGTTGTTGGTAATAAAAAAGATTTGCGTACGTTACTAATAAATGTGCGTTCAGTTTAATATTGCTAAGAAGACAAATACTGCTTCTCGGATGAAGACATACACGTATATGTACACGTTCACACATACGTACACGTACACGCGCGGAATAAAATGAAGCATTCCGAAATAATCATCTTATTTGCAAAGCTATTAACATTACTAATATTCCCTTTAACCACTCCTCGTAAGCTTAAAATACTTGTTAGGTGTGGTTCACGACAGCAATCGAGAGGTGGATTCGAAATCGCAACCTTTTGAGTTCGCGCGGTCCGCGAACTCAAAAGGTTGCGATTTCGCTTTCCTATACACATGCATATACTAACTATTACTATTATAAAAAAACAACATTTATATCCCCCGCCCTCGCCAATATATCATCCCCCGCCCCCGCCAAAATATCATATCCCGCAACGTAGCACTACGCCGTAGTATTTCCTTCCGACGTCATTCGGTTGTGTGTGGGTTTCCTTGTACCGCTTCCGCAATAACTAGGCACACACACGAAACGTGTGCGGACAGGCCAATGATCTTGTAAGAGAGTTATCTATTTAAATCATTCATAATAGAGAGCCAATTTAATTACAGACAATAAGGCGTACCATATCCTATGCTAGGGCTAGGGTTACAACGCATCATCTACATTTACATACATATGTATGAGTCATAGCACCCACTATATTTATTTATCTAGATACATTAACAGTGCTCACATAAAACTTTAAGGACACAACATTACATATGTAGTTTCATATGAAAACAGTTACTGACATAAACAACATTGACCATAGGGTTGTCAATGCTACTAAAGAATTGAAATTAAAATCATTGTATTATATGTATATTCTCGAAATCCACTTAACATATTTGAGCTGACTTGACTTGTTAACCAAACACATTTGCACACATAGATACTATACTATATTCGAAAGCCTTTTTTACCCTTAGTAGTAAATTGAATTCCGATATTTTAGGGTGGGTATTTATGATGTCGAATACATCATCAATTTTCACAAAACTAACCGTATTTTTACAGTACTTTTATAAACAAACGAATACACAGTCTGGCTGGTAGTAAGTGGATTCTGTGGCTCATAAAAGTAAAGTTACAGCCTATATACGTCCCACAGCTGGGCACAGGCCTCCGCTCATTTCTGAGAGGGTTTTAGGGCAAGGAATTGTCCGCCACGCTGCCCCAATGCGTGTTGGCGAACTTCACATTTCTCCGAAATATTTTTTTCTTATTTCTCTGATATGCTGGTTTCCTCACGATGTTTTCCTTCACTGCTGCGCACGTGGTAAATCAGCACTTAAAATTGCAATTAATAATTTCATTGGTGCCGGAGGGGATAGAACCCGGTTTGCTCGCGTACTGTGAAATTTACAGCGAGCGTTAACCATCTGAGCAACCACGGCTCTGTGTCCCATAGACGTCTACATCTATCCTCGATTAAGAAACAACATGCGATGTGGACTTTGAAGACTATATGAAACGCAGTAGCATTGAGCTGTTAATTCACGCTGGTATTCTGTAAGAATGTGGTCCCTGGTCGGACCAACCCATAGATGCTGCAACTATAATATATCTACAGAATAGATTTAACACGTACAAAGTATAGTTAAAATATTACGATAGAAAACACGATGTGTTCCAATGTGAAGAGTAAGAGATTCCATATTGTAACTACAGTAGCAATTTACTGCGTGGTGTGTAGGGTCGTTATTAATGCAGTTTTTAAGAGACATAGTGGCTGCGTACAGATGTGGAAGAAGTGGATGAACAACAAGAGCCAGGGCGGACAGGGGCGGCAGAGCACGATCATGCGGTGCATAATGCTGCGCACAACCAAGCAACAAATGCTGAAATGCGGCCAGCTGACTTGCCTGTCGCCTCGATATCTACACGAGTACACCGTCACCCTGTCTGACGACGAGCTGGATCTCTACGAGACGGTATTCATTGAAATATTTATTCTTTATAGCAATTCTCAAGTTAACTGCTGAACGTAGGTCTCCCCGAAGGAATGCCACAAAGCATGGTCCTGAGCCACCTGCATCCATCAACTTCCTGCATATCTTACCAGGTCGTCACTACATCTGGTCGAGGGCCGCCCTATTCTTCGTCTACCGGTACGAGGCTGTCAATCGAGAACCTTGCTTCCCTATAGATTGTCAATTCTTCGAGCATTTCAGCTTACTTATCCGGTAGGTACGCTACCAGAAAGTACGCCCGAATTTATTTGACATGAAAACGTCTTTAAATTTCTTTCCATAGTGAGAGGCAATCATGCAAACCGATTGTTTGTCCAAGATCCTGATCCTGGATGTGGCAGGAGCTCTTGGGTGATGGATATATCGATTTAAATGAATTCAAAAATGAAAATCTAGCTTTTAATCGTATTTGCATATAATTTAAGAACTTAAAAGTATAATAAAATTTCGATATTGAAAGATATAGACAAAAACTAATGTTAAAGAAGTTACGTTATAATATTGTGTCACGGTAATATTATCTATACAGTATTGTAACTCGGCCGTATCTTTGAAATAAATGCCTACAGCGGCGCGGTACGTAAACACGCAATAGGGCTGCCTGCCTTCAGCATTATATTTGCCTACTTTGTGTTTCCATTTAGTTTTATGATTGTAAATATACTTTTTTTATATAATCAAATATAATAGGTACTTTGAAAATTCAATAGGAAGTGTCCAATAAAAATTCGTATCGTTTTTTGATTGGTAGATGTAATTAAAAAACCATGTTTATGTTTGAATAACAAATCGGTCTTATGAATTTGCGACCGAAAAATATTTGCGCCTCGGCTGAGACGTACGAATTACTTTATTATTAAATTTTTAAGTATAAAAAATCCGCATTATAATATAAAGCTTAATTAAAAATTATTTTGGGAAACATGGACAAGGTGGAGAAAGTAATATCTTTTACTTGGATAAAGAGGTATCTATAACCAAGTAAAAGATATTTTATAATTTATATGTTTGGTTTTAAATGAAGTTCGCATTTATTATTTCTTTATTTCTATTCTATTAGTTATTTCCTCCATTTTATATATATATTCCACAAAATCATCACTGCGGCACAGTCACGACTGTCTGCATGCCGAGCGCATGCCGAGATCGAGGCGCGTAGGCATAGCTTTCGCTTCGTCCGTTTGTATGAAGTTGGAATACTGTATAGATAAAATTACCGTGATTGTGTATTGTTGATGTTATGATCGATTGTGCTTTTCCGTTCAAATTCAAATTTTCGATAGCCTGGGCTTTTTGTCACTTTTGCCTGTACGGTAAAACCATAGATATACTCGTAAATGACAAGATATGGCCATGCGAACAAAAATTGTTCACGGTTTAAGCATAGAATAAATCAGCGCCATCATTTAAATATTCATGAACTGCCACGGAACCAGCGTTTTCACTTATGGTTTTGGTTTTACCCTAGAACCTGTGGAAATACTAAATTATCATAAAAATCAATATAGCCTATTTATCGCACCTAATTTTCAATATCTTAAAGAACAACATGGTTGCAAGATTTAAATATCATTTCACGATTAAATATCTTGAGTTTTGTAATGAAGAAGACGTTCTCATTTTCAAATTATAGTAACACTTAGTCTCATATGAATAACGAATATATAACTAAGTAAAATGTTATTCAATAATTCCGATATACAGAATAAAGAAGAAAAACTTTTCCATTCTACTCTTTTTTATCTTTTTTGACCCTTTCCCCTCAGATAAATCCCTAAAAAAATACATTGGGTGGGTATAAAAAACGGGGTTACCTAAAGTTCGGGTTTACCCCAAATTATCCAAAACCCTATCAATTTGAAGAAACGCCTAAAGCCCTGCCTATATTGTATCTATATTGTAGATATACCCTAAAATAGTGCAAAATATTTAAAAGTCGTATCACTGCACGGACGCACGGCACGCATTGGTTCTCACGTTGGTGCTCCATAAACATTTTCGCACCGAGGAGTCAGTGCGATTTTGTTTATTCAATGTATATATACAAAAAAAAAAAAAATATATATATATATATATATATATATATATATATATATATAATACTGCTGCTTCTTTATAGTTTATAGTCTATGGGTTCTATAGTCTATGGGTAGATCATCTGTTTGGTGTTACAGCTACATATCTATCGTCTACATCCAAATTTTAATTACATCTTCCGATAGCAAAAGGATCAAGAAAGTCGTTATGTTGAGTGAGGACTACGGCGTTGCTATTTTGAGGTCGTTTCGTTACAAACACATATTCAGGTGAAACACATGACCGAAAAACACCCCCCAATTTTATCTTTTTCTTTACAATCCATGTATGTATAAATATTTACACAGTCGGAAGAAGTCTTGAAATCGCTAGATATTACATAATTTTCATATTAAATAGCAAAATGAAACTAATAAAAATTTCTTCTGTTCCAGTTGTTAGTGTTTTCAAAGACCATGTTCGCTCAGTTCCTCCACCAGTGCGCGAAGAAGCCAGCTGACGCCGAAGGCGAAGACAGCGCTCATACTGAAATGCACAAGAAGATGATCAAACTGCAAGGTCAGTTATGTTATTACATACACTTTTTTCAAATATTAAGGGTAACAAACGAGCACATGATCTACGTGATGGTAATTGCATCGTGTGGTAGGTATAGTCTCTTTAGGTGTTAGGACACACATACTCACACTCGCACATTCACGAATACGTATACATAAATAAACTTTCACTCGAAACAATACAGTAGACTAGTTCTTATCGTTTGTTTGTACTAATTTTAGAATTTAAGTAATATATAACTGTTAGCGACGACAAAGTGAATTCGAACATTTAATCTTAATTGTTTCTTATCAGTGATTTAAAACTAAGTGTTAGCATTTAATCTTAATTGTTTCTTGAATGTAATGTAAGAAGAAGTACTCAGAAAAATAAACAAGAAGATATTTCAAGAAGTGTTATTTATTCACTCAACCAACTGCAACTGCATTGCTCTCCGAATTAATATCCCGCCAGCAATAAAGTTTAACAGTCTCACACACGAGCACACATTCAACAATAACATTAATATGGAGATTAGAATATGTTTACCCATACTGCCTTGTAACATAGATATAGTAATGGAAGGGCGGACCCTCCGAACACAGGTATTGTTTGCTTAAATGGAAGTTCCATTAAACTTGTTTGAAGTTTTTGTTGTGTAATTTTTATTATATTTATGTCATTTTTATTATTTAGGACAGCTCCGTGGTGCAGTGGCTTAGTAATGAGTTACAGTGCTGAGGTTCGTGGGTTCGAATCCCGCACTGAACAAGTATTTGTGTGGCCTACAAGTAATTGTTTTTGTTTTTTTTTTTATTTGTTATGAAGTAAAAGCAATAAAACAAGTAATATAACATAAAAAATAAACAGAAACAAGTGTTATATTGAAATTTATAATGAATATTATTGAAAATAAATGTA
The DNA here is from genome assembly GCA_907164705.1 of Parnassius apollo. Taxonomy (NCBI): domain Eukaryota; kingdom Metazoa; phylum Arthropoda; class Insecta; order Lepidoptera; family Papilionidae; genus Parnassius; species Parnassius apollo. Next base: position 9,270,561 of record CAJQZP010000774.1, read on the forward strand.
CGATAAATTCAAGGTTAAGAGCCCAGTCTTTCAGAGCAAAACAGAAAAATTGCGTTCTGGTGACACATCTACACCCTCCCTGCCCCGCCACTTCATGTATCGCCACCGCAGTTATCTTTCTGGCCGTAGCGTGGAAAGTTGCTCTACTAAGATTTTCCAGTATCAATTTATCTAATATACAGGATTATTGATAATTAGCTAACAAATTTTTACATACAGATTTTCTACCTCGTATCTATTTTTGTTCCATGCTTTTATTACAAAATTCGTTACACAAAAAAAAATATTTTAAGTTTGTATAATTTTTGTTGTTTTGTTGAAAAGGTTTCCAAAAAGATAATCATCTAGAACCTGTATAACATGTACTCGTATTATTGATTATTCAAATGAATCTGGCAAGTGCTAGAATGAGTCGTGCACTGAGGGTTTCGTAATAAGTCGATGACACTATCGAAAATCCGTCAAGTACGTCAAGTAGTTCTAAATACTAAAATAGATTTTAAAAAAACTCAAAATAATTTCTATATAAGTACAAACAGTCCACTATCACACATATTTATAGTTTCTCATTAAAGTATAATGTAACTTTGTATAGCATTTACCTATATGCATTACAAATATGCAACTCATTTATAAACTATTCTTAAAAGTACCTACCTAATTATATACCTAATATTTAACCAAGTGCTCACACATATGCACGTTGTTAACTATTTTACTATGAAACACAAAAAAACTTACCTTTGAATTCTATTTCTGTTCATTGCTTCAACGTTTGATTTCAATTTTCGTTTTCTGGTACAAGCATATTTTTTTACGTTTATGGTCCATATCGAAATTAAAAGTTATAAAACAAATACAAAATGATTTATAAACCCTTAAAGAATTATATGCAAAAAATAATAAAGTAGAGCAACTTTCAATTCGTAACAATGCGCAACCAAGATTAGGGAAAGAGAGAGAAAGAGGAATGTTAGAGCGAGAGGAAGTGCAAAAATTTGGCACAGACAAGACGTCTGAACGCTACAGCCGCTCAGCGGCTACTAAGGAATATTGCCCGCAATTATTGTTTATAAAGTCAATATTTTATAAGTCGATCGAAATAATTATTAATTTTGAAATAAAGTGGTTTAAATTATTATTTTTTAATATTTGTCTAATTAAACACCTGCCCTTGAGAAAAAAATAATTATAGCATAAATATTTTCAGCTATTGCTATGAAACAAATAGTTTTTTATGAGGCGAAAACAGCGAAATTTAACGAAATTGAGACCTCTTATTTAAGACAATGAAAGATATTTAGAAAAAAAGAAACAGCGCATTTTGGAGATGAAGATGTTTAGCTATTAACGCGCTGAATAGATTTCGCCTTTTTATTATCGATTGCCTTATAATGGTACACGAACAAAGCTCGAAATTGCGTTGGGTGCGAGAGAGCTCTATTTACCGTTTGATTTATCTAACATAGACCACATAGATGAACCAAAAAAAAATTTAGCCATTACTTATAATCTGGGTATTTATGTGTTATCAAAATATTTTACTCTGAAACAATAATTTGCTGTAAAAAAAGAAATCAAAGTGGCGCTAATGATTCGATGTGAGTCAACTTTAAAAGACTGTAGCCTTAAGTTATTTTTAGCAACGCCGCGTCACGCGAAGCGAGCGAGCGGTGTTAGTCATTTTAGCTGGCGGCTGAGGGGTTCATTTTAATATACGACTTAAATATGAATTTAAACTAAATAATTTGAATAAGAAAACATATAGGAATCTGTTAAATAAGATTACTCTGTTTAAAGGCTAATATATTTACGGGGCTACTCTCTCTTTCATCTGTCCCTGAAAAATATATAGTAATAATAAACTTATTCTGACTGCTGCATGAATTTTAAAAAGAATGATCACAGCAGAGACTAGCTAAACAAGCCGGAGATATTAAAGAGCACCAAGTGTCTGAAGGTACAAATGCACCCTTTATTCTCTCAATCTCGGTATGTTAAAAAAGCGGTCACCCATTCATGGACTGACCGCGACAAGTGCAGCTTAAACTCGCAGATTTATTGATCTGCGTAACTGTTACTTAACCACGAGTTCCTCTTCTCTACGACTAACTCTGTAGACGATGATCAGACACTCGGCAGTCATCAGATATCAAGCATGAATCGGGCATCGAGCGTTGTGAGTATTTAATACTGTGGAATTCATACTATCCGGGCACACTGAACCGCGCACCTTTTGCGCGGGTATCTAGCGGCGCTCTAGAAGCATTAGGTACTAAATATCTATACTTAACTACGCTTAAATTTTTATATTTGTGATTTGGGAATAAAATCCGAAGCTCCGCGCAAGTTCTTGGTGAAAAAGAACTTGTCATTTGCCAGTTGCACTTGCCACCCGCACTTGTCACTTCTCAAAATGTAACCCGGGCCTTACTTCACTGCCTCTACTTATCTATATGTTAATACGAGAAGGGAAAATAATTTTGCACCCCTTTTTTTAGCTTATCACGCGCACGGCGGTGTGCGATTTGACACAGTTTACAATTTATCTATAAGACTAGCGATCCGCCTCGCCACGGGTGATTTCTTTATTTCGACAACACTGTCAACTACCGGGTCTTACAGTGAATCTAAACCTACCTCTACCTCTAGGGACTCAATCAAACACATACAAAAAATTAAATCAAAAAGCCATTTTTAAGGATTATAAGGATTTTTAACGGACAGCAATTGATATTATATATATATATATAAAGATGTGTAACAAGTACATTAAAATAAAATGAAACACACTGTTTACGTTCGTACTGCTAATGCTTTGAGTATTCAATTTAATACTCAAAGTGCTGATGTCAAACACTTGAATGTCGCTTAAACAAATAAGGTCGTTTGTTACGGTTAATACTGCCAATATCTCAGAATTAGTACAAGCATATTATTATGTATGCTCTATTGTTATGTATTACTCTAAGGCTAATGTCAAATACTTAATAGTCTGTGGTCAAACAGTCGCACAGAGTAGAGATTGTCACTAAATAATTTTGAAATGCTGTCGCCAAAGAATTACTGACAGATTGACTATAGTGAATTTTGAGTAATTTTAAATGTTTTTTTTCAATAGTCTATGGAGTGTATGTCAAGGCCATAGAGTAGGGTAATATATACAGAAAGTCAAGGCTAAAAAGCGTTCGTTTTATGTTTTGTTTATTAGATATCTGTGTTCTGTATATAATATGCAACTTTTTTGTGAATCACGGTTGAATTTCGATCTTTAGGTGACCATTAATATTAATAATTCCTTAAAATCTAGGGGCAAAACCAGTAAAATTTCACGAGACCTCAGTAATTCCGCTATGGTTGAGGCAAGTTTTCTGCCATTGCGGTCTCATGGCAGTCATGCTGAATGATGATGACACAGCCGTTGAAGAGTTGAAGACGGACAATGCGGAGAACGATCTGCTAGATGAGCTCGACAAACTCGTTCTAGAAGACAAGAAGACTACTGAAGAAAAGGTATATCATAAACAGTATGGAAATGCATAATTTCTTAGAATATTTTACGAGTTTGTAAAAGTCCGTGCAGTGGCGGTGTAAGTACACCCGCTACCTCCTATTGTCCCGAGGGTGTCGTAAGAGGCGACAGAGGGAAACTAATGAGGAGGTTGACAGCAGAATCTTCCTTAAAATTAGTAAAATAAAATAAAAACTACGGATAGCAACCAGCTTGCCAAGCGTGGCAGTTGTGGTATATATCCCCCCCCCCCCCCGAAATGAGGCAATTTATGGGAGAGACCTATGTTGAGCCGTGGACTTTTAATAGGCTGTAACGGTAACCGGTTTTGAAAGTAGATTGGACCTTGGTGTAATTTATTTGATAACGGGGACTCACTTATTCTGTTCGAAGTACGTTGTGTACGTAAACCGTACTCGGAACTTTATTATAGTATCAAATTACCACCAACCTAAAGTTAAAGTTACAATCTATGTACGTTATTTTTATGGGGACAGGCCCTTATATCTCAATTCTGAGAGGTTTTTAGGTTAAAGAAGTGTCCGCCGCGCTGCCCCAATTTGTGTTGGCGAACTTCACATGTCTTCGAAATATTTATTATTTATATATTATATATAGTCATATTTCTCTGATATGCAAATTTCCTCACGATTTTTTTATTCACCGCAGAGCGCGTGGTAAATATCAGCACTTAAAATTGCAATTAACAATATAATTGGTGCCGGCGGGGATTGAACCCGGTTTGGTTACGTACTGTGAAATATACAGCGAGCGCTAACCATCTGAGCTGCCACTACTATAGCTACTAGGGCTCTTACTACCAACCTGTTTCAAGGTAATTCCCGACAGAACCTGTTTGTGCGCACATGTTGTATAATAAATAAAGTTTTAAAATAAATGCGATGCTGTTAATAAAAATAGGGTATAATCCATTCATGTAAACACTCTCTCTTCCAAACACACGAACACACGCACGCTTAATAATTATTTGTTAAAAAAATTGTGTAATCTCTATTGGCCTTACTGTATAATATACTTAGGTCGAAAGTTCTTTCAAAACTTTTTATAAAATTAATGATACCCTTTTTGATAATTATACATATAAAATTATGTATGAAATCAAAGGTAATTTAATTTAGAATAAATTTTTTTTACATTATTCAAAATGCCCTCCCCTATTAAATACATGCCCTTAATCGGCACGCCCAATCATCAATCGCAGCACGCAGCACACTCGTATCTATTTCTGACGCTGCTTTAGCCAAAGATACTCAGAGAGATTCCAAATTATGATGAGGTTTATCGCAGACTTTCTCCTACAAATGTTGCCATATCTTATAATCCGGACTAGAAGAGGGCCAGTCTTCATATACGATGAAGTTAATTCCATGGACGGTCAACCGGTTTTGTGTGCTTCGTGCCCTATGAGCTTGTGCAGAGTCCTGTTGGAATATCCAATGTCTGTTTTTGAACACTGTTTGAGAAAGAGGTTCCACTATGTTAGGACGATATTTTGGTACACCTCGGCATAGGTTTTTACACCTTTTTCGCAGAAAAACACCTCAGTTAAGTCTGAATATGTATAGTATGATATTGTGCTCGTTGAACCCTCGGAATACGCGTAATGGCTTCTTCACTGTTGTGGGCATACACCTTATCATTTTGTTTATTGTAACTTTCTTCGATATTAAAAAAATTCATCCGAAATAAAATTTCGCGGTATTTTTTCCCGCGTAACGCCGTAACTAAGCGCGGGACCTATCCAACCTATTTTTTTTCAAACGCTCGTTCAAAAAATGTCCAGCCTTCTGACGATAAGCTCGTAGTCCTAGGTCTTCAATGATCACTCTTTTGACCGTGGTTCTGCTTAGGCCCACCTGAAGAGCTAAGAATTTTTGTTTACGAACAGTATTTCGCGAGATACGCGCCTTCACTGCTTTGATGATCACGGGCGGCCGGTCCTCTTACGATCTTCGAAGCTTGAATCATTTGATAGTACGATAAACAAATCGTAGGGTTATTTTCAATTTTTGTAGAATATTCAAATTTCAAATTCGAATCGTTTATTGCGAATATAGTTTGATACAGATGGTATTGCCATAGTTTATCACTTAGAGAACAAACAATACAGCTATATTCCGCAATTTGGCATGCAATATTCATCACATTTTATTAGTTTTATATTAAATTATTTAAACATACTTTAGTTATTATTGGAGTTTTAATTGGAGTTCATAATCAAAATTAATAGCGATAAGTCAATTTAGATAATATTATATGAGTCAAGTCAATTTAGTTATACTGAGTCATGTATTAGTCAATTATTGAATTTCATATTTACCTTAGAGATATTCTTTCACACTGTAGTATGCCCTATTAACAAGAAATTGCTTCAATAGCATTTTAAAATCATCTGTTCCACCACATCAAACTCAACATCACATCTCAAAATGTATGAATATTGAAAATATCTTTTGAAATAATATTGAAATTCTCTATCAGCGGTGCAACGTGATAACCGCTACTCTATCTTCCTTCTTCGACCACTCCATATTTGAAAATGGATGAAAATTAATGTCTTTTTTTATTTTCGGCAAGCGCAAACGTTATATTTTTGAAATTGGTTAAGTTCATCTAGCCAGTGTCAATTTTTTTTAAATAATAAGATTTTGACAGAACTTATGACCCAACTAAGTATTGTGTGTTATATTTAAATAGCCCAGGACCCCACTGTAGGGTTTAAGGGTTAATAAGCTATAACAGTAACGGTAATGAGAATAAATTTCTTAATCTACTATTCCTCCTTATTCATGTGACTAGAACGGTGAAGGCGAGAAGAAGAAGGAGATGGAGAAGCGAGAGCAAGTGGAGGAGGGGATGACAACCGCAGAGGCCGTGCGCTCGGTGTTGTCGTGCAGCAACCCGGTTTTCGACCTGGAGGGGCGCTCCTCCAAAATCAACGCTGTCATGGACTGCCCCAACGAGAACGCCTTTCCTAATGAAAGTGAGTCACTTATGCCTTCTTGCTTGTTGTTTGTTTTCCTGTTTATTTTCAACCGTTTAATGGTATTCTATGAGAGTATGAGCCTTCCTTAACCGAACCAACATTCATCTTACAACTATAATATAGTTGCAGCGTGGCCTACAACTGTTTCAGATCTCGGTGTTTATGTGCGAAATATGTGTGTTACGCCTATTGATATAGAACAATAAAGAGAAGTAGTAAGCTCAATAATAAGTATACCCACATTGGCGAAGTTATATAATTTTTCTTAGTATGTAACCGTGTTGTGACTGTATAACAATATACTCAACCATAATAATATCGTCCCGTGGGTGGCGTACGAGGCGTTAAAGGGAAAATGAAATAAGAAACGGGCAACATCACCTTCCTGATAAAAACTCAAAATAATAAAAACTACGGCGGTCACCCCGACTACAAATATGGGAACTATGACAATCCACGTGCTGGGATCATAATATATCTGCCGCGTGGCGCAAAGACATACTCGTATAGCTACAGGGTTAATTTAAATACATTTTGATTTACATTACAATACGGCCGACGTATCTTGGCGAGTCCGACCTTCGCGCAGAAGGTTGCGCAATAGCTTTTTTAAGGAACAAAATGGTGGCATGAGGCGACGTACGGGGGGGCGGTGGTCTAGGCTAGAGATTGACCATAAGTAAACACAATCGACCCTTTAGTCATAAAATATCGCAATCGATTAGTTTTATTTAGAAGTTATTGATTTTTGTTTATATAAGATATTAAACGAAATAGATTTACAAATATAGTGAATTTTGTTGATAATAAACAAGATTTCGACTTAAATAAAAAAAAAAACTAAAAACATATTATTTTCTCAGCTGAAAGACATAATGTACTTAAATATCAATTATCTATTAACGTCTTCTTGAGTAACGACTATTTGAGAAAATTTAGAACCTCCTTATAAATTGCAAATAAATATATTTTTATGTCTTAATTTTAATCGATTTGAATAAAAATCGATTAAACAACACCCTCAGGCACGCGTGTTGGACATCCCTTTCTGGTTACTTCGTAAAGCTTCGTGCTTATTCGGCAATGCTCGGTACACGGTAATATTTCTCAGTCACACGTTAGCATTGGTGTCGTGTTCGTGTCGCTATCTCTGTCTTGAGCACAGTCGGTTACAAAAGTTTTCGTTGTTATTGTTGTTTGTTTTTATTAATAGTGTTAAGTTTGTTTTGTTTGTTTTATTTGTTTTATTTGTTTTATTTGCAAGTGTCAGTTAGCACTTATATTATTCGCCAAACATGCCACCAAAACATAACAGTGTGTTAAATCGCCAGGCGAGAAAAATTATTTACGATTTAACGCAATATATGAAAAAAGGAAAAGAAGAAGGCGTAAAAGATGTCGATAAAGTTTATTTAAGAGTTGCTAACGCAACTGGTGTGTCCCAACGCACAGTACAGCGGATCGCAACTGAAGGCAATATTTCGGGCTTACTTTCAGTATTCCGCACGCCTGGTAAAAAAAGGTCTAGATCAAAACCTATTACTGATATGGATAATTTTGACCAGGGAGTAGTAAAAAAGATGCATACACAACTTCCACAAAACTGAAAAAGAAATGCCGACGATAAACAAATTACTAGCGAAACTCAAACGGGATATAAATTTTCAAGGTGGTAAAACGAGCTTAAAGACAATTATCAAAAACTTGGGTTTCAAGTGGCGAAAGACCGAAACCAATAGAATGGTTCTTATAGAGAAGACCGACATTCGCCTGAAAAGGATCTTGTACTTGAAGGCAATGAAAAAATACAGGGACGAAGGGCGACCAATTGTATTCACTGACGAGTCGTATGCCCACTCATCACATACAAAAGGTAAGGCGTGGTCAGATGGTTCCGCTCAAGGACTAAAGCGCCCGATATCAAAAGGTCAGCGGATAGTGATGGTACACGCTGGGTCAGAAGCAGGGTTTGTTCCGAACGCGCTACTAATGTTCAAATCTGGCAGCAAAACCGGAGACTATCATGATGACATGAATTTCAAAAATTATGAGAAATGGTTACGGACCCAACTGATTCCAAATTTGAGCCCTAACTCGGTGGTGGTTATCGATAATGCTCCGTACCACAACAAATTAATGGATCCTGCCCCTACATCTAATGACAAGAAGGCAAAAATGGAATCGTGGTTATTAGAAAAGGGTATACCATATGAAAAGGACATGCGTAAACCACAACTTTACGATCTAATAAAAAAAACAAAGACGTGAATAAAAAATACGTAATAGATGAAATGTTTAAACAAAACAACCACGATGTCCTTCGTTTACCCCCATATCATCCCAATTTAAACCCCATCGAGATGGTGTGGGCTGCCATTAAAGGGCACGTAGCCGCTAAAAACGTCGACTGTAACGTAACCCGGACAATGGAGCTCATACAAAAAAAAGTAAATTTAATGGGTCAGAATGAATGGAGTGCTTTATGCAGAAAAGTGCAAGAGGTCGAACATGACTATAGGAAGAGCGACCATATTATTGACGAAATGACGGATCAATTATTCATCATTAATACAGCTTCAGATTCAGAAAGTGAGTCTGAAAGTGAGAGCGACGATTACGAAGATGAACCTATGCCAAGTACCTCACATGGTACACAAGGGGCCGACGACTTTATGTTAGGAATTTCCCCCCCTCAGCGACAGTGATTAAATAATAATAAGTGTAAATAAATAAAAAGTATTAAATGTAAATAATATTGTATGTGTTTGTGATAAAATCTGCCCCTATCGAAAGGTGAGGTATCAAAATTGAATCTTTAATTTATAATGTCTCCAAAGTGTTTTGATATTTTTGGTCACTGTATTAGGGAAATTTTATTTGTACATTGGTATATATAAAAAAATGACAATAACAGTTTTCTTCACGAGTGTTCATGCGCTAAACTTCGCAGAGCCTATATTCAGACTCGCCAAGATACGTCGGCCGTATTGTACATGTGCAAGTTTACAAATTTATAACAGCTTAATGGCCTTCGTAAACGGACTAGGGGTAATATCTTTCGGCGTTTAATCTATGTGTTTAGTATACCTATATTATAACACTTTTTAGGGCGTTACTCACCGGCTACGGTCATCGGAGAGTTAAGAGACTCGATTGGACTCGAGTATCAAAATAAAAGTATCCCAGGGCTCCTGTGGTTGCATGATTAGTAAATGAAAATTCAAAGATACATATACAGACAAAAGGTAGTTTATTTCCTTCTAAAGTTCATACGGATAGCTCTAAATATCAAGTTGTCACTTTAAAATACACTGGGAACTGAGGTTTTGACTAACCTGGTGGATTACACAATATTACACTGTTTATGGTCAATCCCGCGAAGCAGTGAGGTAACAGATGTCCTCCAGGTGTATTCCGGTCGCGGTCTCCATGCCGCCCAGTCCCAATATAGCCACCAGTTGAAGCTGTCTCGCCTCGTTCACATAGTTAAACTTGATAATGGACCATACTCAAAGTAAGGATTAAGGACCCCTATGACAAGACAAAATAATCTATGAAATACCATGTACCGTTAATTAGAGCACATGTGCTTTTAAGAAGACAAAAACATTAAGCACTTACAATTTATGGGATGATGTGTTCCAACGCATTAAACTTCCTGTAGACATTGTGTTTAAGGGGCCGTACGCCCAAGTACTCGTCACTTTAAATTCATGTTCCGGCGTTTCGATTCAAAAATTATATATGTGCATGTCGGATCATTACAACGACGACTCGCTCCGAAAAGAAACTGGGCCTGGGCCTCCCTTGGGCTACGCGCCACCTTCGATCCGTGGTAGGATTTCGAACTAACACGAAAGGTCAATTGCATGCAATTAGCTAGCTCGATTGGTCAATATACGTTTCTAGTTACTTCGGACTAATGACGTTAGATGGCGCACTGATGTCCGTTCATCGAATGTAATAACATAAATATGCTAAAATAAAGTACACGAAAATTTTCGTGTTACAATATGCGTCGTAGTTTGAAAATTTAGAAAGCGTGCATTTATAGTTTAATATAGCCACATCGTGTTTAGTGTCGATAATAACGACCCCACCGTCCGCTGACGTAACAGCTATGTGACAAAACTGATACGTCAGCGCAGTCAGTCAGCACCTTGCGAAGAGGTGTTAGTGCCGTGCCTTGGCAAAAAATGAAGGTGCAAAGGCCCGTTTGTGCACATAGCCACACAATAAAACGGCGCCGGGTCTGGGCGTCTCCCGTTAAATGACGCCCATTAACATGGATGATGGAAAATAGAAGGACGTGCAATGAGCCGCTTCCTGAAGGGCGCCAGGGCGCGTCTGGAATGCAAACCGCCAGCCAAGCGCGAGGTGCTGCACGACCACCCAGCAGCTTCTCGCATAGATCATCTCCACTAGCTGGCTTGATTTCAGCAGGGTCTTCGCGGGCCCAGTAATCGGTACCTGCCAATGGTGTAGTACGCCGCATGCGTTGGACAATGCGGATGAATAGCAACGCATTGCGGGCGTATTTTAGGGAAAAGGGGGGACAATTGGAAGTTTTGCCTATCGGGCTAGGATGTATCGACTTTTTGCTGAGCTGGAGCCATCTTCGACGATCACCGAGCAAAACCTGGCAAACCGGGTTCTGTATATCTTGCGCTCAAATATGTATTTGATGTTGCGAACTCGAACGGCTACGACATGTGGCTGTTCCCTCATCGGATGAAAATGCTCATCGGATATAAATGCTGGTGATGCAGTGCCACAACTTGCAGAGCAACCCGCAAACGTGGATGCCGCCATGAATACCCAGTTGCGGTTGATTCAAACGATGATGGAACAGTCGTCCAGGAACTGGAACTAGAGCTAAAAAGGAGTACATTGGAAGAGGCGATTGTGTAAATGGGCAGTACGCCTCTCGAAAATCGACTGTGACTGCCCCGCATAGCCCTAAGCAAGCGGAATCGGGCTGTCGTGAGGGCTCTGAACCTAATATTGGTGATCTATTTGGAAGCCAGCCGGGACCTTTGTTAGACGGAATCAATCCTTTTTGGCGCCGCACTGGCAGTCTGCGTAGGCGCCGAACTTTCTACGGCTGGATGCGCTACTGAACAAAGTAGCGCTATGCCAGCCTGAAGAATAAGAATTGAAGAACGTATAGCAAAGCCTCATTGGCAGACTGATATTTTTTTATAGGAGAGGGAGCAAACGTGCATACGGTTCCCCTAATGGTAAGTGATTACCGCCGCCCATGAACAACTGCAACATCATGGGAATTTTAGATGCACTGCCGGCCTTTTAAAAAGAAATAGGCTCTTTTCTTGAAGGTCCCTAATTCGTATCAGTTCGGAAAAATCTCTGGTGATAGTCGATTCCACAAGGAAGTTGTGCGAGGAAGAAAATTTTTTTAATCGCTCAGTGGTGGATCGTCAGTCATCCAGATGGTATGAATGTTATCGCGAGTTTTGTCGCGATGTGCGATGGTTAAATTGTGCGGCTGGAATTAGCCCGAAAAATTCCTCAGAATACTCCCCGTAGTAGATGCAATAAAATACGCAAAGAGATACAACATCTCTTAGTTCTCGCAGTAACAGTGAGTCAAGCCGATTGGAAAGAGCTCGGTCGCCGACGATTCGAATAGCTCTGCGCTGGATGCGATCAAATAGAAGGAGCTGGTACTGGGGAGCCCCATCCCTGAGATGGAAACAGTATTCCATATGCGGCCGAACCTGCGCCTTATAAAGTTGCAGACGGTGAGCCGGCATAAAATACTGTCCCGCTCTGCTAAGCACGCCAAGCTTTTTAGGGGCCAATTTGGTCTGCTCTTCCAAGTGACCACGAAACTACACGTCACTCGATATTTCGACGCTGAGGATTCGATACTGGCTGAGGCAATAATTTGAGTGCCTTGAAACTGAGGAGATACGACTAAAGGGTTTCCTTTAGCGGTAAACGCGCAAACTTGTGTCTTGTTGGAATTGAACTGGACTAGACTTTGTTCAACGAAGTCTCGATTTCAGACACAAGTTTGTCCCGGTACGGCCAACGCCTCCTCCTTGGACTCTACTGCCTCTGCCCATTTATGAGTTAGGTTACCCAGAATATCACCAGCTAAGCGACCGCGACGGAAACCATACTGGTGGTCACTAATCAGCTGGTGATCCTCAAGGTAGCGCATGAGCTGGCTGTTAATAAGGAGGGAATATATAGGGAAATAACAAGGAGGTGATGGCGATAGGCCTATAGTTGGACGTTACCTTTTTTAGGGAACGGGTGTACAAAGGCTGTCTTCCATGATTTCGGTACTAGGAGTACCGGAAAAGATGCGGTAAAACCGGTGCCAACTCCGGAGCACACGTCTTTAGCACAATAGGAGGAACGCCATCAGGCCCATTCGACTTGTTGACGGACCGGGGAGAGGAGTGCATGGATCACTCACGCCGCGGAATGGTTGGCGGTGTGTTCCCTCCGTCATCAAGAGTCGAGATGGGCGCAAAGAGAGAGCCCAGCAGATCGGCTTTGTCCTTTGCGGCATGGGCCAGTGAATCTTCCTCCCTGTGCAGAGATGGAAGAGATGGCTGACCAGAATAAACGTGTTCCCGAAGAAAGACGAACTAGTTTCTCACCAATTCTGCCGATATGCTCTGACTTTGCCTTGACAATGACACTTTTGAAGGACCCGGAGGCAGAATTATACTTCTTATTAAGAGTGCTGGTATTTGCATCCCAAGACATCGATGCGCGAGCCCAGGACTGGTAGCACTCCTGCTAATAACGTAATGCAACTTTGCAACCATGGCTGGGTTCTGTCTCCGATAGGTATCACAGATGACGGAATAAAAAGTTCCATTCCCTGTAGCACCACATCAACAACAACGCTGCGATCATCCGGCGGGAAGGAATACTGCCTCCAGGGGTAGGATGCAAAAAAGATCGCATCCCGTCCCAATCGGCTGAACTGTAATGCCAAACACGGCGCCAACCTACAGTACGCAATTGCGATGGGAGCGTAATTGGCACCATACTTCGGATCACATAATGGTCCGAGGAGCCAAGAGGGGCATCAACGGAGGCCTGATATCCGTCCGGATGAGAGGTCAGCAGAAGGTCCACGACAGAAACCATTCTGGTGGTCACTAATCAGCTGGTGATCCTCAAGGTAGCGCATGAGCTGGCTGTTAATAAGGGATTCCAATACTTTAGAGAACAAGGAGGTGATGGCGATAGGCCTATAGTTGGACGTTACCTTTTTTAGGGAACGGGTGTACAAAGGCTGTCTTCCATGATTTCGGTACATGGAGTATCGGAAAAGATGCGGTAAAACCGTTAAAGTTTGGTTTGCAGAGCTTTATTTTATTTACTTATTTGGATTGCCAACATAAGAAACAGCAATTAATGTTTAGTTACGTACAGTGTTGTAGATTTTACATGATTAACTGCTCTTATAATTATGGACAATCACAGTATGCGTCGTTGTGTTACAAACGTTAAACAAATTTGAGATTAGTATGTTCTTAAATTAAAAAAAAAGAAATAAAGGTTAAATGTGCAACCATAGTTTAACGTACGTCGTGGTGAATGTCAAGGTCGGGTATATTTTGGTAAGCTTGTACATGCGAGATATTCGGATCACTAGTGTAGTCGAGACCCAAGTTAGTTCTACAAAATTTATTCTTAAGGGTACACTAGTCGCTTATTCTTCCATACAAACGTAGTCCGGCGATTACTCCACTGTTTGATGGTGTACGTTCAAAATAAAATATGATTTCAATTTCTCTCATCATTATCTAGCCCTGTATGGAAACAAAAAAGTAAAAGAACCGGCCAAGAGCGTGTCGGGCCACGCTCAGTGTAGGGTTCCGTAGTTTCTCGTCCGTCACAATAAGTGTTCCCACTTATGAGTTTAAAGGTTTCATTATGTACGCGCTCTGCGCTCCTGCAACTGCTCCCGGTAGTGGGTACTGTTGTTTCCATCCAAGTTGAAAATGATTTTCCTAGAAAGTCCTTATAAAGTTCTACTTTTCAGATTTTTTTCATATTTTCTAAACTTATGGTTCAAAAGTTAGAGGGGGGACACATTGTTTTTTACTTTTGAAGCGATTATTTCCGAAATTATTGACATTATCAAAAAATGATTTTAGAAAACCCCTATTAATTTTTAAATACATTTCCAACAATATATCACACGTTAGGGTTGAAATTAAAAAAAAATCACTTCCCACTTTACACATAGGGGGGGCTACTCTAATAAAACATTTTTTTTCCAATTTTTATTTTACCACTTTGTCGGCGTGATTGATACACATATTGGTACCAAATTTCATTTCTAGTGCTAACGGTCACAGAGATTAAGCGAGGACGGACAGACGGACAGACAGACATGGCGAAACTATAAGGGTTCCTAGTTGACTACAGAATCCTAAAAAGAGTATGTTTAAAAGTTATAAGCGTCGAAAATTCCGAATTTCAACACTATTTTTAACACATATTTGGGTGGAAATAAATACCATAAGAAGAACGAAAATTGCAAAACAGTTACTATACATGGATAGATTAGTTGTTAAAAATGCAAATAATTTTATTTTAAACAGTTACATTCAATAGATTTTTCGTGGCATTCGGACTTACAAAGGTCTGTTTATAAAATTTCGCGCGCCCGTTTTTGTTATAAAACATCTTGCCTTTCGCTACAAATTGTTTCCCCGATCAGTGGGACGGACGGAGGGGCGGGTGGGGGGGTCGCAGCGCGCACTCACACATACTCACTAGGTTAGCCGCTGCTATCTATTTATGGTTGTAATACCTACATATCTACATCTTTATTTAGAAAAATTTCTTCCTTTTGTTCGTGTCCATTGCTGAAGCCGGGATGAATATAGCTGCTAAAATGTGCCCATAAGTTTGTTGAAGCATATTTAGTTAAAATTGAAAACAGGTAGGTACATAATAATGAACTTTCGATACAGGTAGTACATTAGGTACTTAACTACTTTAATTTGCTAAGTAACATTGATTTATATGTTACACTAGATAAGTAATTTCCGCGCCAAAGCGTTGTCACTTCACATAAGGCCACAGCCTTATACTCAGCGAACGTCGGTTCAGTGTTCAAGGTGACGCCGTCCGAGTTAAGCCGAACGATTCACAACAAAAAATGGGTAAATGCGTAGTGAAAGAATGCGTTTCAAGGTCACAAAAACATAATAAATCAAGCGGAATCACTTTCCATACGTAAGTTTTAATTTATATATTCATATTAACGTTTAAAACACTAAAAAATTAAATAAAATATCGAATATTGCAATTTAGGTTCAATGTTGCCACTTTTCCGCCTTTGTGATTTTTCCACATTAATGGGAGACTGTATAATTTATGGAATAAGTTAATTTTTGTTTTAAAATAAACAAGTAAAATTGATTGCTTAAAAATAAAAACTATGTTTCAACCTTTATACAAAATAATTATTCTTATTTTAGTTTATTCATGAATGGTCTATTAATTATATTTTATTATTTTATATTATATTAATAAATTTGCAGTGTACCTAAAGATGCAGCACGCAATGCAATACAAGTTGATCATTCCCTTTTATTGATTAATGCCATTATTTATAAGTACTTAAAAATAAGATTGTACCACGAAAGTAAATTATACACTCAAACACACAAAAAAGAATCCAAAAAGGCAATTATATAACAAACTGATGCTTCATAGCGGAGTTTTAGAGCATGGACTATTATGAATATTTAAGCGGATTAGTATTAAAGATTAAAACCATTTATATTATCTTACAAATAGACTTCCGCAGAGTCACGCCTGAATCCATTAACTATCCTCAGTATTGTTGCAAAAAAAATATAAAAACTTTTTAAAGTTGTTAAGTAGTTTAGAAATTCTATAAACAAGAAAATCAACGAAATTTATTGATAACCAAAGTTTTTTGTAGCTAATGTCATGAGACTAAATTTAAGAGACAAAAACTTGGTGATGATTTCACAACTTATGCATATTCAACACAGATCTCGCTTAAGAAACCTAAAATTGTTTTTTTTATTTGCTTTATTTTTTGTTTGATTTATTAGTACAATAAAAATAATATATAAAAACATATTTTATTTCATTACTTATGCTTACTTCTGTTCATCTAATAAGAAAATATACAAATTTAAAATAAAAACAATTTACTGCAACTTTAAAAAAAACTCCTTTATATTGCTCATTTTGGGTAAAATTTCATAAAGTATGCAACACCAACCCGCCACTGCATGTTTGTGTGTCTATCTTTATCTAATCTTAGGGGCGATATTGTTTTCCGCGACTTGTGTAAGTGAGACAGATATATGTTTACTTAAAAATTTTAATGATTTCAAAGCTACGTCGTCGCATTTGGATAGTGGTTACACTTTGTTCGACGCGCGGCAATGTGGTTTGCTCCTCTAGTCTTGTATAACTCAATGCTAACTAACGAAAACATCTCATAGATAAGCACATTGAGTTATACAAGACTAGAGGAGCAAACCACATTGCCGCGCGTCGAACAAAGTGTAACCACTATCCAAATGCGACGACGTAGCTTTGAAATCATTAAAATTTTTAAGTAAACATATATCTGTCTCACTTACACAAGTCGCGGAAAACAATATCGTCCCTAAGATTAGATAAAGATAGACACACAAACATGCAGTGGCGGGTTGGTGTTGCATACTTTATGAAATTTTACCCAAAATGAGCAATATAAAGGAGATTTTTTTTTAAAGTTGCAGTAAATTGTTTTTATTTTAAATTTGTATATTTTCTTATTAGATGAACAGAAGTAAGCATAAGTAATGAAATAAAATATGTTTTTATATATTATTTTTATTGTACTAATAAATCAAACAAAAAATAAAGCAAATAAAAAAACAATTTTAGGTTTCTTAAGCGAGATCTGTGTTGAATATGCATAAGTTGTGAAATCATCACCAATTTTTTGTCTCTTAAATTTAGTCTCATGACATTAGCTACAAAAAACTTTGGTTATCAATAAATTTCGTTGATTTTCTTGTTTATAGAATTTCTAAACTACTTAACAACTTTAAAAAAGTTTTTATATTTTTTTTGCAACAATACTGAGGATAGTTAATGGATTCAGGCGTGACTCTGCGGAAGTCTATTTGTAAGATAATATAAATGGTTTTAATCTTTAATACTAATCCGCTTAAATATTCATAATAGTCCATGCTCTCAAACTCCGCTATGAAGCATCAGTTTGTTATATAATTGCCTTTTGGATTCTTTTTTGTGTGTTTGAGTGTATAATTTACTTTCGTGGTACAATCTTATTTTTAAGTACTTATAAATAATGGCATTAATCAATAAAAGGGAATGATCAACTTGTATTGCATTGCGTGCTGCATCTTTAGGTACACTGCAAATTTATTAATATAATATAAAATAATAAAATATAATTAATAGACCATTCATGAATAAACTAAAATAAGAATAATTATTTTGTATAAAGGTTGAAACATAGTTTTTATTTTTAAGCAATCAATTTTACTTGTTTATTTTAAAACAAAATTAACTTATTCCATAAATTATACAGTCTCCCATTAATGTGGAAAAATCACAAAGGCGGAAAAGTGGCAACATTGAACCTAAATTGCAATATTCGATATTTTATTTAATTTTTTAGTGTTTTAAACGTTAATATGAATATATAAATTAAAACTTACGTATGGAAAGTGATTCCGCTTGATTTATTATGTTTTTGTGACCTTGAAACGCATTCTTTCACTACGCATTTACCCATTTTTTGTTGTGAATCGTTCGGCTTAACTCGGACGGCGTCACCTTGAACACTGAACCGACGTTCGCTGAGTATAAGGCTGTGGCCTTATGTGAAGTGACAACGCTTTGGCGCGGAAATTACTTATCTAGTGTAACATATAAATCAATGTAATATACCTAATGTAATTTATGTAAGTACATAATAATCTAAGAAGGGCAGTCAATGATAAATAAAATGTGTTTTGTAAGTTGTTTTTTTTTTAAAAAACACTTTAACACAACAAAAACATGAAAATGAGAAGAAGCACCCGATCTGCCGAAACAAACTCAGAGAGGTCAGTCCAGGTATTACATTGGTCATGTCATACGAGAACCAGGCTAATATGGTCCTTTGAAGAAAGAATCATACAGATGTGAATGGACAACTAAGTACTTTTTAGGATTCTGTACCCGAAGGGTAACCAGCAGGGCCCTATTACGGAGCCTCCGCTGTCCGTTTGTCTGTCCGTCAGCGGGCTGCATCTCATGATCCGTAATAGGTAGATGGTTGTAATTTTTACAGAACGTGTATTTCTGTTTCCGCTATAATAGCAAGTGGTAAAAATAAATTTGAAATTAAAGGATTTTCTACTAGAAAAAGAAACGTGTATTTTTGGCTTTTTTTGATCGGTAGTAATATGTATAGGTATTTAAATCTTGTAATCTCGGAAGCTCGGAAGTCCGATTCGCACTTGGCAAAATATTTGTTTATATTTAAACTTACCTCAGACATATTCATATTTTTTTATATATAATTTACTATACTACTATATAAGCTACTACTAAATAAAATAGTAGTAGCTTTGCTATGGTATTATAGTATATGGATTAGGTTTAATTTATTACAGAATAACCTACCTTAGATATTGGGTTATGAATACAGATAAGTACGCATAGGTTTTAGTTTCTAAGTTATACCTACATATTTTATAGCCTTCGTTATGAATAGCATAAACAGGCCAAGCCCCCTAGCCTACAAACGTTTCGTAACGAATCTCTTTCTACAATCGCGCCTTTTATTTGTTTGGACTGACCACCTGACTCGTTCAGTGATGCCATTCCCATACAGTATTTAGTTTTCAACTAGCGTTATCTATCATAATATAAATAAAAAATTTATTCATATTTCGCTAATTGTGTCTGTACTGTGAATTTGATTTACAATCGATCTCTAAATTGTAGTTTTCTTCTAATTACTTATCTTGCCTAGACGTGTTCTTTGGACTTCTGTAAGGAAGTCTGTGCTGTTAGTATTCCGTTTATATACGTTACTATTTTGATAGACGTTTGTGCTTGTCCCTGCAGTGACACAATACCTATTGTTGATAACTTTCTAAGTAGGTACTAAGAGAATATTTCAAACCGCTATTGAACACAAATAATCAATAAACAATTTACAAACTAACATTTTATTTATTTAATTAACCTATATAAAAGCCACACTCACATCAAAATCGCGCTGTCGAAAAAGCAGTTATCCTGACACTGGCTGACATATACTTCGGGGTCGGGGAGTTGCCTGCGGGCTATTATAGCTAACTAGCTATGGAAAGTAAATACCTATTTAGAATACATAGTACCTACAGTAATATTTGCATAACCTACAGTAATATACAAAAACATAAAGAAAACATAATTATGTTACACTTTTTTGTGTTTTTATTTTAGAAATTGTTATATTTTATTCAAAAAAAGTTTTTTATGTTACCGTTTTTAGTTGAGAGTTATGTCCCTTTAGTGGGTACAGGCGTGATATTATATTGCGTGATTGCGTAAAGAATACATAGATAGGCATAGCGAGGCGAATTAGAATGCTGTGATTTACTTTATTGAGGGCTTTTGAAAAATCTGTATAGATGATGTCAACTTGCAAGCCTTGATCTACTTTTGCTTTTAATTCTAAATTGAAAAGAGTAAGATTAGTGTTGGTCAACCTTTTTGATATACGTAGATCACTCCATAAGTTTTGAGATGCTCGAAATTTAAAAAATGGAACGCACCCGTGTTATATGTTTCTAAAAAGCAAATTTATTTAAAAATAGAAGTCCATAAGCCAATTGCTCAATATTAAAAAAAAACATAGTCCTAATTTTCCTTTAAACGCTTCGCACTTTTCATTTAAAACGATGGATCTTAACCGTGAACATTTGCGCGCTATGATCTATTGTGGCGGCGCTGTCATCTCGCCCCTAGTGAAAACACACCGAAGCCTAAATCACGCTATCAACATTCCGAATCATAAACAGCATCTATAGAACATCTCCGAACTATCAGACGGAGTGTTGGCCGCTCCTTGGGCAGAACACCTTGCCCGGCGGGAGATCTCCCCATTTTCCTACCACGGCCACAGTGGTGACCACCCGACGTGATCTGAACACGCAACCAACAACCTTTGGAAACTAAAACTTTCAAGCCTTCGTCATTATCCTCAAGAACCCCTACCATTCACTACAGAGAATCGTCTTCTGCAGTCTTCAGTTCCTGCAAGCCAGTCCAACTTGTCTTCATCTCAACTCACCGCAGATTTATAAGACGGACTTCTGGCACTTGCTCCGGCACATCGTTCTCATCGGCATCACTTGCCAGTGCGTAGTACGCCATACATTACACATCGGAATGTCGTTCGAAACCGGTGTCACTTGCCGTTAAGCACACAGCATGCATTCCCCACCGGCATTAAAAAGACACACCGGCAATCGGACTGCACTATTGATCTCCGGTCTGAGCAGGGGGGTGATGTTGCAGCGCTGTCATCGCGCCGCAAGCGAAAATATACCGAAGCCTAAATCACGCCTTCAACATTCCGAATCATAAACAGCATATATAGAACATATCCGAACTATCACACGGAGTGTTGGCCGGTCCCTGGGCAGAACACCTTGCCCGGCGGGAGATCTCCCCTTTTCCTTTCACGGCCACACTATTACGATTTTAAACTTGGTTTAACTGAAAAAATAAGTTTATAACGGTTACAATCAGCATTAGGGGGCTCAGCTCCATCACGCGCAACAATATTTAGGTGGATTGATAAATTCAAAAGGGGTCTCTATTGTGAAGAGTCAGAATATGTCAAAAAAGACACGTATGGCAATTCACAATGCTGTATTGGTCCCTACTTTAACGTATGGTAGTGAAAGTTGTGTGTGGCAGAAGATGCACGATAGTAGAATAAACGCAGTAAAATCCGGTCGTTAAGGAGTATCTTAGGGCTGAATTTGAATGACAGGGTGATTTCTCACGTATCTGTGTCTATGTGATAAGAAAAGAGTGTGGTCTGCAAGATGATGTTGTGACTAGGATTAAGAAAGAAATGCTTCGGTGATTTGTTCATGTAGAAAGAATGAATGAGGAAAGAATGACACAGAAAATTTATGTTGCAGAAGTAAATAGCAGAGTCGGAAAGGGACGTCCCAGGCGAAAATTTATCGACCAAATTAGTGATTTATTGAAAACGGGCCAAATTAGGAGTACCATTAACCGACGAGCATGTATGTGTAAGTATATGGATGTGAAGGAGGCGAGAGAAGTGTGTCAAGATCGTGCCGAATGGAAGTCTCTAGTCTGGGTGACAGGCGTGAGTATTATCAAAAGAGGTAAAATTAACCTAAAAGATGACCAAAGAACCGGGGCCCCGAAAACAGCAGTAACGACAGAAAACGTATGGACTACTGAAATATTGCGTACATTTGTTAACGTCAATGCCGGAAGTTTGTAGGTCAGTCAACTCTGAATGGTATACTACGGTTGCATTACCCAAAGCTTTTCAAGTTGTGCGGGAGAGAAGACCAAAGACCGGGCTTCGGGAAATCTAGCTACATCACGATAACACCTCATCACATACCTCCTTGGAATAAAAGCATTAATTGAGGAATCTGGTGTTGAAACTCTAAGTCACCCACCCTACAGCCCTGATTAAGCTCCTTGTGATTTCGTTTTTTCCCAAGAGTCAAAGAAAAAACAAAAGGCAAGTCTTTTTCAAGCGCCGAAGAAGCCGTGGCTGCCTACGAAGAAGCGATTTCCGACCTGTCAGATTAAGACTGGCAAAAGTGTTTTCAGAGTTGGTTTAGGTGAATGAAACTTTGTATAGAGTATGATGGAGAACATTTTGAAAACATGTAAAATAAATGTTAATAGTATCTAGAATACTTTTCGTATATCTCAAAACTTATTGAGTGTCGTACGTAAAACCGTGCTAATTTTCGTTTATGTATCTTTGAGTATGCCGATAAATTACAGAGTGAACTAATAATTCAAATATTTTTGATATAGCTGACAAAATAGATATTGGACGTTAGTTATCATCATCATCATTATCATTGCAGCCCTTCACAAGTCCACTGCTGAACATAGGCCTCCCCCAAGGTATGCCACAAAGCACGGTCCTGAGTCACCTGCATCCATCGAATTCCTGTATGTCTTATCAAGTCGTCACTCCATCTAGTAGGGGGTCGCCCTACACTTCGCCTACCGGTATGGGGCTGCCACTCGTGAACCTTTTTTCCCCAACGGTTGTCGGTTCTTCGAGCTATATGGCCGGCCAATTGCCACTTCAGCTTACTAATCCGTTAGGCTATGTCGGTCACTCTGGTTCTACTGCGGATATCCTCATATCTAAGTTTATCACGCAGAGAAACTCCGAGCATAGCCCTCTCCATAGCTCGCTGAGCTACTTTGAGCGTCCTCATACGGCCAGCAGTGAAGGACCACGTCTCAGTTCCGTACACACTGGACATGATTACAGGAGTAAAGTGGTTTAGCATGCTGGATCTAAAAAGTGGCTACTGGCAAGTTGTAATTGACCCTAAGGACAAGGAGAACACTGTTTTCTCGACGGGAAGGGTCGTATGGCAATTTAAAGTAATTCCGATTTGATGGTGCAATGCTCCGGCAACATTTGAAAGGTTGATGGAACTTGTACTTACCGGGCTAATTGGCAATGCCTGTCTGGTCTACTTGGATGACATCATCATCGTAGGCCGTACGTTTGAGGAATACCTTCAAAAGCTGGAACGCGTGCTCATGAAGATTCAGAGTGCCTACCTCAAGTTGAGTCCAAAGAAATATTCACTATTCAAACGGCAAGTCTACTTTTTGGGGTATGTAGTGTCGGAAGTAGGTACCTCACGGATCCGGAGAAAATCGATTCAGTCAAGGATTGGCCAGTTTCAAAAGACAAGACGCAGGTTAGCGCATTTTTGAATTTGTGCTCCTGTTATCGGCGATTTGTGAATAACTTTACAGATATAGCCAAACTTCTGCACAAGCTAACCGAGAAGAAGCGGTATTTCTGCTGGGATGAAAGTTGCAACATCGCAGTCCAGGAGCTCAAGGACCGTCTGTGCAAAACACCTATTTTGGGGTACCCTGATGCAGGCAAGGAATTTATAGTTGACACAGACGCAAGTGATATAGGACTTGGCAGTGTGTTGTCTCAACGGAATGGTGATCAAGAGGTTGTGATAGCGTACTTCAGCAAGTCGATGTCAAAACCGGAAAGGAACTATTGTGTCCCAAGACGAGAATTGCTAGCTGTGGTAAAGACGTTGCAGTATTTTAGCAAATATCTTCTGGGGAGGAAATTTCACTTACGAACTGACCATGCTGCACTAAAATGGCTGTAGCAGTTTAAAAATCCAGAAGGACGAGCTGCGAGGTAGATAGAACTACTGCAGGAATACGACTTTGTGATCGAACATCGCAGCGGGAAATCTCATGGCAACGCAGATGCATTGTCAAGAAGACTTTGTTCTGAAGATTGCAAGCATTGTACTAGGCAAGAGAGTAAGGAAGTGGTATCTATGAGGATGCTCAGGACAGACCACCTCAGCAACGAGTGAAAGGACAGTTAATAACATGCACAGCAGGAAGATCCGGACATCAAGCCGATTCTGGAATGGATGAAGGCCGGTGCTTTCAAGTCCAAGTGGAGCGACGTCTCAGCGATGAGTTCAACCACGAAAAGCTATTGTGCCCAACGGGATAACTTCCTGCTTCAGATTGGAGTTCTGTGCCGTAAATGGGAAAGTGGTCGGGGAGACAGCTGTCATTTACAACTGGTTGTCCTTAAAGCTAAAGTAGTATGTTCTACAGCTGTACCATAATGATTGTTCAGGAGGCCATCTGGGAATTAAACGAACTCTACTGAAAATTAGAGAACGGTTTTACTGGGTCCACCTCGAGGTGACGTCGAGGACTATTGTCGCAAATGTACAAGTTGCTCGGCTGTAAAGGGAACTCAGACTCGTAGTAGAGGGCCATTGAAGTTGTACAATGTTAATGCACCATGGAAGAGAATAGCCATTAATGTACAGGGGCCGTTCCCGTAAAGTGAAAATGGTAACAAGTATTTCATGTTTATAATGGATTATTTCAGTAAGTGGCAAGAAGTCTTCGCCATTCTAAATCAAGAAGCTTCAACAGTTGCAGATAAACCAGTTAATCAAGTCTTCTGTCGTTTTGGAGTAACTTTAGATATTCACAGCGATCAAGGAAGGAGTTTTGATTCTCAAATATTCCAGGATACTTGCCGAGTTATGGGTGCTCATAAAACAAGAACGACTTCTTACCACCCGCAATCTAATGGAATGGTACAACGATTCAATCAGACATTGGAGAGGTAGCTAGCAAAAGTTGTGGAAAATCGGCAAAATATTGAGACAAGCACATACAACCGTTTTTGTTGTCGTATCGAAGCGCTGTTCACAAAAGACCATCAGTTACACCAGCTTTCGCAAACTTTGGAAGAGAATTACGGCTGCCTGCAAACCTAATCACCGGAATACCATCTGACGCCCCACGAATACAACCGATTATGCAAATGACTTGTGGAACAAAATGAATGACATTTCTGAGCACGTTAGACAATCGCGCTGGCAAATGTCCGAAAAGATGAAAACCCGGTGTGACCGCAAAATGAACAACAAGGGGTTTGACGAAGGTTCACTAGTGTGGTTGCACAATCCAGTCCGCAGCAAGGGGAAATCTCCTAAGCTTCAAGCTAAATGGGAAGGACCGTACCGGATTGTGACAAGGATAAATGACGTAACCTACTGGATACAAAAAGGTGCAAGAGGTACTCCTAAGATCGTCCATGGATCGACTAACGCGTTATTATGGGGCAGGTAATGCTAGGGACGAGCATATCTTAGGAGGGAGCTGTATTGCAAGCCATAATTAATACCCCTAGCGCCATCTAGTGTCGGGTAGCAGAGCGAGGAGAGCTTTTTAGAAAATGACATAGTAAAACTTTCCACCTCCAACGCCATCTAGTATCAAGTGGCAGAACTAGGAGAGAATTTTCTCAACTTAGTCGGTCGGGACCGGTATTTGCTGGAACATTTTAGATGTTTCGTTGGAAAAGGCCTATATATAGCCGTTTTGGGCCGCGACCGAGGCATTATTGAATTGGCGATACCAGCGTGAATTAAAGTATTAAGTGTGATTAATTATTAGTGTGATTTAAGTTTTAAGTGGTGTTCAGTAATTAAAGTGTCAATTTTGGTTATTCGATCGGCAGTTTTTATTGGCACGAACCTTAAGCTCGTAACAATAATATAACCCGTGTCGTAACTTTGCAGTACAAAAACTCATTGTTAAATCATCCAGCTTAAAATTATGTATTTTAAAGGTTAAGGATTAAAAGTGTATCTTTTATTCCTATTAGTTTTAAAGTGTATTTATTAAATCGCAAACGTACCTAACAAATGAAAAGTGTAAAATTTCACTTTAAATATTATATCATAGTCCACAATTTTATTTAATAGAATTAATTTTGTTATTTTTCTTGTTATATTTCAGATTATTAAGTTTTTGTACTTAAGGACTTAGTGTCATTGGTGGGCGGAATGTTCAATAAGCTAAACAGAAAATTTAGTTTGTAAGAAGATTACATTTTTCTTGATAGATGGCTCTAAAATCGAAATTAAACCCGATATGGGTTTGTTAGATTTTTATCTAGCAAAAGGCTCTTTTATTTATGTGCAATAAACCGACCGTGCAATAAAATTTATGTGCAATATCCGGTCTTGGAATCTGAAGTAGGTATCATTTTCCCAGACTTTTTTGAACTTTTGCTAAAAATGCGTAAATTTTTTAAAACAGTGATGTTTTTATATTTTTCTGTTAACTGTTGTGACTTGACCTATCAACCGATTCCGGCTTTACGTCGACTTCTGGGAAATCTTATGATATTTTGCGAACTGATCAGGATGTGTAGATGAAAGCCTTATATGGTCCACTGGCTAGTTCAGGTTGAAAGCCCTAAGTAGAAGGTTCTAATTGAAAGCCAACTGCTGCAGACCAAGCATTTTGAGTACGAAGCGGTGATTGCAGGTTATGCTGTTGTCGCTGTCGGCGGTCGGCGTGGGACTGAACCTGTGCGGCGCCAGCCACCTGCTGCTGCTAGACCCACACTGGAACCCGCAGCTGGAGCAGCAGGCCCAAGACCGTATATACCGCTTCGGCCAGACGCGAAATGTCCACATATACAGGTTGGTATCCACACTGCTGTTACTGCTTCTGCTGCTGGACTCGCACTGGAACCCGAAGCTGGAGCAGCAGGCACATCTAAAGGTCAGTACCCACACTGTTACTGCTGCTGATTCTGCTGTTGCTGGACCCGCACTGAACCCCGCGGCTGGAGCAGCAGGCGCATAACCGCATGTACAGCATCGGCCAGGCGCGCCACGTGCACATCTACAGGTCGCTACCCGCACTGCTTCTGCTGCTGCTGCTGCTGTTGATGGACCCAAACTGAAACCCGCAGCTGGAGCACAGGTGCGTGCTTGCAAATAGACATGTGCATTCAAATTTTTTGTCCTGCGCCGAAATTCGGCCTGGAAGACATTATTTGTTTATGATGGTTAATCTTTATAGGCTAGAAATTAATTTCGTTATCTGTTTACACCATAAAACAACACATGCCACCGGCGGATCGGAGGGGAGTAGCCATACACAGGCGTTTTCGTCTGTCAAAGTATAAGTCCACGCGGTACTATACACGTACTACATGCGTACTATAAAACTATTTGCGACCGCACTAGACTAAATCTAGTTCCGAGGTTGAATCAACGTGATAATTTGGTCGATAAACTTTCGCCTAGAGCGTCCCTTCCCGACTCTACTGTTCACTTCTGCAACATAGATTTGCTTTATCTCAATTGTTTTTAAATTTTCAGAGGTTCAGTGAAATTAGCTGCTAATGTGTTGCATCACTGTAACACTTAGAATAAAATAAATCTATAAAAGAATAAGTCAACAGCCGCAGTCGCTTACCGGAAGATGTCTACGTATGCACGTAGCCAAGCAGATATGACACTGAGGATGATTCAGTGTCAGATGTTTCAATGTCCTGCATGCTAGATGTTTCAATGTCCTGCATGCTGTCAACTATTTACGACTGCTGAAACATTATTCGGGGAATCTTTCGGGACTTTTACAAAGGGAATTTCGCGGGCGGATCGCGTCACGTAGCAATGAACGTGATACTGATTTACCTGGGTACTATTTCTCCAGTTAAGGATATAATTTTAACATATTTTTTAAATTAATATACATAATAATAAAAAAATATAGAGTATTCTAATCTGGGTAGGATGAATAAATATATAAAAGAAAATTATTAATATACATAAATATATGTATATCAAATATACTAGGGGAAACCAAACGGCCGTGGGTTAGGGGAAAAGGGAAAGGAACCGGCGGACGATGCAGGCGATATCGAGGAGCACCACCGCGTGCTTTTAAGCAAGGTACAGACGACTGATACGCTGGACTGCAAAGCTGAGTCGACTGGGACTCGGCGAGTCCCGGGATGACCCGAGAGGCTGACATTCCGTTTCCGTTCGCAGAAACGACCACAGAAATAATTTCGGTTGGCAGACCACTGGACATGTCGGTCACGTCGTGAGCCAGGTCCAGATATTTTGTTTTCATATCTATTTCAGCTTTTGCGGTTCTTGCGCCGTCATTTTTGAGCACGACTTTCGGCAAGTACTTATAAT
This sequence comes from Parnassius apollo, assembly GCA_907164705.1. NCBI lineage: Eukaryota > Metazoa > Arthropoda > Insecta > Lepidoptera > Papilionidae > Parnassius > Parnassius apollo. Next base: position 9,298,900 of record CAJQZP010000774.1, read on the forward strand.
AAGGCGGTTTGCGATTCACGAGACTGTACTTTAGAGAAGAGTGTGTAGAATACTCGATACTAGGTTGTGAAGGTGTAAGTTCTCAAGGTTGAAAAGCGTCAAACAACGACAAACAAAAATTAATTTTTATATATTAAAAAGATATTGAATAAGAAAAATTTCATTTATCTATTTTTACTTGTAATTTATCGATGCAGATCCATGTGCGTGGATACGGTGGAGCAGTCCATCAGACAGCTGCAGAACGTAAAGCTTAAATTGGCCGACAACGTGCTGACCGGCGGTCGATACGACAAAAACTCATCCAAACTCTCCATCGAGGACCTCAATAACTATGAGTAGGGTAGATTGGGTACGGTTGTGACAATTTTCAATGGATCGCCGATAATTTTGTGGCAGAAAGATGTCTTTTATGGTAAAGGTTCGTTTTCTTTTTTCTTTGTTTTTATCCCTTTTATCTCTTTATGACCACTGTCACAACCGTGCCCGGTCTACCCTATTACAAAGCGTTACATAAGAAAAACTCATCCAAACTCTCCATCGAGGACCTCAATAACTATGAGTAGGGTAGATTGGGTACGGTTGTGACAATTTTCAATGGATCGCCGATAATTTTGTGGCAGAAAGATGTCTTTTATGGTAAAGGTTCGTTTTCTTTCTTCTTTGTTTTTTTCCCTTTTATCTCTTTATGACCACTGTCACAACCGTGCACGGTCTACCCTATTACAAAACGTTACACAACAAAAACTCATCCAAACTCTCCATCGAGGACCTCAATAACTATGAGTAGGGTAGATTGGGTACGGTTGTGACAATTTTCAATGGATCGCCGATAATTTTGTGGCAGAAAGATGTCTTTTATGGTAAAGGTTCGTTTTCTTTTTTCTTTGTTTTTTTCCCTTTTATCTCTTTATGACCACTGTCACAACCGTGCCCGGTCTACTCTATTACAAAGCGTTACACAACAAAAACTCATCCAAATTTAATTATTTATTTATTTAATTTAATTAATTATTTATTTAATTAGTTATTAATAATTAAAAGTACAATTTTTTTATTCCTTAACAGATTATAATATTTATTAAGTGCACAAAATTTCTCACTAATTGCTCATTTCAAATCTGCAATTGCTCACAATATTTATCAATTATTTTATTAGTTATTAATAATTAAAAATACAAAATTGTCATTGCCTTAAAACCAAAGAACTTTTTCAAAAATAAATAAGTACTCCTAATAGCTCACAAAATGCCTAACCGTAATACGCAATTATTCAAACTATTTACTAATTATTTTTTAATTAGTAATTAATAATTAAAAGTACAAAATTTTTTATTCCTTAACCGATCATAATATTTATTAAGTGCACAAAATTGCTCACTAATTGCTCATTTCAAATCTGCAATTGCTCACAATATTTAACAATTATTTTATTAGTTATTAATAATTAAAAATACAAAATTGTTATTGCCTTAAAACCAAAGAACTTTTTCAAAAATGAATAAGTACTCCTAATTGCTCACAAAATGCCTAACCGTAATACGCAATTGCTCAAACTATTTACTAATTATTTAATAAGTAATTAATAATTAAAAGTACAAAAAAAAATTTATTCCTTAACCGATCAGAATATTGAATAGGTGCACAAAATTGCTCACTAATTGCTCATTTCAAATCTGCAATTTGAGCTTTGAATACAGATTCTTTATTTACCGAGTTGCCCCAAAATATTACACCATATCGGATAGGTGCAACAAGTCCGTGATAGGCTAATAAAACGGCTTCTTTATTGACAATCTTGGAGAGTTTGTAAAGAGCAAACGACGATTGATTAACTTTTTTGCAGACATTATCTAGATGTGTTTTCCATGATAGGTCGTAGTCAATATTAATTCCTAGAAATTTTGTATTTGTGACTGGATGTACTGTATTGTCTTGCTAACTAACATGTATAGTTATGGGTTGTGTTCTTTGATAAAAGTGAATTATTTTTGTTTTGACCATATTTATTTTAAGATTGTTTTTTAGGAACCATCGAATTATTGTATTTAATGTTTTATTAACTTCATTTTTGTAATTGTCTTGCCTATCACATTTTATCATTACTTTGCTATCATCTGCAAAAAGTACCATTGGATGTTCAATATGTCTAGGGAGATCATTTATATATACCAGAAATAGTAAGGGACCTAGGACACTACCTTGTGGGACTCCGATTTTTGTGGTTCTAGTGTTAGATCTATATTTGATTTCATTGCGTGTTTTCTGGCATATTTGTGTAATTTCTGTTATTTGTTTTCTATTGAACATATAAGAAGAAATGAGGTCTAGCGCATTACCTCTTATGCCATCATTCTCCATCGAGGACCTCAAGGTGCTCTTCAATATGAGGAAGTGAATTGAAGAGACACTGTTGAATGATGTTCAAATGCGCGTTTAGACATATCCTAGTGCATCGTGAACAAAGTAATGTGCAGACCGTGTCATGCTCCAAACTGAACCGCGACGTTTCTTGACTTAAACGGGATCGATATTATAATTTCTAATGATAATTTTCTAATAATAATTAGTAATTAGTACCAGAAATTAAACAACTTAATACTTTCGTGACAGAATAAATAACCATTTACATCTACATACTTCTTTAACTATGAGTAGGGCTGATTGGGTACGGTTGTGATATTTTTCAATGGATCGCCGATAATTTTATGGCAGAAAGATGTCTTTTATGGTAAAGATTCCTTTTCTTTTTTCTTTGTTTTTTTCCCTTTTATCTCTTTATGACCACTGTCACAACCGTGCCCGGTCTACCCTATTACAAAGCGTTACACAACAAAAACTCATCCAAACTCTCCATCGAGGACCTCAAGGTGCTCTTCAATATGAGGAAGTGAATTGAAGAGACTCTGTTGAATGATGTTCAAATGCGCGTTTAGACATATCCTAGTGCATCGTGTACAAAGTAATGTTCAGACCGTGTCATGCTCCAAACTGAACCGCGACGTTTCTTGACTTAAACGGGATCGATATTATAATTTCTGATGATAATTTTCTAATAATAATTGTAAGTATTGTACCAGAAATTAACAACTTATTGCTTTCGTGACAGAATAAATAACCATTTACATCTACATACTTCTGTAACTATGAGTAGGGTAGATTCAATTCAATTCAATTCAATTCAATTCATTTGTTATTCTTGTTGTACATTTGGTCTTATATTTAAAAAAATGTTCAAAATAAGAACCCTGCAAGGGCACTGCAAATATAGGCAATTATTAATATTATTATTACATTCACATTATAATATTATAAAATTATCATTTAATGAATATTTACAATTAACTTAAATATAAATTGGATCATATTATATTATTTATTTGTTTCAATTTCCTATTTCCTACTCAATCACTAAAAAACTCCTGCAACGAGTAATAACATTTTTTTAGTTAAATATGTATTAACTTCCTTTTTAAATTTTTAATGCTTTTAATGCTTCTGATTTGTTCTGGAATTTTGTTATATATTTTTATTGACATGGCATAGGGACCGGTGTTTACGATTTGTAATTTTGATGTAACTGTGGATAATTTTATTTTTGGTCTTAAATTTTTAGGGCGAAAATATTGAGGGAACCAGTCGATATTATTTCTAACTAGTGAGCATATTTCAGATATATATATATATATATATATATATATATATATATGATGTTAATATCAGGATATTATAATTGATAAAGTAATTAATGATTTCTTATATTATTATGATTTCTTATATTTACATAATGATTTCTTATTTTAATCATGATAAAGTAATTTCTACAACTTGTTATGGAGTGGATATTTGCAAGTATGCGAATACATTTTTTCTGAATTAGAAATACTTTGTTAGCGTCTGTGCTGTTACCCCAAAGTACTAAACCGTAGCGTATCCAGGCGTCTGCGTACGCGTAGTAGGCACAGCTTGCTGTTTTTAAGTCGGTAGTTTTTTTAAGTTCTATAAGAGCATATGTAAAACTAGATAATTTTTTGACAACTTTATTAATGTGCTCCTTCCAATTTAAATGTGCATCTATATTTATACCCAGGAGACAGTGAGAGTCAACAGACTCCAAGGGAATATTTAGGTATTGGTAGTTGATAAGTAAGGGGCGTTTTGGTATGGTCTAAATTGCAAAAGTTTAGTCTTTTTGAAATTAATCTCGAGGTTGTGATTTTGGAGCCAGCAATTTATTACATTTAAATTAGAGGTTAGGAGATGGTGTAAATCTGTGCTATTGGGACAGGGAAGAATTAATGAAATATCGTCAGCAAAAAGAACACATTACATATATTTGGAAGGTCATTCACATATATTAAAAACAGCAAACAGCCCAGCACGCTACCCTGAGGTATAGAGTGTTTTAAGAAATTTTTTTTAGACCTTACAGTTTCAACAATTCTGGTTTGTGGGTCTCTGTAGCCTATATCCACATACTGGACGCGTTGATTAAGATAAGATACAAACCATTCGTAGACCAGACCTCTCACACCCACATTATAAAGTTTATTTAATAGGATCGAGTGAGAAATCCTACCGTTAGCCTTGTTCATATCTAAGAATATACCAATAGCGTGTTGTTTCTTGTCAATTATGTTTAATACTTCCCTTATGTATTTATATACCTACTGCGAGTGTTGTAGAGCGACCCTTTCGAAAGCTATATTGTTCCTCATTTAATATATTATGTTTTTCACAAAAGGTATAGAGTCTGTTATACATGACTGTTTCAAATACTTTTGGAAAATGTTGAGAGTGCTTGAAGTGCTATTGGACGATAATTATTGCAATTTTCGGAGTCGTCTTTTTTGTGTAGCCGTTTGACTATTGCTATTTTTATTAAGTCTGGGACAATTCCTTGCGACAGTGATTGGTTAATAAGAAGGGAAAGTGGTGAGGCAAGTTCTTCGATACAAGTCTTTATTAAGGTTGGTGGTATTTCATCAAATCCATAGCTTCTTTTATTTTTGAGGTTTTTTATGATATTAAATACTTCTATTGGGTTAGTTGGCTCGATAAATATAGAGTAATTGATAGTAGTGGCGGCAGACTGAGCTTGTGAGCGAGAATTGTTTGCGGGAACCCCCATTGATGTGAAGAAAGTGTTCAAATGGTTTTCAATTGTTATGGGATCTTCAGTAAGCATATTATTTGTTTTAAATTTTAAATTATTTTTAGGTTTCTTTTTTGTTTTATTTGTACGCTCCTTCACTATTTGCCACATTGTTATGATTACATTATTTGAATTTTTTACTCTATTTTTATATTCGATTTTTTTGCAGTGGCTACTGTTTTCTTCAACATTTTTTCGTGTTGTTTGTAATAACTTTTTAAGATTTTATTGTTAGTTTGTGATACAAATATTTTTAGTAAGCGTTTATTTTTACAAGAAATTTTTAAACCGTTGGTAAGCCAAGGTTTATGTTTTTTATTCTTCAGTATTATTCGTTTTTTAGGTATATTGTTATCTAGAATGGATTGAATTTTTTTATGGAATGAATTAAAGTTAGTGTTTATGTTTTCACTCTCCGAAATTATATCTTTCCAATCAGTTTTCTTAACTTCAGTTTTAAATGTATCAATATTTTTTGAATTAAAAATTCTCTTTATCATGGACCAATTTTTTGTATTTTCAGTTTGTACATTATTAATACTGACAATAACTCCCTTATGATCTGAAAATCCATAATCTTTTGTTTTAATTGTCAAAGTATTGTTAGTATTTTGCATATTACTGAATATTAAATCTATACACGTAGTAGAAGTTTCGGTAACTTTGGTTGGTTCTTTGACATACTGAAGGAAATTAAAACTTTTTATGAGTGTTAAAAGATTAAAACTTAAGTTATTTGATTCTAAAATATTGACATTAAAATCACCTCCAATAATAATATTTTTACATTTGTCTTTTTAGTAACGTGTTGCAGTACCTTTGTTAGTGTTTTACAAATCATTTCAGGTATCCTAGTTTTATTAGACCAATACAAGACTATCAGAAGTAGTTTAAACTTAGGTATTTCTATTGCACATATCTCCAATACAAGTTATAATGAAATACTAGTTATATCTTCCCTTTCTTTATAAATAATATCTTCTTTTAAAAGTATACATACACCTCCCCCTTCACAACTAGATCTACAAAAACAAGATGCGAGCTTATAACCGTCTATATGAAGAAGATCGATTTTTGAAGTAGTGATCCATGTTTCTGATATGCAGATTGCTTGTATATTTTTTTCTTCTTCTTTTCTTATGTTTTGGTATAACACATCAAAGTTAGTGACGAAAATTATTATTATTTATGTTCAGTAATTTGCATTGTGTACTTGTTGAAGGTTTGGGATTTTTCACATCATGTTTATTTGTTTGAATTTCGTGTTGGTTTTTGTCGACACTTGGGCCGTGCTTCTGGGTTGTTTGAGAATTTGTGTTTGATATCTGGTCTATCTTATATTCTCTACCGTTAATGAATAGTTTATTATTGCTAATGTTTGCCTTTTGACCACTTTGTCGTGCTTTAATTAAAATAGCGATCATTTCTTTTCTTTTTTTAGTGAATCTTCATTTAGGTATTCTGATATGGCTAGTCCTGTACTTCTGAAATAATGTCGGTGCTGTAGAATGTAATTAGTAATATTTTTGCTTAACAGTTCAATAATTATCGGTCTTCGCTTTTGTATTTTCCCCCTTCTTTCTACTTCTTCTATATAGCCTGAGAGGTTAATGTTCATAATGTCTTGGAAAGCATACACTATTCTATCATGCAATCCATGTTTATCTTCCCAAGGTTGTTCATCTAAGCCATATAGTACAATTTTTTTATAAGTATTTGTTTTATTCTCAGTATTCTGATAGTTTTTGTCAAACTTTTTATTCATAACAATCTCTTGTATTTCTTTTATTTCTGTTTTTTAGTTTCTTACTTATTTTTTCTAAGCTTTCAATATTTTCAGTTATTTTTTGTGTTAATTTTTTATCCTCAACGTTCTGTGGTAAGATTACTTGCGTTTCCTTTGTGACAGTTTTTGAAGCAATATTTTTAATTTCAGTTGTAATTATTTCTTTTAGCTCAGTGACAATTTGTACCTTTAATATGTTTAGTTTTTTATCCAGTATTTCCTCCCAACGTTGTAAAATGAAAGGGCTAACTAACTTTTCTGCCAGCATATCAGTTCCAGTATCAGTATCAGCAGTAGTACTAGTCTGCTGCATATATAGCAAGCAGTCCCGTAGAGTGTCTCCGAAAACGCTCGAATCAGAGTCGTCCCTGAAGATGCTATCATTTGCATTGAAGGTACATTTTGATCTCAGAGTAATGTTACTTATACTAGGAGATTGTTGTTCTTCAGTCAAGCGTGTACATGTGTTCATCAATTTCAGGTCGCGTATGGGGGTGTTTGTGTTTATAGTTTTAGGCATGTTACTACGGCAAGTTTGACAAATCCATTTCTTTTTGCGCTCAGGAGACATAATATTATAAAATCGTATAGAACTAACATTTGCGCAATCTAGATCATAACTTTCATTGCATTTAGAACATATTAAATATTGCCTGTTTGTTATAACTTGGAACAGCCACCACACTTTAATGTTACTGACGCCATCTTGTGGTGTATATGAGGTCCAGTCTACTGATCAAGTACATAAAAGTCTTTTGTTCGTCAATTTCTATATTGCTATAGATGGCACTACTCTCAACGTATTTGTACTTTAATAACTTAATTTTAAAGTTAAATAAAATTAAATAAGCGCCATCTATTATGTAAACTATATTAACCTATTTTTAGTCCAAGGCAGTCAATTTATTTGTGTTGTTTTAGTTCTATTCAGGTTGGAAGAATGACGCCACTAAGCTATATGTAACAGTTATATACTCTTCAATAATTATCATATTGTAGATTTAATTACACATTTTTTTAAAATTATAGATTTATTCGAGAAGTCCATTCTTTCTAATAACTAAGATTAATTTTTTTGTTTACTGGAGGCAGAAAAATCAAATATTTTTTAAATAAAGTTTGTAACGGTTTTCTACACATTTGAATTTAATTAACTACAATTATAAAATTTTTAGACTTAATTAATAGTTACTTTCCTGCAATTCTTATAGTATCCAATTAGTTCTTTTGATTAAATGTGGTTTTGATGCACTTTATCATTTTTTTTGCAACTAAAATACTTCCAATTTGGATACACACAAAAATCAAAATAAATCCGTTTGCACTAGTCACTTTTAGTGGATAACATTTGTAGTTTTTATTTACACTATAATAAACTCACTCAACTATGAAACAACAATAATAATTCACATTTAATATTTTTAAATGTATAATATTACGGAGCCGATGTTAACATGACAATAGCGCGGGTAGGCTCTTTCGGTTGTGACAATTTTCAATGGATCGCCGATAATTTTATTACTACTGCTACTTAACCTTAACCTTACCTTACTGCCTCTTGAAATAATACTAGTTTTTACGGAATTTATCGCGTATATTTAACTTTTTAATTACCCGACGTTTCGAGAGCTTTACAGCACCCATAGTCACGGGAAGGACTGAGATGTTCAACGTCCAGCTGTCATAGTTAACCGCGGTTACCATAGATTAAAATTTAACTTTTGTTCCGATCTACACAGTATGAACTTATGGTATCATGGAGTCTTGCAGTTGTATGCTTGGGTTGGGATTTAATTTTATTTATTATAGGATCCCAAGCAGATGGTAGCACCCAGCCATCTTCTCTATTGAAATTAGGATGTTTTTTGATTTCAATAGCCTCGCGAATCATCCTTGGAAGGAATCGGTGTTCTTTAGCGAGGATTTGTGGTCTATCAAATCTGATGTAGTGACGGGGGCGATCCTGTACATGTTCACAGACTGCAGACTTCCCGGAGCGTCGATTCTTCACATGAGCTATATGTTCTTTGACGCGGGTTTTAATTGATCTTTTAGTTTGTCCTATGTAGGAGAGACCACATTCACAATCAAGCTTGTACACTCCTGCATCTTGCAGAGGGACGTTACACTTGACTGATGGTAAAAACTGACCAATCTTCTTCGGCGGCTTGAAGTATGTTTTGATGGAAGCGCGCTTCAAGATGTAGCCAATCTTGTCAGTGACTCCTCTAACATATGGCAGTACAGCAGGTACACGCTCGACTGTGGCCGGCTTCACTCGTTCTCTGTGACGTAGGCGCGGGACCCGAAGCTTGTTGTCATGCAAAACTTGCTTGACATGTTGGAGCTCGGCAGCCAGGTGTTTACTGTCACAGATCCCTCGTGCTCTCTGAAACAAAGATTTACCCACGGTAGCTAACTGTGAAGGATGGTGGTGAGAATCACCGTTTAAATATCTATCTGTATGGGTCTTTTTTCCATACACAGTATGGCTCAAGGTGTTATCAGGATTCCGAATTACTAACACATCTAGAAAAGCTAAGGAATTGTTTGCCTCTAACTCCATTGTGAACTGAATTTTAGAATTTATAGAGTTAAGATGGTCTAAAAATGCAGTTACTTTATCTAAAGGTAGAATTGTGAAAGTGTCGTCTACGTACCGCTTGTAGAAACTTGGATTTATGGGAGAAGTAAGCAGGGCTTTCTCCTCAAAGTCTTCCATGAATATGTCGGCGACAATGGGAGATACAGGTGAGCCCATCGCCACACCATCTACTTGCTTGTAGAACTCCTCCTTCCACAATAGGTAGCCAGATGTAAGGCAGTGTCTGAGTAATACTGCATATTCTACGGGCATGTTGTTTTCTTCCAGCCTTCTAGTTACAATTGAGATGCAGTCTTCAACAGGTAAGCATGTAAACAATGACTGCACATCAAAACTGACCATAGTTTCATTGTCTGCCAGACGTAGGTCTTTAATCTCGCTGACAAAATGGTGGGAATCCTTTATGTGTGCTCTTGTATGTCCCCTGAGCGGTGAGAGTATTTTCGCTAAGTGTTGAGCCAATCTGTAAGTTGGTGAATCGATTTGGCTCACTATGGGGCGTAATGGATAATTGGGCTTGTGTATTTTTGGTAACCCATACAACTTTGGTGATTTGGCGCACGTAGGTATTATCCATTTTACGTCCAGATTTAATTTTTCGGAGTGTTTCTTTATGAGGTCACTAGTTGTTTTTAGTGTGCTATTTGTTGGGTCGTTTTTAACCTTTTTTATAATTACTTACATCCGACAAAAGTTCTTGTATTTTAGAATTATAATCTGACGTATCCATGACTACCGTGGCGTTTCCCTTATCTGCGCGGAGAATCGTAAGTTCTGGTTTATTGCGTAGGTTCTTCAACGCTATAAATTCGTCTCTGGGAAGATTCGGTTTAGGCACTGAACATCGACGTAACATAGACGAAATGTCTTGACGTATTGCCTCCAAATCTTCTTTCCGCATATTGTTTTTAAATAAACAGTCCTCGACACTACAGATAATTTCTTCGTACGGTAATCTGCGTGGAGTTATAGCGTAATTTAGTCCTTTGGATAAAACCTTTATTGTTGCATCATCCAGTGTTTGTTTTGACAGATTATAGAACGCGATTAATCTATGATCTGTGTTTGTCAATGGTTGCTTTTGGTTCTGGCATTGATTCGGATGTTTGACATTTGATTTGGCCGTTAATTTTTGATATTTTTCTATATGTTTGTTTTTGCATTCGTTATATTTACTAATTTCGCGTTTATTTAATGTTTCCATGCAAAAATTATAATCAAACGTCGTTAAGACTTTCTTTAATTCACTGGATGATGTGTCTATGGATTTATTGATGTCATATAGATCGGAGCATTTTTGTTGGATTACCGCCCGTAACAACTTTTTACTCGCCTGATTTAAGATCTTAGCGCTTCCTCGAATGTCCTTTTTGGTGGATATTTTGACACACGTAGGAATGAGATTATGGTCTCGGCATCTCTTCAAGAAATTTAAGGCTGTTAGATATCTTGCGCGCTTAGTCTTTAGATCTTCTAATCGGCGTATTTTATTTGCAATTACCAGTCCGTACTGGTTTACATAATGATTTCTTATATTTACGCGAACACTACACATTGAAATAATACTAGTTTTTACGGAATTTATCGCGTATATTTAACTTTTTAATTACCCGACGTTTCGAGAGCTTTACAGCACCCATGGTCACGGGAAGGACTGAGATGTTCAACGTCCAGCTGTCATAGTTAACCGCGGTTACCATAGATTAAAATTTAACTTTTGTTCCGATCTACACAGTATGAACTTATGGTATCATGGAGTCTTGCAGTTGTATGCTTGGGTTGGGATTTAATTTTATTTATTATAGGATCCCAAGCAGATGGTAGCACCCAGCCATCTTCTCTATTGAAATTAGGATGTTTTTTGATTTCAATAGCCTCGCGAATCATCCTTGGAAGGAATCGGTGTTCTTTAGCGAGGATTTGTGGTCTATCAAATCTGATGTAGTGACGGGGGCGATCCTGTAAATGTTCACAGACTGCAGACTTCCCGGAGCGTCGATTCTTCACATGAGCTATATGTTCTTTGACGCGGGTTTTAATTGGCATTTTTTTTTAGTTTGTCCTATGTAGGAGAGACCACATTCACAATCAAGCTTGTACACTCCTGCATCTTGCAGAGGGACGTTACACTTGACTGATGGTAAAAACTGACCAATCTTCTTCGGCGGCTTGAAGTATGTTTTGATGGAAGCGCGCTTCAAGATGTAGCCAATCTTGTCAGTGACTCCTCTAACATATGGCAGTACAGCAGGTACACGCTCGACTGTGGCCGGCTTCACTCGTTTTCTGTGACGTAGGCGCGGTACCCGAAGCTTGTTGTCATGCAAAACTTGCTTGACATGTTGGAGCTCGGCAGCCAGGTGTTTACTGTCACAGATCCCTCGTGCTCTCTGAAACAAAGATTTACCCACGGTAGCTAACTGTGAAGGATGGTGGTGAGAATCACCGTTTAAATATCTATCTGTATGGGTCTTTTTTCTATACACAGTATGGCTCAAGGTGTTATCAGGATTCCGAATTACTAACACATCTAGAAAAGCTAAGGAATTGTTTGCCTCTAACTCCATTGTGAACTGAATTTTAGAATTTATAGAGTTAAGATGGTCTAAAAATGCAGTTACTTTATCTAAAGGTAGAATTGTGAAAGTGTCGTCTACGTACCGCTTGTAGAAACTTGGATTTATGAGAGAAGTAAGCAGGGCTTTCTCCTCAAAGTCTTCCATGAATATGTCGGCGACAATGGGAGATACAGGTGAGCCCATCGCCACACCACCTACTTGCTTGTAGAACTCCTCCTTCCACAATAGGTAGCCAGATGTAAGGCAGTGTCTGAGTAATACTGCATATTCTACGGGCATGTTGTTTTCTTCCAGCCTTCTAGTTACAATTGAGATGCAGTCTTCAACAGGTAAGCATGTAAACAATGACTGCACATCAAAACTGACCATAGTTTCATTGTCTGCCAGACGTAGGTCTTTAATCTCGCTGACAAAATGGTGGGAATCCTTTATGTGTGCTCTTGTATGTCGCCTGAGCGGTGAGAGTATTTTCGCTAAGTGTTGAGCCAATCTGCAAGTTGGTGAATCGATTTGGCTCACTATGGGGCGTAATGGAAAATTGGGCTTGTGTATTTTTGGTAACCCATACAACTTTGGTGATTTGGCGCACGTAGGTATTATCCATTTTACGTCCAGATTTAATTTTTCGGAGTGTTTCTTTATAAGATCACTAGTTGTTTTTAGTGTGCTATTTGTTAGGTCATTTTTAACCTTTTTTATAAGTACTTACATCCGACAAAAGTTCTTGTATTTTAGAATTTTGAATTGTAAATGTGGTCTCTCCTACATAGGACAAACTAAAAGATCAATTAAAACCCGCGTCAAAGAACATATAGCTGATGTGAAGAATCGACGCTCCGGGAAGTCTGCAGTCTGTGAACATGTACAGGATCGCCCCCGTCACTACATCAGATTTGATAGACCACAAATCCTCGCTAAAGAACACCGATTCCTTCCAAGGATGATTCGCGAGGCTATTGAAATCAAAAAACATCCTAATTTCAATAGAGAAGATGGCTGGGTGCTACCATCTGCTTGGGATCCTATAATAAATAAAATTCAATCCCAACCCAAGCATACAACTGCAAGACTCCATGATACCATAAGTTCATACCGTGTAGATCGGAACAAAAGTTAAATTTTAATCTATGGTAACCGCGGTTAACTATGACAGCTGGACGTTGAACATCTCAGTCCTTCCCGTGACCATGGGTGCTGTAAAGCTCTCGAAACGTCGGGTAATTAAAAAGTTAAATATACGCGATAAATTCCGTAAAAACTAGTATTATTTCAATGTGTAGTGTTCGCGTAAATATAAGAAATCATTACTGCCTCTTTTTCAGGCATATGACTATATCTATATGACCACTGTCACAACCGTGCCCAGTCTACCCTATTACAAAGCGCTTTAAAACTCTGGAATTTAAAATAAAGATTTCTGGTGGCGCCCTCTTAACACTGACCCCTCGAATATTAATTATATAAATAATGTAAATGCCTCAGGAACAAGTCGGTTTCCGAAAAGGCTTCAGTACCATAGACCACATACATACCCTGCGGCAGATTGTACAGAAGACCGAAGAGTACAATCTGCCACTTTGTCTGGCATATGTGGACTATGAGAAAGCCTTTGATTCCGTCGAAATTTGAGCGGTGCTGAAAAGGGTGACGTTATACCCCCGAAACTCTTCACCGCTGCGTTGGAAGTCGTTTTCGAGCTACTGGACTGGAAAGGATACGGTATTAACATCAATGGCGAGTACATCACTCACCTTCGATTTGCCCACGATATAGTCCTTATGGCAGAATCGCTGGAGGACCTTAGCACTATGCTCAATGACCTCAATGGTGTCTCCCAACGGATAGGTCTTAAGATGAACATGGACAAAACAAAGATCATGTTCAATGTCCATGTCACACCTATGCCGGTAGTTGTTGGGAGCACTATGCTCGAAGTTGTTGACGAGTACGTTTACTTGGGACAAATAGTCCGACTAGGTAAGTGAAACTTCGACCGAGAGGTCAATCGACGGATTCAACTCGGCTGGGCAGCTTTCGGGAAATTACGACACATCTTCTCGTAAGGTATACCTCAATCTCTGAAAACTAAGTTGTACAACCAGTGCGTGTTGCCAGTGATGACTTACGGATCAGAGACGTGGTCCTTCACTGCTCCCGTATGAGGACGCTCAAGGTCGCTCAGCGAGCTATGGAGAGGGCTATGCTCGGAGTTTCTCTGCGTGATAGACTCAGAAATGAGGATATCCGCAGCAAAACCAGAGTGACCGACATAGCCCAACGGATTAGTAAGCTGAAGTGGCAATGGGCCGGCCATATAGCTCGAAGAACCGATAACCGATGGGGAAGAAAGGTTCTCGAGTGGCAGCCTCGTACCGGTAGGCGTAGTGTAGGGCGACCCCCCGCTAAATGGAGTGACGACCTGGTAAGACATGCAGAAAATCGATGGATGCAGGTGGCTCAGGACCGTGCTTTGTGGCGTTGCTTGGGGCAGGCCTATGTTCAGCAGTGGACTTGTGAAGGGCTATGATGATGATGATGATGATGATGATGATGAACATTATAAACATAAACACTCACGCCTGTCACCCAGAGGGGTAGGCAGAGACCACAGATTTCCATTTGGCACGATTCTGACACACCTCTCTCGCCTCCTTCACATCCATACACCTACGCATGCATGCTCGTCGGTTAAGGGTACTCCTAATTTGGCCCGTTTTCAATAAATCGCCAATTTGGTCGATAAATTTTCGCCTAGGACGTCCCTTTCCGACTCTGCCATTCACTTCTGCCACATAAATTTTCTTTGTCACTCTTTCCTCATCCATTCTTTCTACATGACCAAACCACCAAAGCATTCCTTTCATAATCCGGGTCACAACATCATCTTGCAAACCACACTCTTCTCTTATCACACAATTTTTCACCCTGTCATTCAGATTCAGCCCTAACACTCCTTAACGACCGCATTTGTACTGCATTTATTCTACTCTCGTGCTTCTTCTGCCACACCCAACTTTCACTACCATACGTTAAAGTAACACAGCATTGTGAATTACCATACGTGCCTTTTTTGACACGTTTTGACTCTTCACAATAGAGTGTAGGGCCCCATTTAATCTGTTTCCTGCGTTGAAATGATGATGAAATAATGTAAAATAAATAAGAATAATGGATGCCATTTATCTTTGACACAAACTAATAATTCACCGACAGAAATACTTCAATAGAGCATATTCGCACGAGGGCTTGTGTGACTGCGTGGTTTAGTGTAAAAGATGTTAGATTAAATTGGATCGGATCATAAATATTGTTACGAGCTTGAGGTTCGTGACAATAAAAATTGCCGATAAAATTACCTAAATTAACACTTTAATTTACTTTACACAATTAAAGTTAAAACACTAATAATTTAAACACATTAATTCACTTAATTCCACTCCGAAGCTTCGCTTGTTTCGCCCAAATCAACACTGCCTCGATCGCATCTTGCAGCGCCTATATATTTGAATTAGCAAAGAAATATCCAGAATGTTCAAGTAAACACGCGGAAGGTATCGAGCGTTCGAGTTTCGACTAGGCGCTGTCAGTTGAGCGATTTGTGATGTCATTTTCTCAATGCTCCCCTCGCTCTCGTTCCTGACACTAGATGGCGCTAGTTGACTTATTTATGCAACAATATTGCTCTTCCATTTAAAAGGTCATTAAACATTTATTTTCACGTAGGAGTAAATAATTTAATGTTTAAAATACTATTAAATATTTTAATCTTAATGTCATATCTGATCATAAATGAATAAAGAATAATGTGATTTTTTTTGTATGTCACAGGGATTCGGATATGGTATGTATTACAGCATACAGACCATATCCGAATCTGATGCTATTGAATACTAGATATAATTTGACTTTCTCGTAATATGTTCATTTATTTTGTGTTATTTTATCAGTGAAAGATGGTTTTAATTTATTGTGTTAGTATGTTTTAATGTGTTTAGTTGTATGTCAGATATTAAATTCATAGATTATAAATTGAACTGTAACTATAATTTCGACCTATTTTTGTAATAAATTAATATTTGCTAATTTTAACATATTTTTCTTTTTAATAATGCTTATAATATAATAGACATTTAATGCATTTTATTGTACACCACAAAATAAAAATATACAGAAAATATTGAAAAGCAAGTAAAGTATACTGTTTGGACTCCTTATCGCTATTATAGCGATCTCTTCCAGGAAACTGAAGGTATCAAAGTAATAAAGGTATAGGGGAAAAGTATGTTGCAATATAAATATAAATATTTACTATAATAATAAAAAAAACAATAAATATGTATGGTACCTCATCTCACAGAATACCAGCGTAAATTAGTAGCTTAATGCTGCTGTGTTTAGTATGTTAAGTGTAGAGAACCGGATACACTTTTTACTCCTCACGGGTGAAAATGCATCTGCATTTTGATTCGTACAGGAGAGCTTAGGCATAGGATCAATTACTTACACATTCTTCGTATAATGTTAAACCTTTATTCTACGACACACTTTGTCTTTGCACTGTTTGGATAGCAGAAACCAGGTCGTTTCCTAACTACATTTGTTTAATAATAAAAGCGTAGACTTTTAATTTGCATTTATGACATTTGAAAAGTGATATAAAATACATTACTAACCAAAAAAAAAACTACACAAGGAAAGGAGTATAATGAGGCCTATAATGAAATTTAGTAGGCATTAATAAGCCATTAATAACGTATTAATAGGCATTGAACATCCCTAAAACTTACATAGCAAATACATTAAGCAACATTCACCACAAACTGAAGTCCACTCATTCTGAATCCTATCAACATTCCAGTTCCATCTTTTATAATTCCTTTTTAAAAACTCTAAATGATATCGTACAGATGCTCGTCCAAAAAATATTGACCTATGCCATTCGTATCGATATATAAAGCTATCCAATGTGAGCCTGGTTTATCATCTGTATCCAAATTGCATATTATAAACGTTGGTATAGTTATCTTATGAATGATCAATTATAGTGATTTGTAAATATTAAATTCTTTTGTGATAATTTGTAGGAATGGCTCCTAGCGGTATAGCATAAGTCGCAACACGAAAAAATAGGAGGTATGCTCGTTGACTCATAAAGTAGTAACTTTCAGTAACTATCAGTTTCACTGCGGAAACTCTAACAGTGTTTTGTATAAGTTTAAATAGGGGGTTTATTAAGAAATGAAAAAATATTAAATTGCGTACAATTTATTCAATTTAATTTTATGACGTTTCACATAGCTACATACACACAAAATGCATTACGCATAACACATAAATCTAGCACACAACACACATTATAACCTTAACTACTATAGTCTACAGTAACATTTCTGTTTTTATCTATTTCAATAATTTTTCAATAGCATTTCCTTCATGAAGAAAATGAATACCACTTCCAGAGAATAGATTATAATATGCTTATGTAAATTTTCTTTTATTAAAAGATGGTTGTAAAGCTTTTGAAGGTATTTGTTGACCATCAATATATAAATGAAATAATTATTACCATAGTTTTTAAAGTTAAATGGATTTTAAATAAGGGAACCATTAAATGCAGAATTGTTCACAAATCCAATTATACATCTTTTGGGTACCTCTCTTAAGAATATATTATCAAGAGTTTTTCCTTGAATATCCGATGTAATTGTTAAAACTTTTACTTCAGCTCGTGTAATAGGATATTTAGCAGTGGTAGAATCTAAAACGTTTTGATGTGCGAGTAATACACTTGGATTAATTCGTGCTCGTTGGACAATAAGAGCTGCGTCCGTAACGCAAACTTTAAACTTTACATCGTTTGATCCAGCAATAAAATTAAAACTCTCTCTTGATCGAACTAATTTTACACTCATTTCAACACCATTAAATAAAAAATTGTCATGGTTGATAATATCACCGTAAAGATGTTCAATCATTTCTATTTCCTTACATTCACTAACCGATTACCTTACCTTAACCTGTCTTTTAACAAAACTTATGTTTTTACCATCTGTTACTTATCCGACAAAAGTTCTGTAATCAATCATCCGATGTAAGTACTTATAAAAAGGTTTAAAACGACCCAACAAATAGCACACTAAAAACAACTAGGGACCTCATGAAGAAACACTCCGAAAAATTAAATCTGGACGTAAAATGGATAATACCTACGTGCGCCAAATCACCAAAATTGTATGGGTTATCAAAAATACACAAGCCCAATGCTCCATTACGTCCCATAGTGAGCCAAATCGATTCACCAACTTACAGATTGGCTCAACACTTAGCGAAAATACTCTCACCGCTCAGGGGACATACAAGAGCACACATAAAGGATTCCTACCATTTTGAAGAGAGTCAGCGAGATTAAAGAGCTATGTCTAGCAGACAATGAAACTATGATCAGTTTTAATGTGCAGTCATTGTTTACATGCTTGAAGACTGCATCTCAATTGTAACTAGAAGGCTGAATGAAAACAACATGCCCGTAGAATATGCAGTATTACTCACACACTGCCTTACTCTCTGGCGATAGCCAGAGAGTAAGCAGTGTGGAAGTAGGAGTTCTACATGCAAGTAGATGGTGTGGCGATGGGCTCACCTGTATCTCCCATTGTCGCCGACATATTCATGGAAGACTTTGAGGAGAAAGCCCTGCTTACTTCTCCCATAAATCCAAGATTCTACAAGCGGTACGTAGACGACACTTTCACAATTCTACCTTTAGATAAAGTAATTGCATTTTTAGACCATCTTAACTCTATAAATTCTAAAATTCAGTTCACAATGGAGTTAGAGGCAAACAATTCCTTAGCTTTTCTAAATGTGTTAGTAATTCGGAATCCTGATAACACCTTGAGCCATACTGTGTATAGAAAAAAGACCCATACAGATAGATATTTAAACGGTGATTCTCACCACTATCCTTCACAGTTAGCTACCGTGGGTAAATCTTTGTTTCAGAGAGCACGAGGGATCTGTGACAGTAAACACCTGGCTGCTAGAGCTCCACCACGTCAAGCAAGTTTTGCATGACAACAAGCTTCGAGTCCCGCGCCTACGTCACAGTGAACGAGTGAAGCCGGCCACAGTCGAGCGTGTACCTGCTGTACTGCCATATGTTAGAGGAGTCACTGACAAGATTGGCTACATCTTAAAGCGCGCTTCCATCAAAACATACTTCAAGCCACCGAAGAAGATTGGTCAGTTTTTACCATCAGTCAAGTGTAACGTCCCTCTGCAAGATACAGGAGTGTACAAGCTTGATTGTGAATGTGGTCTCTCCTACATAGGACAAACTAAAAGATCAATTAAAACACGCGTTAAAGAACATATAGCTGATGTGAAGAATCGACGCTCAGGGAAGTCTGCAGGCTGTGAACACGTACAGCATCACCCCCGTCACTACATCAGATTTGATAGACCACAAATCCTCGCTAAAGAACACCGATTCCTTCCAAGGATGATTCGCGAGGCTATTCAAATAAAAAAAACATCTTAATTTCAATAGAGAAGATGGCTGGGTGTTACCATCTGCTTGGGATCCTATAATAAATAAAATTAAATCCCAACCCAAGTATACAACTGCAAGACTTCATGATACCATAAGTTCATACTGTGTAGATCGGAACAAAAGTTAAATTTTAATCTATGGTAACCGCGCTTAACTATGACATCTGGATATTGACATCTCAGTCCTTCCCGTGACCATGGGTGCTGTAAAGCTCTCGAAACGTCGGGTATTTAAAAAGTTAAATATACGCGATAAATTCCATAAAAACGAGTATTATTTCAATGTGTAGTGTTCGCGTAAATATAAGAAATCATTATGTAGAATACATTTTCCTGCTGAATCCTCCTACCAAAGACTACAAGTAAGATGAGATTGTTTAGCAGCAGGAGAATATTTTAAAAGGGTGTCAATTTATGCTCGATATGCATAAGTATTTTTCGGTGGTGATACAAGTTATTTTTATATTTTTTTTGTATAAGAGATATCAAAATTAAAAAAAAAAGACAATAACTGCTCAAAGCAAGCTGAGCAATAAGACCAAGGCGCTCCCTGCCACGCTATCCGTGAATTTCTGCAATATCACGACCTAAACGTCGTCCACTACCATCTCAAGACAGCGAGGCCGGCTCTGCTCTTTCTAACCGAGACGCAGGTGTTCTCTCCGGCTGATGCTTTGTATTCTCGTCCTCCTCCTCCTACCCGGGGTACAAACTTGAACACTCCTTTGTGCCTCGGGCTGGAATTTGCGTATACGTCAGAGAGGACATCTCTTCTCGACACCTCGGCAGTGTTGAAGGTTCGGACTTGTCCATCCTTTGCTACGTGTAGACAGCGACGACCATCCGCGCGTCTACAGGTACCTCTATAGGTTCCATAGCGGTATTGCCAAAACAGACTGACCCTTGACTTGACCCTGACTGAACTGAATCTGTAGCCCAAATGGCTACAGATTCGTTGCTACAGTAGATACCCTCCACAAAGATCGTGATACTCGGCGATTTTAACGCCCACCACGCTGAATGGCTTGGTTCACGTTCAACAGATCATGCTGGGAGATCTGCTCATGATTTTGCCTTGTCATATGGTCTAACACAACTGGTTACTTTTTTTTTGGGTTTTAATCGATATACAAAAAGTTTATATAATTTTTGTAATATATTATATTCAATAACTTTCCCTACACGGATTCCAGATGTGGAGGATCGTGCATCTTTCCTGTTAGACCTTCTACTGACCTCTCATCCGGACGTATATCAGATTTCCGTCGACGCCCCTTTAGGCTCTTCGGACCATTGTCTTGTCCGGAGTGTGGTACCACTCACGCTGAAATCGCGGTTGTATTCTGCAGGCTGTCGCCGTATATAGGTCAGCTTATTGGGATGGTATGCGGTCTTTCTTTGCACCCTACTCTTGGGGGCGGGTTTGCTTCTCGCCGAACGATCCCAACATTGTTGCGGATTCTGTCGCTGATGTGGTACTTCAGGGTATGGAACTTTTTATTCCTTCCTCTGTGGTGGCCATCGGAGGTAAATTTCAGCCATGGTTTGGTGGCTCCTGTAAAATAGCATCATGCTATAAGCAGGAGTACTACCAAGGCTGAGCTGACGCATCAACGTCCCGGGATGTAAACACCAGCGCTCTAAATATGAAGTATAATTCCGCTTTCACGTCCTTCAAAAGAGTCATTGCTACGGCAAAGTCAGAGCACACGGCAGAATTGCTCAGGCAACTCAAATGCAATCGTGTTCATTTAATCTCTCTAAAACTTCTTTCCAATTAATAAACCCTGTAGAACACAATGCAGATGTGGTAGTAGAAGACGGTAAAAGATGGTGGGGCGGCATTTTTAGGTTTTTCCCCACCCAAAAATACTGAAGATCCGGGGCTGCTTTCGGTTGCAGTGATAACAGTAAATATTACAAAAATTGCTTACATTTGCTAAGATGTGGCAAGTTTTGATTCATCTTATTTGACCTATATTTTGTATAATATTTTGATAAAGACTAATTATCAATTATATTAAATTATAATATAATATTAAGAATCGTATTGGATTGAGCTGAATATTTAAATCATTTGACGTGATCCACTATATTCTGCTGGCTGACATCTGCTTAACTGTTCGCCTCAACAAACATAAGGATCGTCCCCCACCCAAAATAAAGTGGCATTTGTTGCATAAGGAGGAGTATGCAAGGCAATTTAGAGAGCTAGTTGTAAACAAGATGATAGAGATGGGTGATATGGAAGGAATGAGTGTGAATGAGTGCTGGAAGGAAATGGCTGATTGTATCCGAAGTGTGGCAAGGAAGGTGTTAGGAGAAACAAAAGGGAAGCGTATGATAGATAAGGATGGGTGGTGGTGGAGTGAAAGTATTAGAGAAGTTTTGAGAGAAAAGAAAAATGCCTTTAAAGAATGGCAGAGCGTAGAAGACCAGAATGATTCCATAAAAGAAAGTAAGAGAGGGGCGTATAAAGAATGTAAGAAGAGAGCAAAGAAGGAAGTTGCTATTTGTAGGGCAGAGGCGCAAGATAAATTATATCGGTCCCTTGAAAGCCCCGAAGGTCAAAAACGACTTTTACAAATTGCAAAAGCGAGAGAAAGGAATGGAAGAGATTTTTCACATGTAAAATGATTCTGGAAGGATTTTGACTGACGATGAAAGTATAAAGAAGCGATGGAGGGAGTATTTTGAGAAATTGATGAATGAGGAGAATGAATGGAATGGTATGCTTGAAAACCCACCAGTGAATATGGGCTTAGTGAGAGAAATTAGTGTGGAAGAAGTAAAAATGGCTGTTAGCAATATGAAGAATGGGAAGGCGGTCGGCCCAGATGGAATACCAGTAGAAGTGTGGAAGTTGCTGAGTGCGGATGGATGGAAGTGGTTGAGTTTATTTTTCGGTAAATTGTTGCAGGAAGAACAAATACCTGAGGAATGGTGCAGTAGTATACTGGTCCCCATTTTTAAAAACAAAGGAGACGTTCAAAACTGCAGCAGTTACCGGGGAATAAAACTCATGTCACATACGATGAAAGTCTGGGAAAGAATAATAGAGAAAAGAATGAGAGAAGAGTGTGAGATAACACAAAACCAGTTCGGATTCATGCCCGGTCGAGGTACGACAGATGCCATTTTCGCATTACGCCAATTGTGCGAAAAGTACAAGCGCGTGCATAAAAATCTGCACATGGTTTTTGTCGACCTTGAAAAGGCGTACGATCGGGTTCCCCGTGAGGTTTTGTGGTGGGCGTTAAAGATGAAAGGTATGCCTGGGAAGTATGTGAGGTTAGTCCGTGCTATGTACAGAGCATCCCGTACATGTGTACGATTTGCCGCGGGAACTACGGGCAGTATCGATGTGGCGGTAGGGCTGCACCAAGGGTCAGCATTGAGCCCTTACCTCTTCCTACTGATTATGGACGCTTTGACGTCGGACCTGCAGGATGAGGCACCCTGGTGCATGCTCTTTGCCGATGACATCGTGCTTGTCGGGGAAGAAGGCATCGAGGTACAGAGCAGACTGACGGGGTGGCAAAAGAGGCTGGAAAGTGTTGGCTTGAAGATCAGCAGATCCAAAACCGAATATCTGTGCTGTCATTTCGGCGGTCTTTCCAGTCCTGTACCCATGTCGTTGGATGGCGCTATACTGCCTACCTGCTCAGAATTCAAGTACCTCGGTTCCCTCATTCAAGGCGACGGCGGAATAGATAGAACTGTGCAGCATAGGATTAACGCAGGGTGGATGAAATGGCGACAGGTCACAGCCACAACGTGCGAT
The DNA here is from genome assembly GCA_907164705.1 of Parnassius apollo. Lineage (NCBI taxonomy): Eukaryota > Metazoa > Arthropoda > Insecta > Lepidoptera > Papilionidae > Parnassius > Parnassius apollo. The sequence goes on from CAJQZP010000774.1 coordinate 9,322,360, forward strand.
CCCCGAATGCCAATAAGGCTGAAGGGGAAAATTTACAAATCGATCATCCGACCTGTCGTCATGTATGGAAGTGAATGCTGGGCCGTCAAGAAGAAGGATGAAAATAGACTGCATGCGAATGAAATGAGAATGTTACGATGGATGTGTGGTGTGACAAGGATGGATAAGATAAGGAATGAGTATATAAGAGGAAGCCTGAAAGTAGCGCCAGTGGTAGAAAAGGTGAGAGGAAGCAGATTGGCATGGTTTGGGCATGTGATGCGGAGGGATGAAAGTCATGTCACAAAACGAGTGTTGAATATTAATGTGGAGGGACACACGGGCAGAGGAAGGCCGAATAAAAGATGGATCGATTGTGTGAAGAGTGATATGAGAATGAAAGGAGTAAGTATGGAAATGACGGCTGATAGAGAGGAATGGAACAAGAAGATTTACTGCGCCGACCCCAGATAATGGGAAATGGTTTAGAGAATGATGATGACATGATCCACTATACATTTTAATGTAATGATTATTATTCATCACAAACTGACTTAGTTGATATGAAATCAATTTTCGTTAATATATTTATTTTGAGTAGTAAATTACATTTATTTTAAAATCGCTTATTATTCACTTCATGAACTATGCTGGCAACATTTGATATTTTACAAAAATATTCAGAAGATACGAGTTTTACAAAAACAAAAATCACTACGCTTCATAATACACTCATCGGCATTATTGTCGGAGCTCAATTGACTGGCACGTTCACTTGCGTAATGGCGCACGACGCGGAGAAATTAATTTTATAAAACAGGTATGAGTCTGACACTCGTACATATTACAGAGGGGTATGCCTTGCGATGCCGTCTTCTTTGGTTTAATACTCAAAGCGTACGCCATCGCTTCGACGTTCGGCACGTGCAAAATGCATGCTTCAGTGCCAAAGTGGGCCACCTGTCTGCGGTGGGCCTCAATGTGTTGCCGTTTCTGCCCGGGAGTCGCAGCGCTCGTGTAGGATGGAGATGGGCGGGCGGTAACTCGTTCTTGCATAAATAGGCTCGGCGGCGTGTCACTTCCTAGGTCGGGAAATTAATTAAAGTAATGAAATTGTGGTTTTTAAGTTTTAGGAATGCATAAACAATTGGAGACGCTAAAAATAATTGATTTTCAAAGGGGGCGATAAAAGAAATAAGTTTGATAATCTCTGATCTAAATTGATTGACAACAGAGCGAACGCATACATTGTTACTATATGAAATTACAAATCTACTGTACAGCCAGTATCCACACTATCAAGTGTGCTTGATGCACGACAGCTTTGACGTACGTCCAGCCTATTCATTATCCATCAGCACGACACGAAAAGTAGTGGTAAGGCTTACTGGATACAAAATGCATCCAGCGCGTCCAGCAAGCAATTAATAATTATTATTGTCATATGTCAAGTCTACTTATTGTCGTTTTGTGTCGTGCGTCGTTCATTATCTTGAGCGGACGTCCGTCAAGATGGACCGTGTACATTTTGAGGCAAGACACTTTAGACAAAAATCAAGTGAGTGAACTTTTGGCGGGAACTTGACCGTCGATGGATTGTTGCGAATTAAGCATTTGTTAACGAGTTTGTATATTATGTGTACTATTAGTAGAAACGACGAAATAAATGCTTCACTGTTCGCTTAGGTGCCTTAAGTGGCCGTTTACTTACTTACTTACTTACTTACTTATCTTCACGCACAATCCCTAACGGGGTAGCCAGCGAGAACAGATCGCCAAGTGTCACGATCCTTACATACGAGTACCTCTTTCGCTTCTTTCAGGTTCATTAACTTCTTCATACATGCACGTCTAGGTATCCGAGTACTCTTGACCCTCCCCTCTTCGAGCAATTTGCTCACATGGTCTTCGAAAGTTAGTTTCGGTCTACCTCGACACCTTTTAATATTTACTTTCGCTCTATATATTTTCTTCACCATTCGGTCTTCACTCATTCGTTCAACGTGCCCAAACCATTGGAGTACGCCCCTATCAATTTTTGTGATAAGGTCATCTTTCAATCCTGCCATATTGCGAATCTCTTCGTTTCGCTTTCGGTCGGCTAAGGTAACGCCACACATTTTACGAAGAGATCGCATCTCCACTGCATTCAACTTGCTTTTATGCTTCTTCTGGCATACCCAGGTTTCGCTGCCATATAACAAAGTCGGTACCAACACTGCATTATGTATTGCAAGGCGTGCACTCTTCACCACGCCTTGCCTTTTTACTAATGCATTCAGGGCACCATTGACTTTGTTTCCGTCAGCGACACGCCTATCCACATCTAAATCACATCTTCCATCCCGGCTGAAAGCACTCCCCAAGTTCTAGACGTTCCTGATTTACCCATATTTCACATTTCGTTCTCTTTTCGTCCTTTTCAAATACCAGAACCTTAGTTTTATTAGCATTCAAACGGAGACCTTTAATTTCACATTCCTCTTTCATACACGTGACTAATGCCTGCAGTTCTGCTTCTGATGGTGCAATAAGCACTGCATCATCAGCATACAGCAGACAATTAACTTTTATGTCACCCAATTTCACACCCAAACAGCTATTTTTCAGCTTCTGTAAACAGCTGTCGAGATACAGTACGAACAGCCAGGAAGACATGACACAACGCTGTTTTACGCCCGCTTGGACGCTAAACACTTACTTAAGTTACAGGGTACTTACTTGAGTTACAGTTTTCATCGACTGTCCGCTGGGTTGAGATGTCGCCAAATTTCCCAAAAACTTCGCAATGTGACGCATCAGCATAATGTAAAAAAATCTATAACAACGAAGATTCCGAATGAAATGAAGACATGGCTTAAAGTGTACGTATCTAAGCCAAAAATCTTAATAAACAAAAAAAAAAACAAGTGATAGCAACATTAACTGCAATGCTGCCAAGTTATTCAATTTTGCCGTTTAGCTTACCACGTAGACAGAGAATGCTATAGACACCGGCAAAGCGTGTCGCAAAAAGAGACAAAAAATACATCATTATATTTAGGGTTACAAGTGTAAGGAAAAATGTACCCAACAACGAGTCATAAAATTAGAAATTAGTACGTAAAAAAGCCTAAAAAGGGACACTGCTATTACTTATTATCATCGATAGGTGTGCGATGTGGAGGAGAAGACATGCTGTCCAACTAAAATCAATGCGATGAGGGCAGGAAGGTGAGGATGAATGTTGATGATGTGGTTCTAAATAACTGACATTTCATTTGTTCTGGCTTCATGTGTAAATAATACAACACGTTTATAATAATAAGGTTTCATTGATTATTGTTCTTTAAACAGAACAAACTTTGTATGAAAGTTTCTAATTTTTTGCTTGTGTTCAAATGCTTTTGTATACCATGACCATCCCAAGCTACCCCATAGTTCACCAGACCTACACATTTTTTTCTTTCCCATTGGACATGCCTTCTTATAGCCATCTCATCCATGCTTACAGTCGACGGCAGAAGGTCAACAACAGGATCCATCCGAAATCAAGTGATTTGTATGTTAAATCTGCCACACTTTTGGTTTCATAACGTCCCTTGATCTAACGGCTTGATAATGAATTAATGTACCAAGATTATAATGAAGGTAATTTATTTTAACAATGTAGAATACATTGCAAAATACTGTATTAAGTGGAAGGAAAATAATATTATTCAAATTAACATTGTTTACTTACATGAATGCTTACATTATTTTCAATTTCCATAAGTGTTTCTTAACGTAAACTAATGGTGGAAGATGATGGAATACAGGCTTTTGTTTCCTAAAAAAAGTTAATTATCTGTAAACATTAATTAATACAAAATATGAGATGCTTTTAACAGAAAATTTAATTTAATTTTCTTGACATTTTAAACTCTGAACGAGATTCAAGTCTTAATATTGATCATTAAAATTTGAATCGCAATCACAGTCTAAGAGAAACCTGTCTCAGTCATTTACAATAAATCATCTCAGTCATAATTATAAAATGCACAAAATAAAGTTTGCAACCTACCCCGTAAAAACACTAGACAATATAAATCTTGTAAAAACTGGATAGCATTAGGTAATGGCAGAGTAAGTTTCTTCTTTTTATTAACATTTATCCTTAAAATATCTGCTGCAAGCTCTTGATAACGGTTTTGGTGTCCAATCTGTCCGTCTTGAAGTTAAAATCCAATTCTGACGTAAATTATCATTTTCGGGAAAATTGCAGCAAGTCATTAAATCTTTCAGATATTTAATTTATATATAATGCAGAATACATATTATTATTTCCTATAATAATGCGTAATAGTTTATACAAACGTTGGCAACATCAAAGATTTTAGGTTGAAATTTACAATTGTTATTTTCATGTTTTTTAAACGATAAATTTAAGTCTAGAGTACATTATACACAATATACGAATTTTATAAAATGTTTTATAATTAAAGAGTATACTACGAATAAAGGTATACTTACGAATGAAAAGACAACCCTGGCATGGCAACTTTTACACCCTAAAACACTAAAACACTTCACCATGTTCTTTGAAGAATGAAAGGCTCAAGAATGAATTTTTTTGAGTTTTCTATTGTTTTTTATATGGCATCAACCGGGAAGTTTAATAAAAAATAATTACAATAATCGGTTCACATTTGATGAAGATATCGTCTACCATTCATACTGAGATGTAAGGAATATATATAAGCATATTACATATAAACATATACACAATGTAACCTAATTGTAACTATTTAAGGATTGATTATTGCAAATATATTCAGTATTTACTCAGCAGTCTTGGCTTTCATTTCTCTCTCGTACGTACAACATTACAACACAAACTAAGAGAAAAATGCATATTTGTAATCGTACTAACAAACTCCTCCTTTTTTAAAGTCGGTTAAAATACATATTTGTGCATTTTTGGGAATTGAGTTTCAATGTTGTTGAACATTAATCAATTAAGTTATTACATCATACTGTAAGTATTTTTATTATATACGAGGGCGACACTGAATATTTTTAGAACTCGTCACTTGTTAACGATATAATAAAAAAATAAGCTCAACTTTACTTTACATCTTTGAGTATTAAACCAAAGGAGACGGCATCGCAAGGCATACCCTTCTGTAAAAGGTACGAGTCTGACTCATACTCGTTATATAAAACTAGTTGCTCCGCGTCGTGCGTCATTCCGAAGTGATCGTGCCAGTAAATCGAGCTCCGACAAAATGCCGAATTGCAGTGTATTTACATGAAAAAAAAAACAATCAAAAACGTCAAGTATATAAAAGGACAATGTGACTTTTCATTTGTGAGTATTTCTAATATAATATTAAAGTAATTTTATCATTAAAACTCGCACTTTGTGAATATTGTCGTCCAATACCGAGTGTGGCCATCATAGTTCATAAAGTGAAAAATAATCTATTTTTAAATAAATATAATTTACTACACAAGTTCTATAAATATTAACGAAAATGTATTTCCCAATAACTAAATCAGTTTATGATGAATAATAATTATTACATATAGCGTTGTAGTGGATTTTGTTAAATGATTTTGATATTCAGCTCAATTTCAAAACGATACTGAATATTATATAATTAAATATAATCGATAACTAGTATTTATTAAAATATTATACAAAATACAGGCCAAATAAGTCAAATCGAAACTTGCTACCTCGCAGCAAAAGTGTGCAATTTTTATAAAAATAAACTGGTATCACTGCAACTGAAAGTATTGCACTATAGTGATGAACGCCGCAACATTAACCATCGGTAAGTTAGTTAACCATGCGGGTTTGTCTGCCGAACCGGTTTGTAGTTTTTATTTAGCTTTTACAGTAAAGTATTACAAAAAGTAGTAAATTTTTCTATTATTGGTTTATTTTTACAGATTTCTAAAGGATCCTTTTAGGTGACAAACTTGGATTGTAGCTTGCAGAAACCATGAATCTGACACTGCAGTACCAATCTTGAACTTGTGGGAGGTAATGTTTGGTTGTAATTATATTTAGATTAAATATTTTTATTATTACCTTTGACACTAATATTATTCTACTTGAAAATATTTAATTAAGTTTACAAAAGCATTAACCTATCAAATTTAATTCATATATTCATATACCTATTATTGTAATTGTAAACTTAATGTAGTATAATTTTTGTACGCCATAAATGGTAAAACATGTAGCTCGTTTTAAGTTGTTTAACACTTGTATTTTATTTACTCATGTTTTACTATATATAGTATATATAGCTTGAATCTTCTGACTAAAATAAAATTATTTATTTTAGGGTGATCATGGTGATTGCACAATATCGTCTACATCGAAAAAAGAAAGTTGGATGTTCCGGCAAAATTCCATAAGTTATCTCGAAAGTCACAATTCGAAAAAAAAATCCTTATATAGCCCAAACTAGTCCTACTCCCACTGCGATTACGAGCAAACACTTAGGCCGTGGAAAATTAAAATGAACAAATGCCTTGACATAAAAACAATAGCATAAACAGGCTCCACAAGTTTGCAAGAAATACTATGCCCTAACACTTAACTACTCACCAAAAGCATATCGCTTTGTACGTTAAACTTTTGGAACATGTTTGCCTGCACCACGTATCAATGTACATGGTGCAGGCAAACATACGTACTAAGTGGTACACTACCATCGATCGCCGACCAGGGTTCTCAAGAGCTGAAGAGGGACTCAAGAAGCGCTGATGGCATTAAAATTGAGAGCAGAGAGAAACCCTGATAAATTTTTTTATTGTACCTTGGTAGTGGATGAAATGAAAATTAAGCAATTGACAGAATACCATGCTAGTAGCCAAAGGCATTATGTATATAACCAAAATGTCTTTTGGAACTTGCATGGTACTCCGTCAATTGTTCTATTTTCATTTCATCTATCACTAATATACAATATAATTTCTTGTCAGGGTTACTCTCTAGTCTAAGTTTTAAAACAGTTAACGCTTTTTTTTTGTGTAGCCAAGTCGGCCATAAATTGTACTGTACCACTTTGTTATAGTATTTGATGAAGGCAGACCAATTTCAAAACTTTTGATATTTCGCACATATTGTTAAGCTTTCGGTGAATAGTAATATAAAGCAAAACATCTTTCTGGGGAATACTATACCTAGGTAGATGTCACGTTTTATTTTTAGCAGCTGTCTGCTTAAAGTTTACTTTGTTAAACTATTATATAGTGTAAAACGAAAAGTTCATTTAATAACTCTTGAAAATCAACAACTTTTTTTAAATAGTGGGTTTGTGATTAAAGCCTTATAATTAAAACAAAAACTTGGTTAACACCATTTAAGACGATAAACCGATAGGACTTTTCTTTTCACAAATCTGATTTTTAAAATAAGTTAACTAAACCTATTTCGATTTGTTAAATGTTTCAAATTTTATCCTGCGTAATGTAAAATAAACCTGTAGCAAAATAATAAACTTATTTTAAATCATTTCTAAGTTTTTTCCGAAGAACATTTCTAAATACTTTAAAAAAATAATTTCAAATAACACCTTGGTATTATTTATCTATGTATTACTTATAACCAAATAAAAACTTATGCGGACTATGGTGATTTGTTTATCGATAAAAAATATCGACATAGTCCACGCCTTACGTTGCTTACGCATTTAGACAAGGCCATCAGTGTATCGACACGTGTACAATTTGATGGTATGCATAAGCGCGATGAACACAAATACAAATGCTGTAGTGTGCGTTTATAGTGACGGGATTTAATTTTGCATTTGTAGTTAGGTATACAGTTGTGTGGTTTTCTTGCGCCCCCCTGATGTTGACAAAATTTTTGTTTAGGAATTAACGCGCATGGCCTCTCCAGGTAGTTGAATACTCAAAGCTTTACATGTATTTTCGAATATTGACGAATATATTATTAAGCTATTATATAAATATATATTTATCCGACGGTATTTACATATTTTTGCTAAAAACATATAAGTTATCATAATTTGGCTAATTTTTTTTATATTTACATCTACACATTATACATCAAAATCAAAGTGAAATATATTCGTATATTTTTAACTCTCGCGTGCCCAGCATTTATGAACGACTTTTATTCTAATTTAAATCAATATATCTGTAATTTAAAAGTTATATTAATCAGTTTTGTTAACCCTTTCACCGCCGCATTTTAGTTGACGTGGAGTGTCTCCAACGCCAGGAACTATTATTTAATATTTTTTATAGTATTGGAACAAACGTTCATCGATAAATGTAACAAAGTTTTTAAAATTATAAAATATCGTTAATTTTAATCAACATAACATTTTTCTTATTGAGTATTATCACTAGCTTTAATCAGTCTTAATTTTCATCAATCACATTGCACTTAATCAGCATTAATTCTCTTCATAAAACTAATCAATATTCAGGAGATAGGCATGGACGTTGATCTAATGTAGCTCCTTACCAAGCGTGACATATCAAATTTATTATGTCCATATACACTTGCGATCGAATCTCATGTGGGACTGACTCCATTTCAGATTCAATTAATGTACCAAAATGCTCATTTCGAGGATCTTCTGGTCTTTGATTAAAGAATCTTGAAGCGGGCAAACTTATATAGGCCGTGTAGTCATCTTCTTCCAATTTCACATAGCATATATAATGATTTTCAGTCCGTGTTGATCTACCAACGGAAATTTTTCTTTTCATTTTCCTTTCCGGTTGAATGTATCTCGATAACGGAGGCGATTCATCACTTTGTGACATGATGCACGTCTACAAAATTTAACAGTTCTTCTTCGTCTAGCATTATCGATAATTTCCAGCAATAGAAATGCAAATAAGTAAAGTACACGTGTCTTATCACGGTGACGACGCCACAGTAATTGAGAATTTATTGAAACGTCACTGTCCTTGACATTGAGCCGCACGAAAAATCACGGTGCTGGCGGTCAACTCGAATGCACTAGTGGCGTACCGGGATAATTCAATTTTACATTTAAGTTGTTTGGATTATAAATTAATACTTTTCCTAAACTTATTTCTTATCACAAACATCATTTGAAAATATATTAAATTAAATTTTTATGAATGTTTAGTTTATTTCGTTAAAAATTACATTATAACTATCATTTATACTTCGAAACAATACAAATATAAAGGACAACGTCCAAAATCGCCCTGTTAAATAAAAGCATCGGACATACACGATAATTAATTCTCTATTTTTCATATTAGTTGCAAATACTTTAGTAACACGGACTAGCTGCATGCCATAATGAACATTAAAAGTATTCGATTAGTTATTCTATTCGATTAGTGACATTATTCGCAGCCATCTTCGCCAAATGTCATGCGGTGTATAAAAATGACTAGGGATACCCAATCGATTGTAATCGATCTTTTGATTTTTCAATACACTGTTGCATATTTTTTAATCTGTTTCAAATTTTGACTTTATTTTGAATGAAGTTCAAATAGAAACTACAATAAAAACAGTCAATCACTATTCCTTTTTGTTATTCCCTAAAAGGATAATTTAAAAAACCTAATATACCTAATGAATGAGGTCATATTCGATTTTAAATAGGTATTTAAAATAATGCTGAAGTAAACAAGTTAATTACTAATACAATTATGCGTTGTTTATTTTATGTTTATTTCATACATATTTTTGTACCAATTACGTAGTTTCACTACACTAAAATCGCCTAGCATGTAACCTACTTAAAGGTGCACACGACGGAGCTGCGTGTCACGAGGCGCCGAGTCAGCAGGCGCCGACAATCCGACGCCCGTTGCAAGTTAGCATCGGATTTCGCCATTCTTAGGTCACACTTCGACCAAGTTAATCATTTTAGTTTTAGTTATAAAAGTATTGTAATCTTTCTTTAATAAAATTATATTTTAAGAATTGGTTTTTTTTAAGTCCTGCAGCTGCAGCTAACGTAATTGGCGCAGTCGGTAGGATATTAGAGTTAGTACACGGCGTTAAAATCTCCAAAAATCGGTAGATTTCCGTTGGCGCTGAAAGACGCTGATTTGGCTCTCAAGCCTTAATCTAGTATCCGAACCACGTGGCGGCAGCACCGGGGACGAGTATCCGAAAATCGATACGCGGAGGAAACCAGAATGATATTGTAAGTACGCAAAACTTTCTTTTTGTGTTGCTTTCCTTTTATCCTTTAAGTTTTATCCTTATTGTCCAAAATTTTTCACCCAAAGAATAGGGGGCCTAGCGAGGCTGGTTTTCGACAGTCTCGCCGAAATATAGATTTAGATAATTTAAGGAATATTGAGGAAGAATTAAATTTAAGTTCACTAAATTCTAAAATGTCTCATGATCCCGATGTAATATATAAGGCCTTGCGCCCAGTGCCAGAATTCGATGGTAATCCAAATATTCTCACTAGATTTATTAAAATATGCGATCAGGTTGTATTAGCTTACATGAGCTCTGAACCCGGTAGTGAATTATCTAATTTATGTCTACTAAACGGAATTTTGAACAAAATCACCGGACCTGCGGCTTCAATCATAAATTCTAATGGCATCCCTGATAATTGGCTAGGGATTCGCGAATCTCTTATAAATAACTTTGCAGATCAAAGAGACGAAACTGCGCTGTACAACGACCTTTCCTTAGCTTCGCAAGGCCACAAAAGTCCTCAGGAGTTTTACGATCACTGTCAGACTCTTTTTAGTACCATCATGACATATATATCGTTACACGAAACTATCCCGACCACCATTGAATCTAAGCGGACGTTGTATAAGAAGCTCACTATGCAGGCTTTCGTTCGTGGCTTACATGAGCCCTTAGGGTCTAGAATAAGGTGTATGCGCCCTTCTACAATAGAGCAGGTATTGAAATTTGTTCAGGAGGAATTAAATATTTTATATTTGCAACAGCATAATAATGATGTACACCCTAAAAATTTCCAGCCGCCTCCAAGAGCACAAATACAAATTCCAACGCCTTCTCAATCTAAGCAAAATTTCCAGCCTCCACCTATGATGTTAGCACCCGCTACTCAGAGACCGATGTGGATGCCACCTCAACCTCAACCATTTAAACAAAATCAATTTAAGTCCAATGCGGGCCCTCAACATCAGCCTCAGTACCGCATGCCAACACGTACTCAACAAATGTTCAGTGCACCACCACCGAATTATAACCCACGTAGTAACGTATTCCGTATTCAGCCTCGTTATCAACAGCCTCAGAATTTTGGCCCTAAGCCTATGAGCGGTGTTCAACATTTCACGCCTAAAGCCTTACCTCCTACAGGACGATTAACTGGCCATGATTGGAACCAGCACGGTAACCCACCACCCACAAATTACTTTAAAAGCCGTGAAATGAATTATAACGAGTGTGACGGCTATGCTAACTATTACTATGAGCCTGACTACAACAACTATTACGCGGATTACTACGAATGTCCATCTTACGCGAGTAGCTATAATGATTATATAAGCCACGAGAATTACGGTCCCGAGTTCGTTCCGACAAACGATCATCCAAGCGTCAATGATACAGAAAACGATCCTCAGCCCTCCACTAACCAACAGGAAAATTTTCACGAGGATTCCCCTTCAAACAAGCTAAGATAGAAATTAATTTGCAGACCCAGCGTCAGCTACCATTTATTCGGATATTAGACCCTCCGTTGAACCTTCTCATCGATACCGGAGCGAATCAATCATTTCTGAGTCCGGATGCTGTAGAAAGATTTTTCCCCCATTATCAACTTGACTACGATCCTTTCGAAGTTACTAATGTTCACGCTGTTAGTCGAAATGATTATTCCATCACCGTGCCCCGTTTTCCGGAAATTAACGATAGCGAACCGATAAAGATTTTCGTGTATAAATTTCACAACCATTTCGACGGATTAATTGGGCTCGATCTGTTAACTAAGTGGGAAGCAAAGATCGATTTAAAAGCATTACATTTAACTACTCGGTCTGCAGTGAACCCAATATTGTTATATAATTCACGAAACGTGAACCTGTACGAGGATATAATTCCTGCGAACACTTCAAAGTTAGTTAGAATTCCTGTTGACAGTAGTGATGGTGAAGTCTATATTCCCGAACAAATTTTATGTAACTGCGTCGTTCACGAATGCATAACCAGCGTTTCCCAAAATAGAGCTATTTTAGAGATCGAGAATACTAGCGATAATGACGTTGTTTTTTCCCTAGACCGTCCCGCTCACGCACAGCTGTTTAACGTTGAGTGCACGCGCACCCAGCCTATAACCGAACGCGCTAAAGACGTTTTATCGCGACTTCGCACTGACCACCTTAACGAAGAAGAAAAGGCTAATTTGATGACTCTCTGTGCCAAATATCATGACATATTCTATATCGACGGTGAAAACTTAACATTTACGAATCAAATAAAACACCGCATCCGTACGACCGATGAAATTCCTATATACACAAAGAGCTATCGATATCCTTTTGTTCATCGACAAGAGGTACGTGATCAAATAAATGAAATGTTAACTCAAGGCATTATACGTCCCTCCGAGTCCGCGTGGTCCTCACCGATTTGGATTGTCCCAAAAAAGGCAGACGCTTCGGGGAAAAAGAAATGGCGTCTTGTGGTAGATTTCCGTAAACTTAATGAAAAAACTATTAATGACAAATATCCTATCCCGAATATCTCAGACGTTCTGGACAAACTGGGTAAATGCCAATATTTTACTACTCTAGATCTAGCCAGTGGTTTTCATCAAGTAGAAATGGACCCCGCTGACATTCCAAAGACGGCATTCAATGTCGAACACGGCCACTACGAATTCCTTCGGATGCCCATGGGCCTGAAGAACTCGCCTTCCACGATCCAAAGAGTGATGGATAACATCCTCCAAGGTCTCCAGAACCAGATCTGTTTGGTGTACCTAGACGATATCATAGTATTCAGCACTTCGCTGCAAGAACATATGGTCAACTTAGAACAAGTCTTCCAGAGACTTAGGAACTCCAATTTCAAAGTGCAAATGGACAAATCAGAGTTCCTTAAGTTAGAAACGGCTTATTTAGGCCATATTATCGGCAGCGAGGGCGTGAAGCCTAACCCAGACAAAATAGCAGCGATAGAAAAATACCCTATGCCTAAATCCCCTAAGGAAATAAAGCAGTTCTTAGGACTATTAGGATACTACCGGAAATTCATCCCTGATTTTGCAAAAATAACAAAACCCCTAACACAATGCCTAAAAAAAGGTAAAAAAGATCACTTTTGACCCCGATTATGTTAACAGTTTTGAGAAGTGTAAAACCCTCTTGACGAACGATCCATTCCTTAAATACCCGGATTTTAGTAAGGAATTTATTCTTACTACCGACGCGTCGAACTATGCCATCGGTGCTGTTTTGTCTCAAGGGCCGATAGGCTCAGATAAACCCATCTCATATGCTTCGCGGACACTCAATGATAGCGAACAAAATTACGGTACCATTGAGAAAGAGCTCCTGGCAATAGTATGGGCCACTAAATATTTTAGGCCCTACCTATTCGGCAGGACATTTAAAATACTTACCGACCACAAACCTCTACAGTGGATTATGAGTTTAAAAGAACCGAACTCTCGCCTTACTCGATGGCGCTTAAAGCTCAGCGAATACGACTTCACTGTAACTTACAAGAAAGGGAAATCAAATACGAACGCAGATGCCCTCAGTCGAATTGAGATTCATAACGAAGAGACTAATTCTCTTCTAGCGAATCCCTCGGAACAACCAGAACGCAGTCACGGTTCTACAACTGCTACTATTCATACGAGTCACGAAAATCCCATATTGGAAGTCCCGATAACCGATGAACCACTAAACAAATTTCATCGCCAATTGGTTATCACTATCGTAGGCGACGTAAAAAGGCGACCCGCGGTTTCGAAGCCCTTCGACACACACACTCGCATTTCGGTGCAAGTAACGGAATCAAATTTAGAAACCGATATTGTAAACGTAATAAAGGAGTTTGTGAACCCAAAAATTAAAACCGGACTTCTAATCAACCCCCCGTTAGGGCTCTACTCAATTATACCTGTCATACAGAATAACTTTAAAAGCTCCGCAATGAATCTCGTGCTTGCCAAAAGTGAACTTGAAAACGTTAAACCTTATCTTAGGCAACAAGAAATTATAAAACATTATCACGAGGGTAAAACGAACCATAGAGGCATTAATGAGTGTTATTTGTCTCCTTCGAAAAAATACTACTGGCCAAAAATGAAAGAACAAATAACAAAATTCATTAACGAATGTATTGTGTGTGGCCAAGGTAAATACGACCGTAATCCTATCCAACAAAGATTCAACGTTATTCCGCCTCCGAGCAAGCCACTAGAAATAGTTCATATGGACTTGTTCACGGTAGATAGTGAAAAATACATTACGTTCGTCAACGTATTCTCCAAGTACGGACAAGCCTATCACCTACACGACGGTACAGCCATCAGCGTTTTACGGGCCTTACTAAAATATTGCACGCACCACGGTTTACCTTTAACGATAGTAACTGATAACGGCACTGAATTCACTAACCAACTATTTTCCGAATTTTTAAGAATGCACAATATTAACCTTCATAAAATACTTCCCCATTCACCAAACGACAATGGAAATGTAGAACGTTTCCATTCAACCCTTCTCGAACATCTTAGATTACTAAAGCTTCAGCGTAAAGATGAGCCAGCTGTAAACCTAGTACCATACGCGATTATCGCTTACAATAGTTCGGTGCACAGTTTCACGAAATGCAGGCCCTTCGATATAATAACAGGTCACTTTGACCCCAGAGACCCAGTAGGTGTAGACCTTACCCAGTATCTACTCCAACAGTACACTCAAAATCATAGAGAACAAATGAAGTTAGTTTACGAAATTATAAATCAGTCCACCTTACATGATCGCACAGTTTTAATTGAGAATAGAAATAAGGATAGAGAACCCGAAATTCAGTATGAACCACAACAGCAGATTTTCATAAAAAACCCGCATGCTAGTCGACAGAAATTAGCACCCAGATACACTAACGATATTGTTCTGGCTAACCTACCTATACATATTTATACTTCACGGAAACGTGGTCCCGTTGCCAAAGCTCGCATTAAGCGAGTCCCTAATAGCGCTAAATTGTTACAGAATCCCGCTGGTGATGATGGCGCATCTCGCTCAAACACAGGAGATAATACTTGAAAGTCTTAACGATGGTCCTGGCCTCCTCCCTTATAAATTAGGTCGAACTCGTCTAGTGTCACATTATCATAGCTTTTTACAGTATATTCGCATCAACAATATAGAAGAGAAAACTATTGCAGTGAGACAGCAGTTATCTGACTTTGAATTAAGATTAAATAATGATACGTTTTCCCCATATTCTCTTCAAATCAATTATTTATCTCATAAAATTAATAGAGTTTTAAATCATTTAAAAGGACTCGAACCTAGTCGAGCGAAGAGAGGTCTGATTAATGGCTTAGGATCTGCTATTAAAAGTTTAACCGGAAATTTAGATTATCAGGATGCTATCAAATTTGATAACGCAATAAAAAATCTCGAAAATAACCAAGTTAAAATTATATCGGAGTTTAACTCGCACATAAGCCTCAGCAAGGAATGGATGACGCAACATAATGGCATCATAGATCAGTTAGTTAGTAATCAGCAATCAATTAATGCTACGTTAGAACTTTTGTTGAATAGCACTGCTTATAAAGAAAATAGTTTAATAAAATATGCTCATTTCGCTCAGCTCTTGACCATCATAACGGAAAACGTCGATGATTTGTTGGGAGAATTAGTTAGAATAGAAAACATGCTAGCTCTTGTGCGCGCCTTAAGCACGCATCATTCAATGATAGATATCGATACTTTAAGGGTAATGATAGAAAGAGTAAGAATGATATATGGGGACGATAGAATATTAAATTTAGACTTACGCGACTATTATAGTATTATAAAACCAGGTTCATATTACGTCGAAAAACAGATAGTTATAGTTTTTAAAGTTCCCATAGTTAGTGCGAACATATTCGATCTGTATAAACTTTCAATAGCCCCGAATAGGTATAACAAGATCCTTATTCCACCCTTTCCTAGCAACCAACAGGGAAGCGTATGCGTATATGGAGGCTGAATGTCCGAAGGTAGACCACCAGTACCTCTGTGAAGACGATACCATAAATAGAGTCAAGAATCATCATGACTGCACACGAGAACTCGTCACAAACCACGCCCTAGGAGATGACTGCAACTTGACCACTTTAACACTGGAAAAGGAAGCCATGGAGCATCTGGACGCTGGAAACTATGTTGTCACGTTCCCTTGCACCACAAGAATCCATCTACGATGCGGAAGAGACGAATACAAGCAGCTTCACGGAAGCTATTTGGTAACAATACCCTTAAATTGCGCAATGATGACGTCAGAATTTACAATAGTCAACGAGAATAACCAAGTATCCGGACAGCCACTAATAATTACCGATGTCCCACGCAACTTCAAAGAGGAAACCACATCTCAACACCGAATCTCGCTGCAATCCATCGACCTGAGAAAACTACATGAAGTCTACAATCAAGCCATGAGAGAGCCGATAATGGTACAAGACACCATAGCTAGCAACACTCTGTACCACACTACTATTCCCATTTATGTAATGATAATTGGCTCGCTTATTATAACAACAACTGTAATAACCTGTCAACGTTACAATCTGTGGAGATGCAGTAAGCTGCAACAGCAAAGCACCCAGCCGCCAGCACCTGGAAAGCATTCCTATGAAGATCCCAAAAACGCAAAAGCATATCCAGCAACATTTTCCCTCAAAGTCGGAAAATAGTCGCTGATCTGTGGGGGGAGGAATTACGTAGTTTCACTACACTAAAATCGCCTAGCATGTAACCTACTTAAAGGTGCACACGACGGAGCTGCGTGTCACGAGGCGCCGAGTCAGCAGGCGCCGACAATCCGACGCCCGTTGCAAGTTAGCATCGGATTTCGCCATTCTTAGGTCACGCTTCGACCAAGTTAATCATTTTAGTTTTAGTTATAAAAGTATTGTAATCTTTCTTTAATAAAATTATATTTTAAGAATTGGTTTTTTTTAAGTCCTGCGGCTGCAGCTAACGTAATTTACCTAATAATTGTAGATATATATAATTACAAATTGCTGTGTGTTGTGTATGTAAAATACATTGGTTTCTTATCCTCATCGGCATTTTTACTCAATCCCCACGTAAAAACTTTTATTTCTTATAAATCAGTGTACAGATCTAACTTTTATTACATAAAAATTAGGGTAAACAATATAATGATAAACATTATATCGACAAAATTATTCGCGTTTATGTATATCACACTTACAGCACGAGTATAATTCGCCTATGTTGTCAGCACTGTTATTCAAAAAATAAACCTACTACGCTACCAACATGTCTTGATGTTGGTATTTTGGCGCCCTTTCATACATTTACTTTTACTAAGGGAACCCCGCCTCTTAAACATATTGATTACATTCTATTTGTTATGCAATGAAAAGTGCATTTTGTGTAAATTGCGGCTCTGCTGGTGGTTTTATGTTGTTGGTACTAAAAATTGTTAAATGTTTTAGGATATTGCTTTTCTGTTTCTACTAAACGATTAAAACCATAATATTAGTAGTTCTATTATAACCTCAAAATCTAATACTTGTTTTGAAATATATCTTTTCTGCAGCTAGTCCGCTATAAAAATAGGTTCATATAGGAATTCCGTAATGATCGAAAATGCAATACACAATTTTCCGATGCTCAGGGCGAACAATGTATGGGCGCTGAGCAATGTCCTTTGATAAATCTTTTACAGTAGCGCAGCACTAGTCTCAGAAATATCACGGGGATGGCGAGGCAACAAGGTGTTTAGTTTCATCTTGCACTTAGTAACACTATATAATTTTTCTGTAAATTTTTTGACATTGGTATCTAAAACTGTCGACAATTAATTAAATATATTAAATTTAATAACAAAATCGAATTAACCTTGCAGTTTTTCTAGTAACATGAGCATTTTGGAATATTATGTGAGTGGCGCTGACGGTATTCACCTTAAGGACCCCGTCTTGTATAAATTAGTGTTCTCTCAAAATTTACAGCAAAGCAAATATTTTTATAGTATTTGAAAAATAAAAAGTGAAACATATTTTACATTTGTTTAAAGTAAAGGATTTGAAATTTTCAAAACTGTTTTTTAATTTTATTTTGGTGTTTAAATTAATAGCTCTATTAGGCGTTAAACAATGCCAAGGTTTAGGTTAAATGCGTGCCTCTACTGTGTACAAACTATAACAATATCAAGAAAAGTATTCAGATCACATTTATTTACATATTGTCTACAATAATCTGATCTGGTCACTTTTGAAATACTTCAATTTTCTTATCTGAAGGGCTTAAAAAATTGTAATTTCATGATTTTTTTACTGCAAATATCTATTTTTTTTCTATTAGAAGTATAAATGTAGCAAAGTCGTACTTAAAACCACATAAAATGGAACTATTTTCAAGTAAATTAAAAATAAATAAAATTAAAAATATATATATTTTCGTACTTTTTACCTGAAAATTCTCTCAGTTCCGCTGGGATTTCTCGGCGGTCAGACGTGTGCAGTGTTGCTAAACATTACTTTACCTCTCGCTCGCACGGTTGATCTCTTTCCCTCGCCCAGCTCTTATAGACTGAGCGGAGCATATCGTGAAAATTTCTCTACTTAAATATATATTATTTTTATTTAAATGTCATATTAGTTCTAGTTTTTAGTGTTTATATTAGTATTAGTGTATTATATTAATTGACTTGGACTTTCATATTTGGTGAATTTCAATTTATTACCAACAAAAAATAAACGGAAAAAAATGGATGGAAAAAAGAAGAAATATCCTTGCCTCAGTAAAAAGAAATGTAACGCAAAATTTGAAGTCATTAGTAAAAAGTTTTGGGAAACAACAATGCTGCCCCATTTAACAAAGTTTTATCACAGTTGTGTGCTAACAAAATTAATTTATTCGCACCTTGAACGTTGTATGCCGATAAAAGACCCACCGTATATAATGAAGCAATAGAAAATAAAAAACAAAAAATCCCAAAAAAGTGAACCCCTACACAATATTACACTACTTGAAAAGTTTCTTTACTTTTAATGATGTAACAAATTAAATAAATAAGTATATGCGTATTAAGTTATTTTTTGTTTGATTTTTTTATCAACAGCCTTCTAAATTACTTCCCTATGCGATTTCTCTTTTTTTAAATGTACAAGCGTTATGTGTATGTAGAGATTGTATAAAAAATTATATATATCCGACATGAAGGGAGGAGCTGGAATCATAGAGCTGAACCACATTTAATACAAAATAATTCGAAAATAGAAAAAAAATTGACTGATTCTTCATACAAAATGTACAAGGTAGGGGCGAAATTTGTCTGAAGTGGCAGTTTTTATTTTCCTTCGGTTGTATATACCCGTTTTAAACCTACAACCTGTATAAACATTACTAAAAACGACATTTACGAAATATAAAAAGGTCAAAAATTATACTATCATGACAAAAGGAAAAGAAATATTTTTAAAATTATAAGTTATATATTTAATGAAGTAGAGCAACCTTCACCTGTGATCTCGAACGTATTTACGCAAGGAGGAGAGCGCAACCCTCTAATGGTTGGGAAAGTAAAATAGTAAAGCCCTAAGATTCGTAATATTACGGCGATGGCGGTGAAAGGGTTAAACATACATTTAGTATGATTTTATTATATTTGGCATAGTCACCTTTTAAAATATTCAGATGAAAATATCAATAATGTAATTGTGATATAATAATAGTATATTAAATAAGCAAATATAATATACAAAACAAATGACAAAACTAAAAAATTTACACGATATAATTTACCTATTTAACAATACAATCTACTATTACCTACTGATCATTCTACCTACGTATTTTCTATGATAAAAACCAACCGCGCGAACACAGAGTAGCGCACATTTTTTTGTTTGAAAAGCTGTTCTAGTACGTAAGTACATATTACTTCAATGACTTATCAGCAGATTCGGACAAGCTTAGGCATCAGTACGAGTCAAGTGCACAAAACCCTCCATGGACATTTAGCGATCAGGAAGGTTTGAGCCCGGTGGATACATCATAATTTCAAGATGCCCAAAAACTCCGTCGTGTTGATTGATGTCGTGAAATGGTTCAAAGACTTAACCGAGGTGATTCAAATGCTGTATTCGACATACTTACGGATGACGGAAGCTGGATTTATTGTAATGATCCTGAAATTAAGAGACAGTCTGCTGTCTGGGTGTTTCCTTCCGAGGAGTTGCCAACTAAGTGAAGAGAGGTCAAAGCGTGAGAAAAGAGAAGAGAAAGAGATGGTGGCCTCGTTCTTCGGAAGGACAGTTCATTACGCAACAATTGTTTTAGAGGATCGAAAAACAGGTACTGCAGAGTGGTACACTAACAATCGTTTGCCACTTGTCTTGGAAAAAGTTCGGAAGAAACGACCTCGCAGTAGGATCCTTCTTCACCACGACAAGGCCTCGTCGCACACCAGCAAGCAAACAATCGACTACTTGGCGACGTCAGACGTGGAATTACTGGGTCACCCGCCCTATAGCCCCGACCTCACACCTCGTGATTTTTATTTATTTCCGAAAATAAAAGAAAAACTTCGGGGAAAACGTTTTATGGACGCCGTTGAAGCAGTGGTTGCGTTTCAAAATGCCGTCGAAGAGACACCTAAGGACGAGTGGGCACAGTGCTTTTCTTAGTGGTTCCATCGGATCCAGCGATGTATTGATGTAAATGGACACTATTTTGAAAAGATATAATAAAACTAATAACTTGCTAGTTTGTTCAGTTTTTGACTTTCTAAGAACTTTCAGTGTCACCCTTGTATATTACAATTCCCTGGGAAGAACCAGCAAGAAACCCACCGTAATTATTCATATCAGTTGCCATCATCATACAAAAGGTTTCTTCATGTCAGCCATTACGTTGTCAACCCGATTGTTCACTTGGTCGATTTGGGTTTTAGCTTCCTTGATTTGGGTTTCAGCTTCCGATAGGCGGTTGTCATGTTGAGCAACCCTATCCTTCACCTCCCTTATCTCTTTCCCAATTTAAATTAGCTTTTTAGCAATTTAATAAGCAGGTTTCCGGAAGATGATCGCTATTATGTGCAGAACCTATTTTTTTGTTATTGTCTCGCAACATTTCTAGCACCTGGTTAATAAATTAGCTTAACTCAGTACAGAAAATAAAAAATCAATGTGTAATGTGAATCAAGAAATAAAAAATGATGTAATTACATTTTGTTTAATTATAATTGATCGATTGTGATAAAATTTGCAATTAAATTATATAAATGAAACGTACGGGAAAACATTTAATTAGCATTAATTTCGTCTTTGTAATGTAAATTTGTAGTTTCCGTGTTTTAAATTCAAAAGAGCTTTTATCGATTCTAAATTAAATTACGTAGTTTCTGGTTAAACGGTAATGGAAAAAAAATAATTATCTCAAGGGCAAAACCTTTAAACTTGCTTATAAAAATATTATCTAAATTAAAAACATTATCATCCAAATCGTTAAAGCCGTGTCCACGAAACCAATTACGTATCTTATTATATACTAAATATTATTAAGTTATTATATACTAGCTGACCGCCCCGACATTGCACGGGTGATTTCTGGATTTAGACATTTTTAATCATAATTCATAATCGGTCCAGCCAGCAGACAAACACACGTGCAGAAGTATTATATATGTACGTAAAGTAGATAAAAATTCCTCTCTTAAAGTAGATGATATGTTTATGGTATACATGCCTAAAAGTCTATCTATAGTAACAGATAATAATTATTTTTATAATTATTTACTTATTAATACAATGTTTAATAGGCTCATAATTCAAATAGTTGAATATAAAAAAAAGATAATATATAACGTTTTGTGAACAAGTAGTCTTTAGTGATATCAGCAAGATTCAAGTGACATTAAGTCCCTGGACATCGGTTATCAGCGTTGTTCGTCTCACAGGGGCACTAGAAACTCAAGCACGGCAAGCATCGCACGGTTCGCTATCACGGACTCCATCCACATTAATATTATTTAGACCTCTAGGTAAGGCACTTCCGACTTTTATACTATAGAAATTAGAAATCATTTTTATATTTTAATTATATATATATTTAAGATTATAGCTCGTTATATAGAATAATATAGTAGTCAGTGAATGTATCACATGATTTTACAGAATAATTGCTTAATGTCAATAGGTATTGTAAATAGGGTGTTAATGTTTCGTCTTTTTATTGAGGTGAAGATCCATGTGTTGACGTAAGGTACAAACCAGTTGTAAGGTTACATAATATGGGATGTTTTCAATGTCATTTCATTATTAATGTTAAATGTCATCCCTTGTTCGATATATGAGTTAGGGATATACGAGCGAAACATCGATTTCGAAATTCAATATTTTTTGGTTTTTTATTTTGCCTTTCAAAATTAATACTAATAACTATTACAATGATCATTATATGATTAGGTACATAGCCATAGTAGCGTTAGCGCAATGCTGGCTTTAGATTTTACATAATGGCACCAGAGTTCGTTCTCTGGTACTAATAAAATTGTTACGAGTAATCCCAATATAAATTGTAATAATTGGGTTATTGTTTAGAGGTGCAAGAAAACATTGTGAGGAAGCATTTCGTGGGAATGATGTGAAGTCACCTAATAGCACTGGGAAAGTACAACTTAAAATAAAGAAATCTATAGACGTGTTATAATGACATTGGATATACTTTGTACATACTAACTATACTTTAAAGTAGAATACAAATGGTTTGTACTTATATAGTCGAACTCCTGCACGGAATAGAAGGCCTAACAACTAAAAAAAAAATGTATTTTGAATGGCGTCCCGTAGTAACGCCCAACATGTTCATGGGAACATCATAATGACTGCTATTATTTAAAATTTTGCACAAAAATATCCATAATATTGATACTTTCGTAAACAGTGCTAAAACATAGGTATTATCAGGGCTTTCTGATGACGATAAATATATAGAATATGACATTGATAACATATTTATCTATTTATTGCAGGTATTGTATCTTAAAATGGTGATGAGCAGTATCATCCGCGTGGCATCACGAGTCAATTCATCCAGAGTAGTCACCACATGCTGTAGAAGAGCGTTGTACAGCACTGAAAATAAAGGTAATGATATCTTTCGATCTTTACATTTTTTGGTCATGCGTCATGATCTAAGCGAATTAAATACGAATATTTTTGTAAATTACCTCTTTCTCTTTAAATAATTTAAAACTATTGTTTATTGCTTTTTGCAACACGAATTTTTTAATTATTTACGCCAGCGAAAAAAAAATTTTTTTGAGGAAGTGACATCGCTGTTTTTGAATTTTATTTAGGACAGTTCAAGCAATCAAGAAGGCCACATTGACAAAACTGATGATTTATTCCTTATATCCACTGTTCAAGTCTTAAGGTTACATCCGGCAGTTTTGCATATCTGCCTGCCTTTTTACACGCTTTGTCTGTGTTTATCTATGTATGTATATAAATAAAAAATATTATAATTCAGTATTACTCACTTCCAACTGTTTAAGTAATCTAAATTGCAGACGTTTTAAGAACCGATGTTATTAGAGTAATTTCATGACTACAACGACCTAGATGACCTAGTATTTTCACTAGGATCATGACAGCAGCAGTGTTTTTTAAGCTCTAAAATTATAATAGATATTGGAGGGTAATTAATGTTCAGCAGTGGACTTGTATATGGGCTAATGGTGATAGATAATAATAATAATAACGGGTTTTGGTATTTTTTACACAATACGTAGTGAATTATTGGGATAAATTCAAGTATTTTTTATTGAATTACGCAAACATCTAAAGAAATTTATATGAAATTTGGTAATTAAATTTAAATAAATGTTGTGTACTCGATTAAACACCATGGATTAGCATCACGTTTCAACGACTTATACTGTGGGAAAATAAACTTTAAGGCGTCGTCTCCGTTTCCAAAGAAGTATTACTGAATTACTGAAATTATATAAAAATGCAGACAGATTTTAAATATTAAAGTTATACATAAATTATAATATATATATATATATATATATATATATATATATATATATATATATATATATATATATATATATATATATATATAAATATATATTCCGTATAACATAAATTATATCAAGGTAAACTCTAATCACACTGTTCACTTTTGAAACTAATATTCTTAATACATTATATAAAACTAAATAAAATGTTATAATTATATTTATATTTTACATATTTAGATTTTACAACACTTAACCCTAGACGGTATAACTTCCTTTGTGGATAGAACTCCGACTGCATAGCCACCATATTCTTCTTCTTCTTCTTTTAAATTATGGCTTCTCTTGTAGGCACCATATTCTTGCCTATTTCCGGCGACAAGCAGCATAGCGTGCAATGCTATTTCGATCTGAAGGATAAAGAGCGCTAGCCATTTTTTAACAATAATAATTACTACTAAAAACTATATACGGATTTTATCGCGTTTAATTAACTTATTTTTAATTCCCAACGTTTCGGTTTTTATAGATCTTTATATTATATATAGATCTATAAAAACCCGCGAAACCCGTGAAAGAAAATATAGTTGACGTGGAGCACCGACTCTCCGGGAAGTCTGCAGTCTGTGAACATGTTCAAGATCGTCCCCATCATTACATCGGATTTGATAAACCACAAATCCTCGCGGTGTTATTGAAATTAAAAAAAATATCCCGATTTCAATAGAGAATATGGATGGGTGCTGCCATTTGCTTGGGATCCTATAATTAATAAAATTAAATACAAACCCCAGTATACCACTGCAAGACTTTAAGATACTGTAAGCTTGTTTTGCGCAGATTCGATTAAAAATTAATATTCAATTACTGAAGGTAGCCGGACCAACTATGACAGGGACGTCTAACGTCTTAGTCCCCCGTGACCATGGGTGCTGTAAAGCACCTGAAACGTCGACAACATAAAAATAAGTTAATTAAACGCGATAAAACCCGTATAAACAGTTTTATTCAATGTGTAAATTTCGCGTAAATTTAAGAAATCATTAAACAATAATTGTAGCTTTATTTCACCATTGTATTGGGATTATGTGTGGTAGTACCTCATTTTGAATTTGAGCCCGTTGCGATGTGCTGGAAAATTGCCCGGGATTAACCGACATGTCAGTTAACTCGTGATCCAAATCCGATGAACTATTTTGTTGTTTCATACTCCGGCTTCCACAAGGATCTCATCATACGGAATATTGATCAAATATATTCTCGACTGTGCTCGGTCCATCACCACGATGTCAGGCTTAATTGCGAGAAATATTGTCCCGTCCGTAATGATGACCAAAACCCACTGGAGTTTATTTATGGGTCGGTGAGCGGTGAGTGTTTATAGTATGGCAGTCACACTGAGATTTACGAGACCACATTTTAGAACGATTTCCAAGTTGGCTTCCGTTTCCGTTCCTGCTGCGGGCAAATATAGCTCCATTAGTTCGTAGGGCCCCGAACAACTAACAATTTCATGACAAAATGTCAAAAACTTTTGAGTTTGTTTTGTTTATAACAAAACTGGGTTCACAATAATTAATATTAATATAAAAACTAATCCATTTTTGTTATTTTGTAATAAGTGTCATATTATTATATGTCATCGTTTATAATAAGTTTATGATTAATTTTGGTTTAATGTTTCGTTATGTTGTTTGTGAAGAACATATTTATCTGCTAATGCTGCAATGCGAATGTTTAATTGTTATGGTTCAATAAGTTTACCCGCTAGTCATTTTATTGTGTAAATATTTGGCTTAAAATGTGATACGTATATACAATAATATATTTCTATGTGGAAACATTTCGAATACCCTTTATATTGTAGCTTATTTCGCTTTTCGTTGTTACAATCTATAAACATAATATATATGTGGAAAATTATTTGGTGAAACAACTCGTAGTAGTACAGGTAGTACTAACAGTTTCTTTGATTTTTTGCCCGTCTTTGTATTCGTGACTCAAGCAAAGACTTTTGCATAGATTTCCATGAAATTTGATATATAGTGATCCTAGGTAACAATATGCTATCTTGTATTTTTTTTTCAATTAAGGAAAGCGATAACAGGGGGTTATTTTTTCCTTTCCTTAGAAGTTAATTATTTTATATAGGGATAACTTTTTATAGTTATAGTTTGACAAACGCGCACACAATTCACATGATGGTACGTGGTTGCTGTGACCCACAGATAGCTACATCTATCCTCAAAAAACTTAATTGCAGATGCGCTGTCACTTCTAAGGACTGAGGATGTTTTTTTTTTAGTAAAAATTATCTCCGGTTCTCTATACTCACCAAACAAGCATAACAACAAAACACAGCAGCATTAAGCTGTTATTTCACGCTGGTATTCTGTGGGAGCATGGTCGTTCCCTGCTCGAGCCGCCTCATTCATACTACAACCATAATATAGCTATAACATGGCTCTACGATACTTACTCGTAAAAGAGAGTCAAACGTTACACAGAGTCTTTAAAACTGGACTTTCGTTAAAAATAAAACTAAAAACATATTAATCGTTGTGACATATTTTAAAACTTCGTCCACAATCTAAGTTGTGTGTTCTTCCTTAAAACAGCACCATCAATTATAAAATTAAAAGCTTTCGTCGAGTTACTAATAAACTGATTAATATAAAATAGATCACACAACTGAGATACTGTGCATATATTTGATAAGTATATGCACAGTATCTCAGATAGTGAATATATTGGTTGTATATTCCCATGGCGGTATAGCTCGTCGCATCTTTTGTATTTATTAATTTCTTTATTTACATTTGTAATGAGTCTATAATATGGACTATCGTGCAAAGCCTTCTCTTCACACTCATGTTTAACCATTAAAATTTGAAAGCTATTCTGATAAAAGTAGGGAATTAGAAATAAGTTAATAAAAGGCGATAAAATCCGTATAGGTAGTTGTGAAAGCAAGAAAAATGAAAGCTATGCTTGCAAAATTAGTGTTCAATGCCAAGAATATAAATATCATAAAACTTATTCGGTCGTATTACAAAACATGTTTCAATGATAGTCTTGGTCTATTACACAGACACGATTCTTGGGCTCAGCAGATTTTGGACGTGTCGGTAGATTTCGCTCCCGTCACTCCACTCTTTTAGCTCATGCGCACGATTGTTCTTACTACCTCACCCAAAATACACTGCCTTATTTTGTGCATTGTGTTTGGTCACTGATTTCTTATGTTGTAACTGTGGTGCGTGAGGCAGCTTGTCCCAGGACACAGCATTCTCATTGTGTAGTTTATTGGACGCTTGTTGTGGTACAAAGTTTATTTTGTGCGTAACTCTCCTGCCAGGCTACTGGTAACCGTAAGTAGAGTGAAACACATCCGCCGCCTCAGAGGTGGCCACAGATTTTAATTCCTGTGTTGCTTGTTGCATTAGGACACAGTTAGGTACCACCCTAGCGAACCAAGGCGCTAGGTGCATAAGCGTCCGTTGTAGGCACACACCTCCGTCGTCGAAAGGTGCACCACAAGGGGACCTTGGTACACTTCTGTGCTTAACTTGTGTTGGCATAAGACAAGATGGCGTTGATTACGGTCGTAAAACTTGCCGATTTTTCAGTAATGCCTTCCGCAATATTTGGACTGTGTTTTACCTTAGCGATATGCGAGAACCGCACCCGAGCCTGCACCTCCGGCTGCCACTAGACCGCGACTGCGCCCAAACCTATCTTACATAAGGACAACCCCCTCTCTCCCTACACCGCTCCTGCGACTCCTCTCTGGTCTTCTCTGATGCCGACTCAGGCTCCGACATGGAGATTGAAACGCGTGCCTCGCCCAAGCCCGTAGACGAAGGCTTCAACCTCATTCATGTCAAAAAGCGCAAACGCCCGGCCCCTAAAATGGCAGGCGAGACCAACTCAGCCCCCTCGTACCCCATAGCTACTCCAGCTAAAAAGTCAGCACCCGCGGCGAGTGCTCAACCCCCCAAGCCCGCAGCTAAGCCCGCAGCGAAAGGGTCCACTACTGATCGCAGGCAAAAGCCGCCGCCATCCATTATCATTCAGGATAAGACCAAATGGAACAACCTTTCAAATTGGTTGAATTCGAAAAAAGTTGCGCCTGACGCCTGAGATGGAAGAGCCTCCGAGCTGTGTTAATGGCCTCGAAGAAGGACACCCAACAAGACGTGGATGTAAAAATCATCACAGAGGCGCAGGCCTAGCCAGCATGTCTCACTCCCGGTGTCCTGCCTCCAAAGGCGCACAATCCTCGGTGCCCACACCTGCATCTCAGACTATCACCAAGCCCGTTCCCGTTACCAAAGCCCAACCCTCGGTTGTAACCGCCGGTACTAGTCGCCTCATGGCCAATGATGCCTCCCCAGGTCCCTAAATCGAAGCCCGTCCCATAAAGCTCTTCCTCCTTCGCCACCGACTTCTCACTAGTCTACGGCTTAGTTAGCAACATTAACATTTGCTGAATTATTCACTCTCCGCAATCTTCGTGGAGCTACCACCCCACAGGATAAGCCCAATACTACGGTTGAGCATAGTATAGAACTTATCGACGCCATCTGGTCTTTCCAGTGCGCCTAAACTACCTTACTTTATCACCATAATAGGAGTACAACCATTAGGTAGAACTAAATCACGCTCCCTGACTGTCGCGTCTTTAACGCACACGGCCTCAGATACCAAAAAGGTGAGGTTGAGACGTTATGCTAGTACACGAAACCCTCTTGAAGCCTAGCCATCGCAATCAACAACTTGCCGTTGATTGCGAACTACACCTTAGAAATGAAAGGTTTAACAGACGTTGTGGTGGCACCTTGATCTACTACTTCATAGACATAGACAATATTTATTCATGCGAAATGTAGAACAATTAACTAAACACAAATCTTATTGTCACATACTTTA
This sequence comes from Parnassius apollo, assembly GCA_907164705.1. Classification (NCBI taxonomy): domain Eukaryota; kingdom Metazoa; phylum Arthropoda; class Insecta; order Lepidoptera; family Papilionidae; genus Parnassius; species Parnassius apollo. The sequence goes on from CAJQZP010000774.1 coordinate 9,351,455, forward strand.
CTCCTGCGCCATCTCGACGATAAAGTTAATCCTTCCATTTATCATTGTCGTAATCCCATTTAGAAGATAACCCGTCTATAGGGTCAACTCTCAGCTCCAGCATCCTACGCAGCTGAGCCTTCTGCGCGATCTTCGAGTAGGAACTTGGTAGAGGCTCGTTCACATAATAGTGATAAAACATTGCGACCCAGAAGGCAAAAGAAGTAAAAACGAGAGTCCAGCCCAAGATGAACTTCCAGGTGCCCGTAGGCGCTTGGAACTCTGCAAAAGTTTGGCAGAAGGAAGCTCGGTACAGAGCTTTCTTTTCTTCGCAACTCAGCTGCCTCCAGTCTCCTTTCTCTCTTTCACGTAGAGCACAGATGTTCCTAGTGTTCTCCTTAAACCGTATTGCGGGAAAGGGGAAGTGCGCATCATCCTTGTACGCTGCACTCCCGTTGATGCCGTGGCCCACAACGTCCCTGTTCCCGATCCTACACCTACCGTTTATTAGCCTCACATTACAGTATAATGTTACATAGCTGGGTTGTCTTAAGAATACAGACATATTGCGAGGAATACAGTTTGATGGTGAAAGTCCTTTCACTGCGTACCGATAGACGCTCCCCCGTTAACCAACATAGAAGTTTCTTTATGTAAGGAAGCTCTCTCTCTATTCGCCACTTAGCTTCGTTTCGGCGTATCAACTGCCGTTATAGAAATTTCTCACATAGATGCTCCAAAGAGCCGCCAATCACTTAAGCGAATGATTTTGCTTATAGAAAATCGAAGTGAATCCTGAAAAAAGTGTAGCAATATACTTTCAATGGATACCCTATATCAAACGTCAGAACCCAAATCCGAAAAAATCTCTAGGCACGATTACTTTATTCAGCCGCCAGATGCCGTGGTAAACAACCACCTACCACGACCAAAACGAATACCTTAGGGTTACATTTGACCACGTCTACAATCATGCCAAATTCTCACTAGTCTCCTCCACCCGCTATTTTACACCAGGAGCAAAGTGACCCTAAGACACAAGCACCACATTTGCAAAGCTTGCGTAAAACCTATCATGTCTTACGCAAGTGTAGCCTTCGCGCAGGCGGATCGTGGTCATTTATTCGATCTCCAAGTCGTCCTAAATAGTTTTATTCGCGTAGCCATCGGAACTCGGTGATACCAGCAAAACTCCGACTTGCACAGAGATTGTCAACTAGGATTTCGGAATATTTCAAGGAAGTGTCTCAGCGCTACTTTGAGAGGGTCGAAATACATACCAAGCCGCTAGTGGTAAACGCAGCCACCTACGCTCAGACTCCAAACGTTACGGAAAGTCTTCGGAAGCCACTTAACGTTCTAATCGCAACCCAAGTTCTGCTAGATTTCGATGACCCAAATGTTGCCGGTCAGTCACACACGAACACTACACACCCACCCAGTGCAAAAAAACACTCCACTCCACACCGGTACACATCGTACACCCGCGTCCCTGGGCGCATCTCACTGCCTAGAACATCGAACGATATCAGTTAGACGTCAGGTACTGGGGCCCGCCACCCCCTGCTCAGATGGCCGCTAGATCACTCACACACGTGCACTGCACACTGTCGTAGGAGTCAAGTCATAGTTAGGCCAGTAATCGCCTGAAAGGCGCTGAGACCGATGAAACTGTAAAAGCCAAAAGGCAACAGCATTATAGTTACAACTATATTATAATTTCAACACTAATGGGTTCTCTTACTAGTGAGTTCATGCTCTCGCGGAATATCAGCGTAAAATATCAGCTCACTGCTGTGTTTCGTATGGTTAGTGTAGGAAACCAGAGATCCTTTTTATTGGTAACAGTCGACGACCTGACGATAAAAGATTATCGCGGCCATTTTAGTCCTCAGGGGTGACAACGCATCTATATTTTGATTTTTGATCGAGAATATATGTGGATATCTAGATCTATAGGCCACAGCATCCATTTACCATCAGATGGACTGTGACTCTGTTTGTCACGCTTATAACAAAACAAATAAGCCCCGTTTGCGGGATGTAATCGAAAATCTAATATATTTCATCATTTTAGTGTACTGAACCAGATTTTAAGCTATCCATAGATCTAGAAGCAGCTCCAAGAAGCCATACTGCTTTATTACTTACTTACTTACTTACTTATCTTCACGCACAATCCCTAACGGGGTAGCCAGAGAGAACAGATCGCCAAGTGTCACGATCCTTACATACCTCTTTCGCTTCTTTCAGGTTCATTAACTTCTTCATACATGCACGTCTAGGTATCCGAGTACTCTTGACCCTCCCCTCTTCGAGCAATTTGCTCACATGGTCTTCGAAAGTTAGTCTCGGTCTACCTCGACACCTTTTAATATTTACTTTCGCTCTATATATTTTCTTCACCATTCGGTCTTCACTCATTCGTTCAACGTGCCCAAACCATTGGAGTACGCCCCTATCAATTTTTGTGATAAGGTCATCTTTCAATCCTGCCATATTGCGAATCTCTTCGTTTCGCTTTCGGTCGGCTAAGGTAACGCCACACATTTTACGAAGAGATCGCATCTCCACTGCATTCAACTTGCTTTTATGCTTCTTCTGGCATACCCAGGTTTCGCTGCCATATAACAAAGTCGGTACCAACACTGCATTATGTATTGCAAGGCATGCACTCTTCACCACGCCTTGCCTTTTTTACTAATGCATTCAGGGCACCATTGACTTTGTTTCCGGCAGCGACACGCCTATCCACATCTAAATCACATCTTCCATCCCGGCTGAAAGCACTCCCCAAGTATACAATTTCATTTACCTGTTCTAGACATTCCTGATTTACCCATATTTCACATTTCGTTCTCTCTTCGTCCTTTTCAAATACCAGAACCTTAGTTTTATTAGCATTCAAACGGAGACCTTTAATTTCACATTCCTCTTTCATACACGTGACTAATGCCTGCAGTTCTGCTTCTGATGGTGCAATAAGCACTGCATCATCAGCATACAGCGGACAATTAACTTTAATGTCACCCAATTTCACACCTAAACAGCTATTTTTCAGCTTCTGTAAACAGCTGTCGAGATACAGTATGAACAGCCAGGAAGACATGACACAACCCTGTTTTACGCCCGCTTGGACGCTGAACATGGGTGACAGGTCATGCCCTACCCGCACACAGGCTTTACAGTCATAGTAAAGTGACTGCACAGCCCTTAACAATTGACCATCCACACCATATCCCGGCAACAGTTCCCACATTTTCTTCCTTATAACCTTATCAAATGCTTTCTCCAGATCCACAAAAGCACAGAAAATCTTCTGGTTAACACTTAGAAGCTTCTCCGTAATCATGCGGAGAGAAAACATTTGATCCGTGCATCCTCTTCCAGGTCTAAATCCGCATTGTGCCTCCCATAAGAATCTTTCCGATTTCTCTTGCATCCTACGTGTCAAAACCTTCGAGTAAACTTTACTTGCTAAACTGGTCAAGCTGATCACCCGATAGCACCCGCAGTCAAAATGTGAACCTTTACCTTTATATAAAGGCACAATGACCGCGGATCGCCAATCATCCGAGACATCTCCCGTCCGCCAGCACAAATTGCACAGCAGATGGAAGCTGTCCCAGACGCGAGGCCCACCGTACTTGACCATTTCAGCAGTAACTCTGTCTAGTCCCGCAGCCTTACCACATTTCAAACTTCGAATCGCACGTTCAATCTCTTTCATGCTGATGACCTCAGTGTCATCGAGGTCCGTGTCTGGCGTGCCAGTCACGGCGTCACCCCCGGATCCTTCACTAAGATCATGACACGCATACATTTATCTGTAAAATTCACTCCATCGCTGCATGACGTCCGATTTTTCTGAGAGGACGTCATTGGTTCTCGAAAGCACTTTGTTCATTCTTAAGGCTGTCGCACCACTCCGGGACCTTCCAACCTCTTTCCAGAAGAGTTTGGAGTTTTCCCTAAAGTTGTGCGACAACCTCTCGTCCGCTTCTATTCTACACCTTTCACGTACTTCCTCAATCAATGTTTTCGCATGAACTTTCTGCAGCTTATATCTTTCTTTCATTTTCTCTCTCATATGCTCATCGTTACTAGAGGCCAAGTAGTCTAACCATGCTTTTTTCTTCTTTTTTTACAGCTTCTCTCACTTCATCATTCCACCATGCATCTCTTCTTTTACTACTACCTCTTTTTGTCGTACCACATACTTCTTCCGCTGCACTTACCATTCCATCCCTAAGGTTCTGCCATGTTCTCTCCACACATTCTTTCCTGCCATCGATGGTGTCAAGCTTTTCGGCTACCCTCGTGTGATATTTGTTCCTAGTATCCGCTTCCTGAAGTTTCCAGCTTCGGATGCGACAGACCGACTGTGGTTCTGTTACTGCCGTCCGGTAGCGCCAACCCGCGAACAAACCCCTAAATCTAGTAATTACTAGATAATGATCCGTTCCCAGGTCAGCACCCCTGAACACTCGTGTATCCATCACCTGTTTTCGCAGTCGGTCATCCACCAGGAACAAATCAATCATACTTCTCTCATTCTTCCTTTCTCTAGTGTACATATGGATTTTCCAGTGATTAAACATAGTGTTTGTCACAAGAAGACCCTTTTCCTTGCATACAGCCAGTATAAGCTTGCCAGCATCATTAACCCTTTTATCGCCAAACTTTCCAAGCACCGACTCGTATCCTGGTTAAGCGATACCTACCCATCCATTCAAATCACCACATACAACAGTTCTTTCGTTTCCCTTAACCAAATCTAGAACTTCTCTTACATTCTCCCAAAACTCCTCCAGCTCAGCCCTGGACGATGAAGCTACCGGCGCATAAACAGCCAAAATGAATAACTTCGTCAGTCCCATTTTGAAGCGAACCCAGAGAAGTCTTGAGTTCACAACCTTGTATTCAGTCATAAGATCGACCAACCGGGACGACAACAGCACTCCCACTCCCTGGCAGGCGTTCTCGCTTTCCGGGACTCCGGACCATATAGCTAACGTCCCGCCAGGGAGCTCTTCAGTACCACTGCCTTTCCGTTTGGTCTCCGACATACACACGACATCTAATTCTCTTTCTTTCATTATTTCGATCAACTCATTTGTCTTATCTCTCATTCCCTCTCTAACATTCCACGTGTCAACTCTGCACTCCGTCCTCCACCTTCCGCCTTGTCGGGCTGTGCGTGACGGGTGGCGGTCCCCATCGCCGCTTTGCGCGCTGCATTCCACACCAACGGGCACGAGCTGGTGTGCGTCGCCTTGGGGGGACGCCCTAACCCTCGTTTGCATGGGTGCGCAGCTGTGTAGAATTGCAGCCCTGAAAAGGGCTGGCAGGGGTCGCGACGAGCACGCTTCTACAATGACCCCCTGCTTTATTAACACTAATTTTATAAAAATTGAATCACAAATCACTAAAAATTATAAAAACAGACAATATTTTTTTACTTAAATGTTTCATAGACTAGTAAGCTATGTTTGGCTACTGTTCATGAGTTCTGGGTACCGGTGGAATATCAGTGTTGTGGTGAAATACTTAATACATAATGTTACCAAAACATAAGTACTCTAAATAAAACACAACAAACTTTTTTCTTAGCCGCCCTGCATTTACATTCGTGCGAAATGGAATTTTAACAGCTCTAAGCTCGCAGATATATTATGCGCACGGCTGATTTCTGGTTCTCGATAACAGCGCCACCTATCGCGTCCAAATGTGAATCTAAACCATTAAATACACAAAAAATCATCAAAATTGATCGAGCCATGTTTGACAGCAATTGACTTTTATATGTATATGGAGATTAATGATTTCAATTTTCATGAATGAAATTAGAATCAAATAATGTTTTTTTTAATATACATACCTGTACCTTTTGTTATAGCGCGATACTACACGAAGAAACATGAGTGGGTGGCTATTAATGGTGACATTGGAACAGTCGGTATTTCAAGCTACGCACAGGTCGGTGATCTGTTCTTATATAGTTTAAATTTATTGATGATATTATACGAGATATTGTTAGAGTCGGATCATATTATTTCGAAACACTGTGAGCGAAAAATTTCATTTTTTTTATAGATTAAGGGAACCGAGCACACAGTCCACTTGATGGTAACAAGCACACAGTCCACGAAATGGTGGTGAAATAGCAGTTTCATGTTGCTGTGCTTTATATGGAGAGTGCAAAGAACCGGATGCCTACCTGATAGAATGACCCATAAAGATAAATAGATAGATGTCTGCAGCAATCGTCAGCATTAAAATGCTATTTCATACTGTTATTATACTGTTATACAGTGAGAGTTTAGTCCTTCCCCGGTCGAACCGATTCATCCGTGTTGTAGTTAATAATAATGTGCTCCATGCCGAATTTCGGTGCATCTGCTCAGGACAGGATTAGTGCACGCACATATATCTGCAAGTACATGTGCACTCTCTATTCCCTTACTCTCATTATATAAAAAAGTGTCCGACAGACAAATAGAGAGACATCGAAGGGATTAAATAACAATAACGTTTGTTGGGTACTGGACACTAATAGGGTATTATACCCATTTTCAAAAATTGTTTTAAATGAATCCTAGAGTGATAATGAACCACTATATTTTTTGAAACCGAATAGTGCCATAAAAATTACTTTTAACCTATCGTTTTTAAATTTTCGCGTGAAAACGCTAGCCACCATATTGTATAACTCGTGACGTCACAGTCATCGTTTCTGCCGATTTCGCAAAGGAATAATATACTTTTTAATGTTTGATTATGAGCTATGATCTAAATATATATTGTTGTATTGTGCCTGAATGCAAAAATACAAGCATAAGAACGCCTGGAAAGTTATGGATTCAAGTGCTAACGTGAATACTGATACCCGAGTAAATTATATAGATAAAGAATATTAAAATTATATAGATAAAGAATAGATAAAGAATATTAAAATTATATAGATAAAGAATAGAAAGTAATTATATATATATAAATAAAGAAACCCGAATGTTGTATCAATTGATACAACATTCGGGTATCAGTTAACACTTGAATCCATTCACATTGCCTAAATAAACCAGACTATTCTTCCGTAAAGACATTACATCGATTCAACGAAAAAACACGAACATCATGAGGTGAAGGTTATCGTAAGTCAAATTTTGTAATAAATTACGTTAACTTAGATATTAAAACTAATGATTGCTAACGATTGTAATTATAGATAAACTAAACTATGATAGCTACTAAACTATGTTTTATCAAAATACATTCTCCCTGGTATTGTGTTTTTGTATAAAGAAAAGTTGGTAATAGGTACTTACATTGATGTTTTAACATTCCCTAACTCTGTAGAACAAAAATTGCGATTATTATTATTATTATTATTATTATATTTTGTACATATCTATATTCTCCCTATTAAAGAGGTAGCTTAAAACCTAATCACACGGGCCGAAGCCAAGCGTGAGCAGGTGCTAGCTGATGGTGTAAGCAGAAGTGACGGATGACGTGGTGAGGAATTTGCTTGTAAGTCGGCAGGTGTTGAGAATGACAGCTTTCTGCAGGGTGTGAAGTGTGTGTTGGGGTACTTGCAAAATATCTAGACTGCGTTGTAGGCTTTTAGGTATAACTCCGGTAGATGAGATAACTATTGGGACTATATGGATGGTTTCTGCTCTCCATTGACGCTTGAGTTCTATAGCTAAATCTTGATATTTTGTAAGTTTTTCAGCTATGGTGGATTGAATGTTATGGGTGTTTGGTATGGCAATGTCAATAAGGTAAGTAGTTTGGTTATTTTTGTCATACACTGTGATATCGGGTCTATTGAAGTGAATAGTTCTATCCGTGATAATGGTCCTGTCCCAGTAGATTCTATAATTATTGTTTTCCAATATGGTGTCCGGCTTATATTTGTAATATGGTGTCATTTTTTGTATGAATTTAAATTTAAGGGCAAGATATTGGACCCTGTATTATGGAGGCAACCTGGTCATGCCGATGCTTATAATCGGTTTGTGCAAGAGCTCTACAGGCGGATGTTATGTGTTGTATGTTTTCGGGGCTAGAGTGGCAATGTCTGCAAGTATCAGTGGGGAGGTTAGGTGCACGTATTATGTGTCTCTGGAAGTTTCGGGTATCGATGACCTGGTTCTGGATCGCTAACATGAATGCCTCCGTCTCTGGGAAGAGTTCACCGCGCCTCAGCCAGGCGTTCGACGCTTTTTTTGTCGACATGTGACAGCTGCAGGTCGTGGTAGTGTCTTCCGTGTAGGGACTTTTGTTGCCAGGAGGCCATCTTCTCTTTTACGTCAGTGATCCGTTCACTGCGTTGTGTGTTTCGGTCCGCGAGGTCAAGTGGTGTGAGGCGTTTGTCGGCTAAGGGTTACTATTTCGTGGAGAAGTGAGTGTTCTGAGCGTTGATGGAAATATTGTCGAAGGGATTTGAATTGTTTATTGTGCAAGTTGAGGACATCTATTATACCTCGTCCTCCCTCGGATCTTGAAAGAGTCATCCTTTGCACGCATGATCTAGGGTGGTGCTTGCGGTGAGTCGTTAGAGTGGTATTTATAATACGTTGCAGATTGATAAGGTCACCTTGAGTCCAGTTTATTATACCAAACGAGTATGTCAGTATGGGGATTGCGTAACTATTGATTGCTTTTGACATGTTGCGGGAGTTGAGTTGAGACCGGAATATACTATTGAGCCGATGTTTAAATTTATTTTTGAGACCTTCTTTCGTTTCCTTTTGATGGATCTGTCGCGCTTGTTGGAAACCTAAGTATTTATATGAGGCGTGGGGTTCTAGAGGTTCAATCGTGTCTCCTGTTACTAGGCTATAGCTGTTGGGGTTAATTTTTCCATTTTTAACCGAGAGAGTTTTGCACTTCTCAATCCCAAACTCCATATGAATGTCGTTTGAGAAAGATTGGGTGATGTCTGCGAGGCGATGCAATGACTGTGTAGTGTTACTGTATAGTTTTATGTCATCCATGTACATCAGGTGTGTTAGAGTGGTATGTTTGTGTGGTGTGATGATAGAGTAACCATAATTGGTTTTGTTCAGCATTTGCGAGAGAGGGTTTAATGCGAGACAGAACCATACAGGGCTAAGCGCATCCCCTTGGAAGATTCCTCGACGTATTGGAATTTCTGATGTTTCTATACAAGACGTTCCTATGGTTTTTAATGTAGTTGTCCAGTTCTGCATTGATTTTTCAAGAAAATGTATAAGTTGTGGGTGAATTTTATAGTGTTGAAGTACATGTAGGAGCCAGCTGTGCGGTACGGAGTCGAATGCTTTTCGGTAGTCTATATACATTGTATTGATGTTCTTCCTTTTAGAAATAGCGTGTTTCATTGCTACGGAGTCTATTATGAGTTGCTCTTTACACCCCTGACTACTTTTTCGACATCCTTTTTGTTCTTCAGTAAGGATGTTGTTTGTAGCTATATGTTGATGTAAGAGTTCGGCTATACATGCTGTAAGTAGTTTATAAATGGTTTGGAGGCATGTGATAGGTCTGAATTTGGCAGGATTTTGATGATCTGCGTCTTTCGGAATCATGTATGTGAGGCCTTGTGTAATGTATCGGGGCATTATGTCTGGCTTTTGTATAAAATCATTGATATGGTTATGAAGTAGAGGGTGAATTGTTGAAAGTTTCTTATACCAGTAGTTATGTATACGGTCACTTCCGGGTGCTTTCCAGCTATGGGTTTTTTTTAAAAAATGATATGGAAAATACATGGAAGACGAATTCGTAAAAGCAAAAAGTAATAATAATTATCATTATTATTACTTTTTGCTTTTACGAATTCGTCTTCCATGATGACTTTTCAATAAAATTCGTAATAAAACTCAATAATCATATGATAATATAAAATAACGTGCTGTGTTATATATAAAATTTCTAAATAACACAGCACGTTAGCTAGACAGAACACTAATATCCTTAGACTGATCAGTGACGTCACGACATGACTAATATGGCGGACACCGTTTTACAGATTTAAGGCACAGACGGAAAAAATATTATTAAAATATAAAATTTATAATGCAATATTATAAACAGAAATCAATATTTCTCGTTTACTTTTTACAAAATCTATCGTAAATTTATATTTTTTGATTTTATTTTACATGGTGTAAAATACCCTATTGGTAAAACCATAAAATTATTGAACCACTTCAGGTAAAATTATTAAAAAAAAATAATATTCCATAACTATCGCACAACGCCATCTAGTCCCAAGCTAAGCAGAGCTTGTGTTATGGGTACTAGACAACTGATAAACATACTTATATATTTCTAAATACATAAATATTATAGATAAAATTACACCCAGACACAGAACAAATGATCGTGCTCATCACGCAAACATTTGTCCTGGGTGGGAATCGAAACCACGACCTCCGGCTTAGCAGTCAGGGTCACTAACCACTAGACCAACAGGCCTGTCATATATCAATTAATAAAACATTAGGAGTGGTTCACGACATTATTCGAATGGTGGTTTCAAGCCTACTACGCTATACCATAGCGACTCGGTTACAGCAGGTTATAAAATAACAAATGATGTGTTTTACCTAGTTTGAAGAGTTAGAAGTGGTAAATTAAAAATGACTTCCAATAAGTACTATACATTAATCTATATTGAATAAAACTCATTCATTAATTCGTTACGCGGATCTCAGCATATCATTTTTGAAAATCTTTAATGTAATGGATTTCCACAAAGTAACGCCTGATTCTATTAAGTAAATAAATGCTTTAAATGATAATACTGACAGTGGCTCGTCAAGTCACTATCGTTAAACTGTTAGGCAGTAAAATATTATATGTCCTCACGATACGAGCGTGATTGCGGGGTCAGCAGCAACTAGAGTGGCCTCACCAACCTGACGTTAAGCGCTCTAGCCATTGTTATCTACGCCTTGTAACAAAGGCCGGGTCGCGTCCATACAGGTCTTTGATAAGATATTCTTTTAAATGGTGAACTCGTCATCAGCTCCTTATAAATCAGTCCTTCATTATCACCTAAATTACTGTAGAATAATTTGCCAACATACTGTATTATTCTGATACAATATGTAATTTCTTTTATACATAGTATAAGGGTGACAAGATAGCACACAGTCCACCTTATGGTAAATAGATGCTGTGGCCCATAGACATCTACATTTGTCCTGGATTAAGAATCAAAATGCACTTACGTTGTTACCCCTGAGGACTAAGATGGAACCCCTCGTTTATAGTAAAAAGGGTCTTAGGTTCTCTACACTCAACATACGAAACAGCAGCATTAAGCTGCTATTTTACGGTGGTTTTCCGTGGTACTACCCTGGTAGAACCGACCCATTCGTATTACAACCATAATATAGCTGCAGCGTGGCTCTACTACATATAAACTAGTCTCTTATGATGCAAATAGTAAGGAAAGCAAAAATAACGTGCAAGAAATGCTAGGCGCAAAAATAAAGTCTTAAAAACTAAACTTTTAACTTAACTAAACTTTTGCGATAAAAAGTAAAAACCAACTTCGAAGAACTGCCGAATTATTTCTTCTATTTATACAGTATGTATTATTTATACATACGGTATAAACAAAAGAATTAAAATTAAAGCCCCGATATAAAGTTTCAGCATATATGCGTCCCACTGCTGGGCACAGGCCTCCTCTCATTTCTGAGACGGTTTTAGGACAAGGAAATGTCCGCCGCGATGTCCCAATGCGTGTTGGCGAACATCACATGTCTTCAAACATTTTTTTTATTTCTCAGATATGCAGACGATGTTTTGTTCACCGCCGAGCACGTGGTAAATCAGCACTTAAAATTGCAATTAACAATTTCATTGGTGCCAGCGGGGAAAGGACCCGGATTGCTCGCGTACATCTGAGCTACCATAGCTCTCTGAGCTACCACGGTTCCCCCGTCCCTATATAGGAATGTACAATTATTATTTTTTTTAATTCTCTAAAGCCGGGTTTTAATTTTTAGTCCCAAAACTGTTTACGTATAAATTGAGAAATACATGAGTATGTTTCCTTTTTTACTTCTTATAATCCAACGAGGAATTTTAATTGTTTTATTATTGATTTCAGGATGCGTTAGGGGAGGTTGTATTTGTTCAGCTGCCCGATGTTGGGCGGGAGTTAACTACTGGCGAGGAATGTGGCGCCCTAGAGAGCGTAAAAGCTGCTAGCGAAGTCTACACGCCAGTATCCGGAACTGTAAGTAAAACTTTAAGTACATTACTGATACAATATCCATACGTGATCATACCGTTAACAGTGGGCTGTATTATATACATCTTGATATAACCAAAACCACCATCAACGTGCGAGTGTATAATCAATCTATATAAAACAAAAAAAAAATAAATGGCAGTATGCTATTACCACTTAGCCACCACGAAAAATATCTAAGTCGGCGATGGGAAACAGAGTCCATAGTTATAAGTCCGATACATTGTGAAAAATGACAAGTGCGAGTGGCCAGTGCAAATGATAAATGGCTGGTGCGTATTCTATTCACAATTATCACTTATTGTTATCACTGCCTGTTCACACGCACAAAACTTTTCATTTGTCAGTTGCACTTATCACTCGCACTTGTTACTTCTCAAAATGTAAACCGGGCCTTTCGTCAATTAGCCTGCAAAGCTTGAGGACAAAATCTCCCTACAACGACGCGGGGCCATGTTCACCAGAAGATTTCTACAGATTAATGAAGTCGAACAATAAAGCTAATATAATATATAAAGATAGTTGTAAAATTACAGTGAGTGAGACATTCCATCTCTTTTTTAGGGTTCCGTAGTCAACTAGGAACCCTTATAATTTCGCCATGTCTGTCTGTCCCTCGGTCCGTCCTCGCTTAATCTCTGTGACCGTTAGCACTAGAAAGCTGAAATTTGGTACCAATATGTGTATCAATCCCGCCCACAAAGTGGTAAAATAAAAATTGAAAAATATTTTATTAGGGTAGCCCCCCTATATGTAAAGTGGGAAGTGATTTTTTTTTAATTTCAACCCTAAAGTGTGATATATTGTTGGAAAGGTATTTAAAAATTAATAGGGTTTTACTAAAATCATTTTTTGATAATGTCAATAATTTCGGAAATAATCGCTCCAAAAGTAAAAAACACTGTGTCACCCCCCCTCTCTAACTTTTGAACCATAAGTTTAGAAAATGTGAAAAAAATCTGAAAAGTAGAACTTTATAAGGACTTTCTAGTAGAATCACTTTGAACTTGGATGGAAACAACAGTACCCACTATCGGGAGCAGTTGCAGGAGCGCGGAGCGCTGCTGGAGCGCGAACATAATGGATACCCACCTTTAAACATAAGTGGGAACACTTATTGTGACGGACGGGAAACTACGGAACCCTACACTGAGCGTGGCCCGACACGCTCTTGGCCGGTTTTTTTTAGGATAGGGTGACAAATGAGCACACAGTTCACCTGATGATGTGAAGTGAATTCTGTGGCCTATAGAAATCTAAATTTATCCTCGATTAAGAATCAAAACACAAATACGTTGTCACCAGTGAGGCCTAAGATGAAATGCCTCGTTTCCAGTAAAAAGAGTTTCCGGTTCTCTACAGTAAACTTACGAAACACAACAGCATGGAGCTGCTAATTTACGTTGGTATTCTGTGAGAGTTTGGTTCTACCCCAGTCGAGCTGACCCATTCGTGATATAACTATAATACATTTGTAGTGTTGTTCTGTAAAAAAGATGTATTTATGAAAATAATGAACATTTCAGGTGACAGAAAAGAATGACACAGCGGAATCCACCCCGTCATTGATAAATAAGTCGTGTTACGAAGATGGCTGGTTGTTTCGTCTAAAGCTTTCCAGTCCCGAAGAGTTGAAGCACCTTATGGACCAGGCTGCTTACGAGAAATACCTCGAAGAATCACATTGACAAAGAATGAAGCTATAGAAATAGCCAAGTGGAAGACGTAAAATTCATTGGTAGAAAACATACTAAATTGTCTTTGAAAATTAACCGCAATTATATTGAAATACTGTGGAAGAAGGCTGTGAAGTTGAACTGTTTTCATCGATCAGATCTGATTGGTTGTAACATATAATAATTAAAACCTATATATATTTTAATTATTATATGTTACAACCAATCAGTATATAATATATATTAATAATATTAATTTAAATAGCACACGATTATATACACACGATAACTTAACGATAATACGGTTAAGTTAAATCTTTTACGATAGAGACATAGATTATAGGTGCTACAAAGTAAATTAAGCGGGTTTTTTTATGTTTATTAGCTTTCAATTATATTTTCTTAGACGTTTTTTGTTATATTTTTGTAAATCGTAATTTGCAAAATAGAAAAATATTACTATCATCACTGTGGTCACTTTCGTTCAACGTGAAACCTAGTACCTGGGCGTTCTACGATTTTGGTGTGTTATTAATCTCCTTAAAACATTGTAAATAGCTAGAAAGTATGACTACGGTTTATGAATATTGATTTATTAATATAATAAATTATTTTAGTATTGAATAAATAAACTTTTCTAATGTGAACCGTACTGCCATACCGCTTTTATAGTAATTTTTTGTTCAATCCATTTCGTTTTTCTTTAGGTTATGTTGTTTTACGAAATATGTGTCAGTAAAAACTCTCTTTATGTACGAAAGTCCTCGCACTAAAATTTATGTACGTTTCACTGTAAAATAACTAGCTCAGTTAAAAATTATCGTGTCATAACCGTAAGTAAGATCCTTAAGTTCTTGTCATTTGAACGCATGGCTATTGTCTAATCTTGTAAATTTGATGAGAAAAATTTGGTTGTTCATATCAAATTACACCCTTTTTAATGTAGCTTTTTTTATTTTATTTTTTCATTATTTTCTTTAAAAATTATCTGACACCAGGATTTTGTTCTGTATTAAGGACGCAGTTCAACGTAAAACGCTCAACGTTCGTCAAACAAACGTCAAATGTTCGAAAAACGCTAATGTGTAAGAATATCCATATTGTTTCGTGGGTTTCGTAAGAGACAACTGGGGGAAAGTGAAATAGGAGATGGACAATAGCATAACGTTCCAAAAACTCAAAATAAAAAAGAAGTCTACGTTTTCCAACCCGCCTGCAAAGCGTGGCAACCATGGCAAAATCTCTATTTATAGACTGTAATTAATACATGGATGGATGGAGGCCCTTTACATACGTAATTTGCACAAGGAAAAATTGATCTGGGATAATTAGTAGGCCATACCATTACTCGTTTCGTCTCAGAACATCGTCTCATTCCCAACATACTGCATCTCAATCATTAATATAAAATAAATATTATGACAAAGTGAATAAATAATATCGGAAATGTTTGAAATAAATTTATTTCAAAGCGGCAGCACCAGATATAATTTCGATGAGCTCTCTGGTAATGACGGCCTGCCGGGTCCTGTTATACAGCAGCGACAAATTCCTGATCATGTCGGCAGCGTTTTTCGTGGCATTGTCCATAGCTGACATTCTGGCCGACTGTTCGGAAGCGGCGCCCTGCTTTAGTGCGTAATATAGCAAAGCTGCAAGTGTCCATTCAGCGTAACTCTCCAGCTGATCTTCTTCTATATCGTCGAAGGCATTTATGTTTGGCGCCATCTGTATGTAAACATCGATTTTTTTATTTAATATTATATTAGATTTCTATTACGAGACAGGTTACTAACCTGTCTCGGTTTCGCCTAGGTGAGATCAATTAATGTGGCGTTGATTAGATTTAAAAACTTTTTATTTAACTATTATTTGTTTTTTATTAATATCAAGTTTTTCGGATAACATATAGTCTGGATTGGTCCTGGTCTTGCTTGGTATTTGTTCCTGAAGTTTCATTATAATCGGTTCAGACATACAGAAGTGAAGAAGAAGAAGTGAGTACAAGGTAGAATATCTAGCATATACACCATACCTAGTAGTCGCCTAAATCGGGTAAGGACCACGATGTTACAGAATACCAGCGTAAAATAGAAGCTTAATGCTGCTGCGGTTTGAATGGTGAATGTAGACAATCTGTGACCCTTTTTACTGGAAACGAGGCATTTCATCTTAGTCCTCAGGGGTGACATCGGATCTGCATTTTTATTCTTATTCGAGGATAAATGTAAATATCTACAGGCCACAGCATTCACTTACCATCAGGTGGACTATGTGCTCGTTTTTCGCATTTAATCTATAGAAAGATGTATAGATTTTCTATATTCACACTAGGTTCACACTAGGCAGCACCATACGTTTCGCACATAACGCTGCTTTTCGTCGCCAGTCTGCGTAATTCAAATCTAACATCATCGGGAGTCATGAGATATTGCGAGCTTTCACCAATTTGATTCTTATGATATCACGGTTCTAGCATTATTATTTGAAAGCAAGAGAATTTTTTATGTGTCACTGCAACTTGACCTTTGTAACCATAGAACACTATAATACCACAAAAAATGCCACTAACACGTCAATTCACACATATTGTTACGCGCCTTAGTCGACGGCACTAGCGCCTAGTTGAAACTCGAACTCTCGGTACCTTGCGCGTGTTTACTTGAATATTCTGGATATTTCCGTGCTAATTTATATAAATAGGCGCTGCAAGATGCGATCGAGGAAGTATTGAATTCGGCGAGACAAGCGAAGCTTCGGAGCGAAATAAAGTGAATTAGTGTGATTAATTATTAGTGTTTTAAGTTTTAATTTGTGTAAAGAGAATTAAAGTGTTAATTTAGGTAATTTTATCGGCAATTTTTATTGTCACGAACCTCAAGCTCGTAACAATATCAATGTCAACTCGAGATGTGTTTTGACGTTACAATCGTTTCCAAATTTCGCATGCAAATTATTTAGAAAATGCTAAATTGTATGCTATGCTATTTACAAATCAATATGTATTAAAATTTAAACAATTTTTAATGATGATCTTGAACATTAATCAAAAGTCTAAAATGTGTAAATTTATTAAGTCTGCCAACACAGCGAATCGAGTTTGGCGACGCCAAGCCACGTACAAAATAAAGTTGACAGCCATTCTATAGTGTATTATAGTATTCTATGTTTGTAACACCGCAGTATCAAAATAATATCTTCTATATCGCATTATTTGTGAAAATTGCATCTGGGGGCTTAGCACATACAATTATAAATACACGAGCTATTCCTCACACCACCGCCACCACTGTAATTGTAGATTACAACTTTAAGTGCTAGTGGGTAAATAAAAACAAAAATCTAATTTTAAGACATTCCTTTCAGGCAGCTAATTTTTTATAGTATCATCTAGTTTTTATAGTATCTCATAAAATGTGCGACCTGTGCCTGGTGCAACTCTTTTGCAATATTTTCATTGTTTATAATGAAAACCGTAGCATATACCAGGTATAGTAGGCGCATAAAGTTTTATTCTACGGTCGTCAACTATCAACTCAATATAATAAAAATTTACCTCAATACCGTATTTGTTGAAGACAGGTAAGGTAGTAATTTCGTACTTAACAGGGCTATGGTACTTGTTGTAATAGATTTCAGCCATGTCGTAAGGAAATCCGGATTCGGCAATAGCATTAGCTACAGTAGAAGCATCCTTGAATACTGGACTTACGCGACCAATCTAAAGCAAAAAGTTTGAAACTAATTGACGATTTTGTTTACTTTTTAACTTATTATTAATTTATAATTTAAAAAAAAACATTTATCTTTAGGTAGTAGAATTTGTTACTTCTATCATGTTTTAAGTAGTAAAAATGCTAAAATGTATTTATAAAAATAGCATAGAAAGAGCTTGCGTGGAAATTTCGATTAAAAAATGCAAGGGAGCCACCAGTATTTTTATATTTAATGATTCTTACTTTGCTTCCTAACTATACTTTTAAATGTATATTTTTTATAGGCAAAAGGGTGACAAGCGAGCACACAGTCCACCTATTGGTAAGTGAGTGCTGTGGCTCATAGACATCTACACCTATCCTCGTTTGCGAATCAAAATGCAGATGCGTTGTCAGGCTTTAGGACTAAGATGGAATGCCTCTTTTCCAGTAAAAAGGGTCTCCGGTTCTCTACACTCACCATACTAAACACAGCAGCATTAGGTACGCTGCTATTTGACGCTGTTATTCTGTGATAGCGTGGTCCTTCCCCGATCAAGCTGACCCATTCGTGCTACAATTATACAATTAATATAGCTGTAGCATGGCTCTACCACGTAAATAAAATCTTATTTGCTCGATAGGCTGTAATTTTGCTGCTTGATAGGCTGTAATTTTAACTTTTAAAAGTTTCAAGTGCTGATTTTTTAAAAAAAAACAACGCGGCAAAACCCACACGTCTGAAAAATTGAAAAAAATATATGTTTCCGAATTCAAGTGAAGTCCCCTAATACAAATTGGGGCAGCGCGGCGGACATTATCTTTCTCTAAATCCCATTAGAAATGATAGGAGGCCTATGCCCAGCAGTGACACGTATACATACTGTGACTTTTTAATCAGGTTTATTATTATCTACTAACCTGTTTCACAGACAGTAGCATATGTTCGGAGTGGGTTGACCTGAGCATCGACCGTGCTTTGTCGCCGATACAAACCAGCTTGTTGGTTTGCGCTTCCGCATTGCGATCCGTTAATGTGCGTCGAATTCGGCGCGCCAAACCACTATGAACGCCGCCGCACAGACCTGGTAAAACGCGAATGAGAGACATTAAAAATAAATATTTTACAATAACAGATCGCGTTCTAAAGGCAATTTTGTTTGTTATTTTAGTAAGCATTAAAAGAATATAGTGTATAGAATAGACAGCGAGGAAATATAGGTTGAAATATATCTCATTATTGGTTTTGTCATTATAGCCTATGAAAAGTCTCGCTGTCGGACCATAGGCTTTCTCCATATATTAATTACCTTATGGTATATTTGCCGCAGTTGCCATACTCGGAGGGCATATTGTTAACCGCAATGTTTTATTTTAAGATAAGTTTTACATCCCTCTGTCTCCTATTTCGAACCTCAAGGGATTATATGGAGAAGTGAATAAATACTCTTCACATCATCATCGGAAAATACTTCATTGCAAGATAATCTTTATGCAACATACTGGCGGCTTCTAATTTTCCATGACTAAAAAAGGTTCATTGAAAATGATACACTTGGTGCACACTATATAAAATATATATTAGGTACTAAAATAATACTAAACTAAAATATACATGTTAGTTATAATATTATAGTGATGTATACTTTTTACATGGTTATGTACCTATATGTACCTTATAAACACATCAACAGAATCTAGTCCTAAATTGTGTACGACTTTACAGCTTAAAATATTTTTAGTTTCCATAAAAAGTTTATATGTCTCTTTTATTCTATTTTCAAAATTTAAAAATGTAAATTAAAAAAAAAACAAAGTAAAAGAAAAACAAAATACGGCGGCATAATTGTTAGTAATTCGTTTTGTCAAGGAAAATTAAAATTGTTCTACTGATTAATGAAAAGGGATTAATCCAATCCGTTTTTATATTTTATTTAACGTGCTATAACGTTGTCATTTGAGTAGATATGAAATATTACGAGCGTTGAGTATGTTAGAAAATGGTGTTATTCAACCCCTCGTTGCTATGGCCCTACACACCAGCCAAAACGTGATATCAAGGTTGGCACGTTATCGCAGTACTGGGGATGTGGCTGAACGTCACGCGGGTAGATATCGTGTTACTATGCAGAGACATGATCGATTTCTCCAAAGGACCGCCAGAAGACAACCCAATATCATAGCAATGCAACTACTAATGAGGTTCCAGAAGAACCGCCAGCAGCTGGTAAGCTACCAAACAAAAACACCATAAAAGCGACCAGAGGTTGCATGAAGTTGGTATTCATGTTCAGAGACTGCTACGTGTTCCAGCATTGCGACGTGGCAATAGCGGTCGGCGGCTTTCGAGGGCTCGGGAGCATTTACCATGGAGTGACGAACAATGATCTTTGGTGCCGTTCACCGATGAGATCCGAATTCACGAAGTACACGCGTTTTAAGAACTCCTGGGCACCCTCAGGATGTTCACTCATAACAAGGCGAGACAATCATGGTGTGGGCAGGAATTCGCCTTGTCAGACGAATCCAGCTCGTTTGGATCCAAGGCAGCATGACTGCACAAAAAACACTACGAAGAGCTAGTAGAGCCGGTTATTGTCCCACACAGAATCCAAATAGGCCAGGAATTTCTACTCATGAACGATAATGATCCTTCCCATTCGGTGCGGCTGGTGGCGGCCGTTCTCAGAGACCACGATATTAAGTTTTGGATTGGCCTGCACAGTCGCTTAAATCCTATCGAGCATACTTCGAACACGCCAAATTTGACAACGAAACATCAACTTTACGAACACTTGCAAAGAACTTGGGACTTCATACCGCAGTAAGACATTAACAATTTAATTTTAAGTATGAACAATCAATTTCGGTGTGTAGTTAATGTTAACAGGTGGCAATAGTTTATTATTTTAAATTTCAATTAAAATTAATAGTTATTTAAAACAAAAATAATACGAAATGTTTTTTAGTATTTATTAAAGACCTCAAAATAACCTATCATCCTTCCATTTACTATATCAGAAAATTCTTCATAGCTTTTTACATATTCGATGAAATATAAAATATCCCTAGATTATGTTGATATGTTTAATATTACTATATAAAAAGAATCTAATTTTATAGATAACGAGCCTCGGTGCACTGTTCTGGAAATGGCGAAGCGAATATGGCAGGAGGTTGGGACTTGAGATTCACCTATTAGATTGGCCAGCGTAAAGTACCAAAGTCAATCATTTTAATCATATGTGGGGCGTATTAAAAAGGTGCGTAAAATCGGCACAATTAGATCGAAAAAACATCATATAATTTGCGAGTGTGTTCATCAAGATACGATATGAAAACGTCATTCTAAGCAAGCGCAGAAGGGTACGCAGAGAAAAACATCGCACAATTTGGATTCATGTCAAATTTTATTGTAACGTATCAAACTGGTTATTCTGTTTTTATCGCGTTCATAATCAACAGATCGACTTAATATTACGTAGCCTATATTTTAGATTAGTAATAATAGTGATCCCAATTCTTATTAGATTTGGGAAATTAAATATTTTAAAATGATGTAATGAAACTTCGATATAATTTGAGAACCTGCAGTACAAATTTACTTAAATAGGAGGAGCTGCTATTTAATTTTGATAAATTTGGTTTCCTAAATATTTTAAAAATTTTAACAACGGCTAATACGATCATCAACATCATCATTTTAAAAATTTACAAGCCCACAGCTGAACATAGGCCTCCCAAAGGAATGTTACAAAACACGGTCCAGAGATACCTGTATTCATCACTTATTGCATTTTTTATCAGATCGTCACTCCATCTCGTAAGGGGCCACCCCAAACTTCGCCTACGGGTACGAGGCTGCCACTCGAGAACTATTCTTCTCCATCTGTTGTCGGTTTTCCGAGCTATATGATCGGCCCATGGTTCCTTATGCTTACTAATGCGTCCTAAAACACCACCAACCCCTGAATGAGAATTTCTGGACATAAGAATCCAATAACTGATTTTGATCCAAACTGTGATTCGAACATAGGACCACGTGGTCTGCAATCGCGTTTATGACCACCAGAGCAATTAGACAGCAAATGGTTGCTAATATTTTTGTTTAATGACTTGGGTAACAATATTTAGAGTGACAACGTAACAACTTATTCAAGCCTTAAGAGTAGCGCTGCCATAACTTCCTGTAACCAATACGGGACATCTAAAACTTTCGATGCCCAAAGCTCATTAACATATTTCAACCAAATCATGCATGTATACCGTATCCTTTCCAGTCCAGTAGCTTGAAAACCTCTTCCAATGCAGCGGTGAAGAGTTTCGGGGAAATAACGTCACCCTGTCTTACACCTCTCTGCAGTTGGATGGGTTTCAAACTCTGGTTCTGTACTCAGATAGCCATCGTAGCCCTACTGTATAAACACTTCAGCACTTCGATATACCGACAGTCAACTTGGCACCGCTGAAGAGACTGTAGCACCGCCCAAATTTCAACAGAATCAAAGGCTTCATAATCTATATACGCCAGGCAAAGTGCCAGTGTTTTAACTCTTCGGTCTTCTGTACAATCTGCCGCAGGGTATGTGTGTGGTCTATGGTACTGTAGCCTTTTCGGAAACTGGATTGTTCGATTGAGGCTGGAAGTCGTCGAGTCTGCGTGCGAGACGATTCGTAATGACTCTCGAAAACAGCAGGTAGACGCGGCTCAGAAGGAAAATCGGTTAGTAGTTCTTCAAGAGAGCGTTGTCGCCTTTCTTGAAGAACAAGACCACCGCACTTCTACTCTACGCCTCCGGAGTAGTACTACCATGGAGGACAGAATTGAAGAGCTTCTGAAGGGCTTTAAGTAACGGTGTTCCACCCGCTTTCAGAAGCTCCGCTGTAATTCCATCCTCGTCTGGGGCCTTGCCGTTTTTAAGTTGCTGGAGGGCCACTCTAATCTCGCTCGTACTGACGTCCGGGATTTCATCGGAATAATCATAGTAAAAGAAAATTAAATTAACATAATTTCTTCACACAATTATTATTTGAGGTTGATTTTAGTTTTATAATGATTTTGTTTTATTTTTAACACAATCATAGAACTTGGCGTATATCATTTTGAAATTATAATGACAAATAAATGTGAAATCAATGGTCTCTATCGACAACTTGATTCATTCATCGTCCCTTAAGCCACCATCAACAAAAATATTCTAACTACATTTGCGTTGTGGACAAGAATTATTTAGGTTAGCGTCTGGAAAGCGAGCCGTGCGTAAGCGCCGAACAAATGCCCCCTCAACTTCCGCAGGCCACCTGCGCCGCTTAACTCGGGCCATTTCCGTATTTTGTGGAAATTATAGAAAAACGGGACAAATACGGAACGGTGACAGTCCCCTAATGCGTACTAAGAGGATCTTAGTAGTCTGTGGTCCCGTATATACGAGACGTATGGTAACTCTATCTTAGAAAGATACTGAATAAGCTAATAAATGTTTCCCAACAAAATAGTTAAATAGAGTGTCGGATTGCCCTCAATATCCGCGTCTTTCATTCCATAACGAAACTAATCTCGCCTCGATTTTCCTGTCTATACTCGAATAATAAATTGGCGCAAAAAGCTGATAGTGTTGTCATGACTCCCCTTTTAATTAAATTAAAATAAAAAAAACCCAATAAAAAATTGAAATATTAAACACTGCTATATAAACTTCAAAGTATGTAACTGATGTCTTTCATATTCAGAGAAATTTTGTGTTTATAATTTCTATCATTGACAATTGTGTAATCTATACCTTTAAACGAGCAATTCATATATATATATATATATATATATATATATATATATATATATATATATATATATATATATATATATATATAATTCGGAAACGGCTCCAACGATTTTCATAAAATTTAGTGTCCAGGGAGTTTAGAAAATATCTTTTTTGTCCGTGTTTTTAGACAATGAAAAACTGCTACAATATCGTTGGAATAAGAAGGTAAATTTTGACAGTTTATTAATGATTACGAATAGCTTAATTGATATATTGGGCGGTCACAAAATCGTAATACCATGGTTCGAGCTCAGACCGACCGACTTTTTTTAATTTTCTTTTTCAAGTTCCTTTCTTTTTTGAGAAAATCTACTTTTTCCAGCCCTTTTTTAGTATTTTTTAAAAACACGAAAATTTAAGTTAAACTAATTGCACTCATGATTTTTTATTCAAATAACCAGTTCAGTTTTTTCTATTATGTCGCTAAAAAATATTATTCGTATTTCATCAGTATGTAATTTGTATCTAAATATAATTTCCAAAACACACGAATTAAAAAAACCGAGCGAAAAATACCGAGCAAAGCTCGGTCAACCTACTGTATTACTGCGTCTTAAATTTATTGTGATGTAGTTAATACGTGAAATGGTTACATGTGATTAGAGTTACAATTATCTAATTACTTTAGAACGTAATAAATATGTATTTAATTATGTAAACAGTTAACTTCGTTGGCAATGCTTAATAAATGAATAGAAGAACTGAAAATAAATAATTTTCTGTTTTGGTCGCGAGCCCGAGCAGAATCCATCAATGAGAATAGGTAGGGCTCATTTTGTGCTAGTGATGTTGATAATCGATTATTTTCAAAATGATGATCCATTCTATCTTCCATCTATATCATTATATATATCATTCCATCCATCTACATACTAGAACCGCCATATTGTATTTTATATGACTACATAAAGCATGTAATCCGCGTAATGACACGATGATATCTCATCGAAATAAAACGAGTAGCTTAGGAAATTAGATGGGCAGATAAACATACAAAAAATGTGCACATCTTTCTAAACCTAACTCTAGGTTTTGCTTACATTTTTTGGCAGTGCCTCACCCCCGGTCTCAGAAAGCGAGTAAAGCCGTTGGTCTTGCGCATGATCTCTCTCCGGTCGCGTCGGTTTACCGTCCTACCGGACTTGGATGAGTATGAGAGTGAGGGAATGAAAAGTGCACCTGAGCGCATACACTTAGGCATTACAATCCTGTCCTGTGCCAATGGCTTGACTCTGTTGAGGCTGTCCTCCGTACCCGCAATTCGGTCTGGAGAATATATAAGGTTTAGCATATCATTTAATATGAACTATTTTACAGTACTTTGGTCCTACCTTAAGTATAGAAATAGTTTTATTTCATTTGGAGAAATGATTGAAACTAGCACTAAACTAAACACTTACAACTACTTACTGTAGTTGTAAGTGTAAAGTCGAGTAATTGAAATACACGATTTTAAATGCTGATTTAGCATGTGCTCGCCGGTAAGGGAACACTTCGGAAAAAGAATTGCATGTTCGAGATATTAAAATATTTCGTGGGCGTGTGAAATCCACTGACACGCCTTGGTGCTGCAATCTAATTGTACCGTAATCTTTTAGAAATAAGAAGAAGCCAATGTGCAATTGATATAGATTACGTACCTGTACTTTTTACTCGATCATGGGAATAATCGATTATCAACATTACTTATGTCTGCCTAGGAGTCCGTGTGAGTAGGTAGAACCCTCTCATCCATTTCTGACGTCAATCAGCAGTGTCCGGTTTGAAGCGTAAAGAAGCCACTACAATTGCAGCCTGTGATACATTTTATATTTATCCTTATAGCTGACAACGCAATCAATTCATTTCAGTGGCGTAACAAGAAAGGAAGGGGAGAGTAAAAGGGTTTCATTGTCTCTACAGACGGCATTTGAAGAGGCAGTATTTCAGGAAGGAAACTCAGCAGCAAAAAAAATTACGGTCTTAAATAATGGCAAATGGTACTATTTACTTCTTTTTATTTATTATTTGCTAATTTTTCTTAGTCTTAAATCAGTTCAGAAAAATAAAGTAAAACTCTTAATATTATAGTATACACATGTAATAAATATTTTGTAAAGACGGACAATCTACATCAGACAACCTACATCTGGACAATCTACAAGTTCTACGACTACGAATCCCAAATCAAGCTAAAATCAATTATTGGGTTTTTCTGACAAGAAATTTTCAGCAGCAGCCCGAAGTTTTTTTTTTGTTAATGTTTCACCCCCGTGCCTCGGATAGCACGTAAAGCAGTTGGTCCTGCGCCTCATCTTTTTCCTTTCGTGTCGCATTACCGTTCCATTGGACTATGAGAGTGAGGAATAGAGACGGATTGCTTGCGTATACACGGGCACTATATTCCAGTTCTGCGCAGATAGATCGTCTCCGTTCAGACTTGACGCCGTGACTGAAATTCGGTCTTGAGGACTCTATCTATTAATATGACATTACTTAGATTTAAGATAATCAAATACTATTTATTTTATCATTTGTTCGTTTAAAATAATCTTTAGGTTTATTTGACGAAAAATACCTATATACCGCCTAGCTCTCTCACTTTTCGTAGTTTCGTTACAATCGGTTCAGCCACTTTAAAGATTAGCTCGGACAAAAAACAGGTAGATAAAAAAAAATTAAAAATGAGGTAAATGAGGTAAAAAAAAGTAAAAGTTATTCAATATTACAGACAGACACTTCCAATGTTGTGTAGAAGAAAACTTTAGTAGACAATTATAGTCCACAATGCTAATAATATTATGTTTGTAGCACTAATGTATCGGTTCGTCTGTAAAAAGACCTTGGGCTCATAAAATACCACCGTGAAATAGCAGTTAAGGCTGCTGTGTTTTGCATGCTGAGTGTAGAGAACCAGAGACCCTTTTTGCTTAGTCCTCTGGGGTAATAACGCGACTTCATTTCTATTCCAGCATCTACTTTCCATCACTAGTATATATATAATAACGTCTCTAACTCGTTTGGTATAAATATGCATGACTTTAGACGACTTGTTTTATTTGTCGCGTGGTCTAATGATACGCTGCGTGACCTACGGTACTCGATGCCAATGAGCGAGATATCATTTGCTGAATTGCTGTTCTATTTTTCAACGTTATCTCAGTTACTTCGATATGCTTCCAACATTCCCTCAAGCTCATTATTCACTGACAATTTTTGATTATGATGCCTATTAATTGCCATAATCAGTGAAATATTTTAAGCAAAGTCAAACACTTTTTATAGAAAACTGAAATTTAATTTTAATCTTTAAAATTGTGAGGTTTAACTGAGCGCTGATTATTCAACCGTAGAATAAAAGTTGTCCATGAAATCAATTAAAATCTGACTAAACATAAAAATAAATAATAATATTAGATTTGTTTTTGTTGTATTTTATCTTATTAATAATTTTATCTGATTTTTGAAAATCAGTCCTCAGACGTATATATAATAATTTATTGTAAATGGTTTCTTTTGTCATTTTAACAAGAGTAAATCTTTCGAATAATTTCGAAAGACTGCGCTGTGCACAAAAGTGTACAGACGTACTCACCCATACAATTTATCTGTGCAAAACAACGATTAGATCGGAGGTACTTTAGGATGCCTAATATCGAAGACAGAAAAACAGACCTGAAATCAACTTAATTTTTTACTCACATTTTCACTCTGCCTTTGATTTCCAAAAACATATGATTTTCAATATCAGAACTTGGAACCTTTAAGAAATTGTTCATCAAGATAAACATGTAAAAGTAAAGTAAAGTAAAGTTACAGCCTATATACGTCCCACTGCTGGGCTCAGGCCTCCCCTCATTTCTGAGAGGGTTTAGGGCAAGGAAGTGTCCGCCGCGCTGCCCAAATGCGTGTTGACGAACTTCACATGTCTTCGAAATATTTTTTTTCTTATTCCTCAGACATGCAGGTTTCCTCACGATGTTTTCCTTCACCGCGGAGCACGTGGTAAATCAGCACTTAAAATTGCAATTAACAATTTCATTGGTGCCGGCGGGGATCGAACCCGGGTTACTCGCGTTCTGTTATATTTACAGCGAGCGTTAACCACTGAGCTACCACGGCTAACATGTATGTGTAAAGAATTAATCATATAATTGAGAATAGGTATACGACGCAAAGAATTATTTGTCGGCGATGTAAACGCTGTCAGTAACGATCATATCGCTCTATGATGTAACACATAATTTTATTGCAACATGGAAATCGACTCAAATCAAAGACGTAGTTCATTTTTTGACGTGTTTGAATTTAGCTATTTTAGTTTACGACCCGAATAGCTAAATTCGAACGCGTCAAAAAATTCGACTTACGTACGCACACAATGAAACAGTTTTCCGTTAAATTTCCCACCATTGGAAAGTTTAATTATGCTTTACTTCATGCATCCGTAGAGGTACGAAACGGTGTCCACAACCAGTGGATATAGTTCGTACTATAAATTCCTGATTTGTCCCTTTTTTGCAAAGAAGTTCGAAATTTGACGGTCAGCTCTTTATTAATATTGAAATACTTTATGCCGCAATCAAAAAGAGAAGTACGGTTAACGATATGGAGTCAATCATACACCTGAATTTTGGCTTACATTCTTTAACTACACAGGAACTAGCCTGAGGTTAGAAACCACCACATTAATACCTAAAATAGTATAATTACACAAAATCGATAACAGATAGAAAAATGACGAACTTCTAGGCTGGTCCCCTGTTAAAAATCACAAGTTTCTTAACCAAAACTATATTAAAAAAAAACAAAAATGAAGACCAACAAAGCCGATAATTCATTCTGAATGAAAATATTTACAAAACCTGATCACTCTTAACTTTTTTCATTCTGATCTCGCCAGCAGTTGAGATTTTCTGACATAGCCTGAAGTTTAACCATAAAAACAATAACCATATGTGTAGTCATGCCTAACTACCAGCCAGCTTGTAACTTGCAGAAAGTAGGCTACCTTAGCTAAATTATTTTCGGTTTTTTATTCGCTATAAATAGCTTGGTTTTATTTCCATTAAGCCATCAAAAAAAATTACTTACTTAAGAATTAAGAGTTATTTATAACACTATAATCGTAGGTACACTATCCTCGTATGCAAGCATAGAAATTAAGAAAACCTTTGTTAAGTTATCTTGATAAAAATCACAAATACTGTATTTATCTCAAACGTCTCTACTAACTATTTAACAACAAATTTCTTTCCTGTATTATGAATAATTTACAATTGTGTGAGATACGCAGTTGATAGAAATTAAAAGGTTTGAAAAGTTCTGTTTTGAACTGAATAACGTCTGAAACTTTTACACGTCCTTAATACTTAAATACAAGAGTACCGATGTACGTACAATTAAAATAACCAGTTTTCTTTATTGGGAGTCGTCGTTGACTTCTTTTTGACCAATGTCGTTTGGTTTCGTTTTGTTGTGTTTTTTTTTTAATATATGGTGACAAGCAAACATACATTCCACCTGATGGTAAGTGAATGATTTGACCCATAGACATTTACTTTTTAGATGTTGTTTCTAAATCGAGGATAAGTTCTTGATTCAGAAAGAAACAATATGCAGACGCGTTGTCACCGCTGTGGACTAATATTGAATGCTTCGTTATCTGTGAAAAGGGGTTCCGGTTCTCTAAACTAATATATTACTTTAGGTTACAAATGTTATCATAATGAATAACATAACGCAGCTGAGGATGATTGCAACCGGCAAGCTAGAGAACCTAATTGAACAATCGCACGTTTGGCGTAATTTTATGATACCATGATACAAGAAGTTTTTGGAAAAAGTGAATCCTGGAATCGCATAAGGCATATAAATTTGTTTATATTTATACTTATTTAATCGTTTTATCATTAATTATTCAATAAGATGTTAATACAGGTGTAAATCTAAATAACTAAGTGTAAATTTAATTAGTGGTTAGTGCAAGCAGAAATACGTTAGAAAACAACAGGGTAATAAATAATAATCTAAATGCCTGATTCTATGTACGACGTCAATTAAAATCGTTAAAGAAAAGTGACAGAAGTAAAAATACTAAAATTGTCAAATTTCAAACCTCTACACATTTACGTAGACAGATTATAAACCAAAAGGAGCCTGATAGAAAAGACCACAGCAACTATCGATTAATGCGCATAAACGTTAACGTTGCAATATTCATCACTTCAAAGATCGTCTTAAGTTTTGTCAAATTTGAATCTATGTTAAAATTTTAGTTTTAACTTGATCACTGTAGCTAAACTACAAGGAACACATAGAAGAAAATCGTTCAACCTTCTCCACGCCTATACGGCATAATTATTAGCAATACTTATTGATTTAAATACAAGTACATCTATTATTACACTTTAATCTGTCTATCTATCTATCTATATCATAGAATACTATAATACACAATAGAATGGCTGTCAACCTTACTTTGTAGGAGGATTGGCGTCACCGGGAGCACACATACAAGCAATTACGTCGTATTAGCAGTTATCACTACTACAAACACAATTTAGAGTTTTGATTAATGTTTTGGACACATAAATGTTTCTTTATTTTTGTTTCTAATATTCACAAAATACAAATAGTTTCGACTTACTGGTTGTAGAATATTTCTCCTTTATTTAAATTCCATTGCCCGCTGTTCTTTCGACACGCAATTATTGCACCGTGGCTACACGGGCCCCGCCCACTCCCCCGTTCTATTTTATATTATGTATGTATTATAGTATTCTATGATCTATTTATCTTCTTCTAACCTTTTAATGTAATTTTCACCAAATTGCAGAAGGCCGATTTACTTGAAAATTTGCAATCGTGTCTGAAATCGATGACAATACAATAATCAAAATAACTATCCTAGTATTCTAACCAGGTTAAAAACAAATTATCATGATCAATACGTGTTGTTTAAGTTTTTTAACGTTTATATTATGTATTAGTATGAATGACGATGTTTTCAACACTTCAAAACAAACATGACAAATCTCG
Organism: Parnassius apollo; assembly: GCA_907164705.1. NCBI lineage: Eukaryota > Metazoa > Arthropoda > Insecta > Lepidoptera > Papilionidae > Parnassius > Parnassius apollo. Next base: position 9,381,909 of record CAJQZP010000774.1, read on the forward strand.
GTTAATAAAAAGGCCGATAGCTACTCAGTATGTTTCCTCATTCCGTGATCTCTGCGGACAGGGTTTACATAGGTTAATGTGAAAGCATTGCGCTCTCCATCTGCCCCTGATCCTCGGTAAATGATAACCTGTCACGGTTGAACAATAAAATACTGTTATTATTATTGTAGCTGTTTTACATTCTGAGTTTCTACTATTATAAGCTTACGTATAATAATAAAAATCGGTCTCTTCAGTACTACAATATGCAAAACCATTTGTTATGCATAAACATTTAAGGTTCATAAACAATTGCAAATTGTAATGTTAAATGTAGTTGTGCGAAATCAATATTGGTGTATTCTCTTCGAGTCATAACTGGTCTGAAAAAAAAAAACTATACCCACGGTTAACTCGAAGAAACCCAGCGGGATTTTTTAAATTTTAATTATAAGTAATATGTTGTACAATTCAATATGGAAATATTTAAAAAAGTGTAAGTATAAAATGATACGGGTCACTTTACCTAGACCTGCATAGCTGCTCGCGCATAAAAAATGTATAAAATATATTATTGAATAAAATAGTATAGTAATGTAGAAAATAGATAAACTCCGAAAGCAGCGTTTTGCGCCAAACCTTGTGTCTTGCAATCTTGGTCTTGTTCTCGCATTTTTGCAAGACCAAAAACTCTCGTCATCGCGAGTGGTATACAGCCGGCATTATACCTACACAGATCTCAGTTTATTTATTGGTATACAAGGGAAGTATCACACCTTGCCTAGCATTGTATGGCCAAATTAAAAAAAAATACGTAGTATGCTTTAAGTATTAGTTTAATTTATTTGCGCATTTGGTGTAATACTTTATTTTATGCTGTTTTTTTTAATAAGCGATCAGGAAACTTTATTATTTACTCAAATTGATAACTTTACTATTTGATGAACATAAACACACACATGATGTACACGAATTTATAATTCATAACAAAAATTTTAGCATTTTAAAAAAATCGTGTTTTGAGTACTACTTGGTTTTTTTTGACGGTCTAGTGACCGTACTTAATAATATTGTTGAAAGCTATTACAAGGTTATCCATTATAATTAGCGGACGCCCGATATAAAGATAGAGACTTTCCTGCGCTTAGTAGTGTTTAAACAATATGCATAGCATACAATGATAATGCCGTCTGGTGTTGGCGTAAAATAATCCATCTAGAGGCAACGGCATAAGAGGCGACTATAGAAATGACCAAAAAATATTTTGGCTTCCGATAGATAGCGGTAAAACCATCTCGCTTACACCAGACGTAAGATACAATCGCGATCTGCAGTCCGCCTCAGATGCGCGACCATTATGGCAAATTTTCCCTACAACGGATAACTCGTCCCATGTCCAACAGTAGACTACTACGGGCTGATGAAAAGGAAGAACGAAGAATATAGCATGCAATACAATAATAGTAAGAAGTATAGCTTTAAATTAGCCGACAAGCAATCGTATATTTTGAAACTGATTACACACATTTGATAATATTAAAATTTTATGAAATTTGCCTTATATAATAAAAATACACCCAGGGGAAATCCCCTTAGATTACAAATAATAAATATTATATACTACATAACTTTTCCTAATGTTTCTAGAACGATGTTATGATATTTTTTATCTACTTAGAAGTACATTGTCTAATTATTAAATTCAAACCCGTAAAGCACATGTTAGGAATTCGCGCGTATATAATTGATCCGAACTGGGTCTTTACCAGCTAATGAGCATAATAAAACCAGATAATAACGTTATGGTGTTAATAATGATATAGAACGCGTGGCCTCTGTATGATTTAATATGATCTTTGATTACGTTTCGGTTTACCAAGAACTATATTTTTATGTATTATAATAGCTAGTAATAAAATGCCATTGCAGTCCATTCCTATACTTTCTTCTTTAAATCTGTTAAAAATGTATTTGTTTGAACGATAGTACTGATGATTTCTTATATTTACGCGAACACTACACATTGAAATAATACTATTTTTTACGGAATTTATCGCGTATATTTAACTTTTTTACATGAAACGTCGGGTAAAAAAGTAAAAAAAATAATAAAGAAGTCTGCAGTCTGTGAACATGTACAGGATCGCCCCCGTCACTACATCAGATTTGATAGACCACAAATCCTCGCTAAAGAACACCGATTCCTTCCAAGGATGATTCGCGAGGCTATTGAAATCAAAAAAAACATCCTAATTTCAATAGAGAAGATGGCTGGGTGCTACCATCTGCTTGGGATCCTATAATAAATAAAATTAAATCCCAACCCAAGCATACAACTGCAAGACTCCATGATACCATAAGTTCATACTGTGTAGATCGGAACAAAAGTTAAATTTTAATCTATGGTAACCGCGGTTAACTATGACAGCTGGACGTTGAACATCTCAGTCCTTCCCGTGACCATGGGTGCTGTAAAGCTCTCGAAATGTCGGGAAAAAAAGTTAAATATACGCGATAAATCTGTTAAAAATGTATTTGTTTGAACGATAGTGCTGACTTTTTATTATAACTTCAAAAACTTTGGTATCATCCTCATTTCATACGTTATAAGTCCACCGCCTAGCCCCCCCTAGGATTGCTATAAAACGCGGTCTTGAGCTATCTGCATCAAACTGCTTCTCATATAAATTCCGCGCTTGCCTATACGAGCTTGTCACTAGAAAACCTTTTTTCACCACCGGTAGGACGGCCATTGCCACTCTAACTCACCGAGCTTTAGGTTGTGCCAGTTACTATCTATGTATCCAATGCAGATATCTTTATTTCGGATTACATTACGCAGGGGAACTTCAAGCATAGTCAATATTTTTCATTCAAGCATAGCCAAAGCTAATATTATTCTAACGACCATTAGTTAAAGACCAAGTCTCAGCCCCATATGACATTAGTAGCAAGACAGACACTGCTTGTATTTCTAGCTCTTTTCAAATTATAACTCGCCTTAATTATATTTATCTATTACCGATAAAAAAAACACATGAAGTAAAGTCCGTAGTAGTCTCGGGTGTAAGGTAAAAGTTACTTTTAGATAATACTTTTAAATATATCCACATATGTAAACCAACTGGTAGTGTTTTTGCCACATATATGGAATTGGAATCCAGAACCCGCGGCTCAGTCGAGGAGCATCTCCTTGTAACATTGAAACAAAATACGGTTACCAACCAACCAAGAGATATGGATACTTATTTGTGCTGAGGTTTTAAGATAGGATTAGGAAGGTTAACGTCTGGAGGGTTACGTTAATCCCAAGATGATGTAAATTTCATAAGACTTACATTAAAAACATTGTCTAGATCAGGAGTATGTCGAGAGGGTTTCGTGCCTAATACTGAAAATCATATACTATTAAGTTTTACAGGTTTGCGAATCTACATTGACACATCCCGATTCCCGATGATCTGTACTTTCATTATATATGTGGAATTATATGATATGATGCGCTGTGAAGAAGATGAAAATGAAAGTTGATTTAGAAAAGTCAAAGGAAAATAATAATTGAATACCTCTATCTGAAGTCATAGCGATATAGATTCTGCGAATTATACGACTCTGTTCTTCGCTCTGCTTTTTATCTTCAGTAGGTTGCGGCGGTGAAGGTGCTTCTTTTGATTGTTTGTCACGCTTTCCTTCATCATCGAGCGCGTCCTTTTGTAGATGACTCGAAACGTAAAACTTACGTGGGCCGTAGCCGAATGCTCGGGCAGATTGTAATTCCCGTTCTGCTTTGGTGAACCTTTGAAATTAAAAACATACTGTTACCATTGCAGCCTATTAAAAGCTACCGCTAAACATAGGCCTTCCCCATAGATTACCTCATGGGGGGGAAATTTGTTATAGTTGCCACACTTGGCAAGCGCGTTGCCAACCACAGTCTTTGTTTATCTTCGTTATTATTAGTATATTATTCTGTCGTTATTTATAAGTGGGAGAGCCACGCTGCAGCTATTGTTATATCACGAATGGGTCGGCTCGAACGGGGAAGGGCCACGCTAATATATACGCGATAATAATATCTTTGACAGCAGCATTAAGCTGCTGTCAAAGATATTTTACCTATAAAACATCTTTGGCTGCTGTGCTTTGCATGATGAGTGTAGAGAACCGGAGATCCGTTTTACTGGAATCGACGCATTCCATCTTAGTCTTCAGGGGTGACAGCGCATCCTTATTTTGATTCTTGATGGAGGTTAAATGTAGATGTCTATGGGCCACAGCAACCACTTACCATCAGGTGGACTGTGTGCTCGTTTGTCACCCTATCCTATAAAAAAAATCTAGTTGTTGTTCACGAGATCGATAGGTTATACCGAAATGGAGATAGAATAGAAAAAAACGCTTGAATTCGTTTTAGCTTAGAAATTATAGATTTGTATCAGTTTCTAACCGCCTTTAAAAAAAATCATTTTATAAAAGTTTTCGAAAATTTGCTTTTCGACCACAAAAAGCAAGTTGTATTACACAAACTGTTTGTTTTATACAAAAACGAAAAGTATTTTAGCTATAAATAGGTAATCAATATTATATAATATCGGAAACTAATATTCCGTGTTTGTTGTTTGGGATTGTTAAAGAGAAAATTATCTAACTCACGTGGATATTTCGTTGAAGGGAAATGTGATACTTTTGCTATCTATTTGGGGTTTGATTTTTGATGATTGTGGATTTTTTGGGTGGATAACGAAACACTTGTTCGTCTATTCACCCCAGACGAGGTGGATAATCGGAATCCGAATATATATTTTTTTCTGATTTTCTCCCTCTGTGTACTTATTTATAGAAACATGATAAAAACTGGCCTAAGATACTTAGTAGACATTACCTATAAAAATATATACATACTTCTTGTTTGAAAGGTCAACTCTGAAATAAAAGGAGTACCTCACAGGATTACAGATTCATTAGAACTTTGGCAAAAAATAATTTAAAATGAAGTCAAGACAAACATTCAATCGTAACATTTATGGAATGTTTGCAAAAAACGCCCAGTTCTTCGCTAACGCATCTGCGGTAGCAAAGAAAATTAGAATTAGAAGAAATATAGAAATTAGCTATGGAGAGGGCTATGCTCGGAGTTTCTCTGCGTAATAGACTCAGAAATGAGCATATCCGCAGTAAAACCAGAGTGACCGACATAGCCCAACGGATTAGTGAGCTGAAGTGGCAATGGGCCGGCCATATAGCTCGAAGAACCGATAACCGATGGGGAAGAAAGGTTCTCGAGTGGCAGCCTCGTACCGGTAGGCGTAGTGTAGGGCGACCACCACTAGATGGAGTGACGACCTGGTAAGACATGCAGGAAGTCGATGGATGCAGGAGGCGCAGGACCGTGCTTTGTGGCATTACTTGGGGGAGGCCTGTGTTCAGCAATGGACTTGTGAAGGGCTGTAATGATGATGTGTGTGTGAACTATACTTGGGGTAAAAAGTAAGAAGAATAAAATAAAAGTGAATTCCGATGAAGTGGCCATCTCGTCGACGGCTTTCCGAGGATACACCCTAGGATGGATAAACGGAATTCTATGTACTGATTATACAGCAAAATCTTTAAAAAAGCCTATGAGGGAATAACTGCTTACGCCTTAATGTCGATTTTTTTATAAAGATTCGATTATAAAAGATCGCTCTGAGTATTTTTTAATAAGTGTGATAAACTGGCACACAGTCTAATGGTAAGTGGATACTTTGGTTCATTGACATCTACATCTATCTTCGAATAATTTATTATATAACAAAAAGATCATAAGCCCATTTAAAACTACATTAAAGTAACACAGATTTACTTAAAGATTTATCATTACTTGCTCGCTGAAACCATCTTCATAGTCTTAGTGATCTTCTGAATATTCCTTATTGATTTTAATCTATAAGACACTTGTTTTAACTGGACCATGTTGCTTGCTTAACCTTAGAGTATTTTATCAGTTATGTCAAAGTGACGCAATTGATTGATTATGAATTTGATTTTTTGATTAAAAAAAATGTTGTTACAACCTCCATCGTACCAACACACTTATAGTATAATATCTATATTAAATCACAAAGCTATATTTCAAAGAAGTTATATAAAATGAGATAAGCCTCGTATAGCCAGAAGCTATCGTTGGCATAGTTAAAATTAATATTATTGCACTGTGCGCTTAAAGTGGAATGGCAGATTCTACTCTAGAATAGTATTATGTATTGCAGACGCTTTAAAAAACGTAACAATAAGATAAAAATTTATTACAATTGAACATGTTATGTATTATTGTCGTTTTTTACTACCAAATAAATAAATATGACCTAAACATGTGTTCATGTCTAGCTTCATTATGTGTACTTGTTCAAGGATATCAGCAATGTTTACTAACACCAAGAAACCCCCAGAAGGGTCACAGCGCTCGCGTCATACGTAGCTAATACAAATATTTTTTTATAATAATTAATTAAGGCGCATTGACACATAGCTACGAGTATGTACGTCTAATGCGAACGATAATATTCACTGTATTCATTTCAACAACATGTTCAACAAATCTATGATATTGACTATATGTTCAAATACATTTTTGAGAAAGCAATTCGTGATTAGTTATTTTATTTATTTCACGATTATATTAATATATTCAAATATACATTATTTCTTCATTTATATAACATTTAAATATACATTATTAATTACCACAGTAAAAATAAACTACAAATAAATTTAAATTGCAGTATAGTACAGTCATACTCCTTATCGCTTAGTGTCAAGAACGCTGGCTGCGTTTCCTCATTGAATGGCCATTTAGTTTATTTAGCAGTGACAATAAGTCGCGGATAAAGTTCCTTTAGGAACTTGACCGCACGTGATCCCCAAGGACCCAATAACCTCTACAGCAAATGACACGAATATGTAGTCATCTCTCAGAGACTCATAATTGCGCTACTTACTCAATTCAGCTGCCTGTGAAGCCACCCTGGCTATAAACGGGATACGTCTGAGTTGAGAGTTGAGTTGTTTGCCTAAGTACCACAAGCACGTTATTATGTTAGCAATCAGTACGAATTTCTTGTAAGCCAAAGTACTACGAACGCAGGCATAGTACCTTGCTAATACTTGGACCTTTCTAAGGCGTTCGATTGCGTAAATCATAGTACACTGTTAAACAAATCAAGGTATTATGGTGTTTTAATAAACTTAGCTAGCTCACTGACCACTATATATACAAGTACCCTGGACCGGCTATACGGTACAAAATGTTTGTGCCGATTTGAAGCGCTACTATTGTTCGTACCGGGAACTAAAATTGACATAATTAGCCAAAGTCTGTAGTATTGTTTAAATCGTATCTCTGTATTAACTTTTAAACGAAAAACTTAAAGTATTTTGTGTAGTTTGAATATGTTTGATTTTAGTTATATAATAAGAATTATTTTCAGTAATAATGAGGGTCTGCGTAATTTGTAAAACTCGTTACCCAAAGTAAAGTGGGATAACATTCCATAAGTAAGTGAATTTACAGCTAATTAAACTATTTGATAATACGGTAGTACGACCTCTCTGTGGAATAGTTTACCACTGGCGATTATTCCGGACCGATACGACCTGGGGACCTTCAAGAAAAGAGTTTACTACTTTCTAAAGGGCCGGCAACGCACCTTCAATTCCCCTAATGTTGCGGTTGTTCATGGGCTGCGGTAGTCACTTATCATAAGGTGAGCCGCATGCTGGTTTGCCCCCTCTTACAAAAAATAAATAAATAGTATAGCTACTTAAAATGTATTACTAATCTTAATATCGTAATTACTAACATCTTTGGCTTTTCATTAATGAGTTTCGATAAACAGTAAAAGTTCAATAGGGTTGTCGAGTCCCTTGGCTATATTACTTATCGATGTTCTTTCCCACCCATATCTGTTAACAACCAAAGTCATCCAACGACAACATATTATCATCCAATGTTACTATTGTTACTGATTTCATAAACTCGTGTTGGAAAAACGCAAACGAAGTTATCTGAGAGTAAGACCAAAGAGTAAAATTATTCAAGAGTTAGTTAGTCTGGCGTAGTATGGTATTTGGTCGAATCCACCCTTAACACCATATTTATTATACGCTTAAATAACCGTGTAATAACAAATAGGTATTCTTTAAAATAATGTTGTTCCTTTCACGGTTCTTTGAAGGATGCCATCTGAAGAGCTCGTGTCTCTATAACTGTTGCCATGGTTTAAGAGCTTTGTAGAATATTTTGAGACGATGGCAAGAGACCCGACGGTATGACTTTGGATGCTTGGAAGAAACATAAAGCTTTAGTGTGGGATATCTTATGAAGACTCTTTGGCAGCTTCTCATATCAGAGGCATCTCGTTTGAAGCTGGGGTGGAATAAAAGGTAACTGAACTAAGTAAGTAGTTCAAATATGAGTCTCTGAGAGATGAGTATATATTGTACATTTGCTGTAGAGACTATCGGTCTATGGAGTTCACGTGCGGTGAAGTTTCTAAAAAATGGTGATAAGACTGCTGCTTATTTTCTCGCTCGAATGTTAAGTATAACCATTCAGAGAGGAAATAGAGCCAGCGTTCTTGGCACTATACCACGAGGAGTTTATAGCTTTTTTATTATGGTTTTTTAATATTGTAATTTGAAATTCTAATAATTATGTAATCTAAAGTTTATATCTCTTTTATATCTTGCTAGATGGCGCTTTGCCGCTGCAAAGGAAATAATTGTAGAAATATTGTTTTTGTCAGTACGATATGCCCCCACCTAGTGTAAGTTAATTGCACCATGCCAATAATCTTCGCGCAAGTGCAAGCAGTAAGTTGACAAAGTTTTATCGCAATCTGAAAAAATCTGCATATTACGTAATTAAATACCGGTACCAGGTTGACCGAGCTTTGCTCTGTATTTTACGCTCGGTTTTTATTAATTCGTGTGTTTTGGAAACTATATTTAGATACAAATTACATACTGATGAAATACGAATAATATTTTTTGATCTTAGCGACATAATAGAAAAAACTGAACTGGTTATTTGAATAAAAAATCATCAGTGCAATTAGTTTAATTTAAATTTTCGTGTTTTTTAAAAAAATACTAAATAAGGACTCGAAAAAATAGATTTTCTCATAAAAGAAAGGAACTTGAAAAAAATTAAAAAAAGTCGGTCGGTCGGTCTGGGTTCGAACCATGGTATTACGATTTTGTGACCGCCCAATATATACCAATTAAGCTATTTGTAATCATTAATAATCTGTCAAAATTTACCTTCTTATTCTAACGATATTGTAGCAGTTTTTCATTGCCTAAAAACACGGACAAAAAAGACATTTTCTAAAAAATAAATCCCAGCTAGATCGATTTATTGCCCCCCGAAACTCCCTGCAGACAAAATTTTATGAAAATCGTTGGAGCCGTTTCCGAAATTCCGATTATATATATACAAGAATTGCTCGTTTAAAGGTATAATAAAATTTTATTTTACTTTTTTTTTATTATACTAAATTGCTACAACTACATCAAATTCTCACCATTTCATGGGTTGACTGTTTGAGAATGCCTCAAGGCATTAACTCCGCCCTTTGTATTCATTTGTCTAAAGAATGCAATAAATAATAAATAAATTAATCTGATAAACGGTACGGCAGTGCATAAAATGCAATAAACAAATATTAATTTTTATATATTAGAAGTTATAGTTTTTCCTGTCTATGCACGACAGACCTGTAAATAATTAGAATAGGCGTTATTTTAGCAGCTGATTCGTTTTCTTTAATACTAGAACAGAATGAACGGTGGACAACAAATTCTTTGCAAAATTATGTTTTTATTTTTATCTTGCAGTTACTTACACCCGTTGAGGATTTCCCAGTACTTATCTAATATTTAATCCTCGCGAATGAACCAACCTACCCAATGTTGAAACCCAGATCAAAATCTGTTCTTTAGCTCCGAATAACAACGTAGAACACCAACGCACCGCCGAACTTGGTTTTATATGAGGTATGAAGCTTGCATCTCTGACCTAGGTATTATAATTGACACATTTATTTATTGTATGGAATTGTAATAATATGATACATAAATAGAATGGAAGTTACGGGAAGGCCTGGGTATAGAATTTTTATGGATATAATTTATCACACTGTCTTACCTTTATTATTAATTACGTGAACGTTCACTTCTGCTATCAGCGCCAAAATGGTGAAAATCAAATCGCCTCAGTATGTCACGGTGTACAGCCAGTCCACATGTAGAGATCAGTGCAGCTCATAGACTTAGGGTAGTAATAGACGAACATAGTGTGCAAGTGAGAAGAAAATTCTTTATGATAATATTGCAAAATAGAAAAGGATAGCAAATCTCATGCCTTTGTAACGGATTTTGCAAGTCGGCACGCAAGAAATGAGCTCCTATACTACAGCCAACGAGAAGCGATACCACATTTAAACAAAACCAATCCAAAGTTATTTGGAATAGCAGAGGTGCGTAACTTTTTGCTAGTTATATTATATATTTAAGTATACAATATACTTTTAAAAAATGTCTAGCAAACTAAAAAAATAGATTTTTATACATTTTGTTATAATTTGAATTATTGTATAATGTAGATTTAAATTAAATAAATGCTTTTTACGCCATCTCCTTTCTGTATGGGTATTTATCATTAGGCCAAGTTTCTTTAACATATTTGTAGGCATAGAATACTATAATAAATATATAATTCGTAGGTATTAATAACCATATTATTTTTATTCACAGTAAAACTAGTCACCTAAAATTAAAAATTAAATTAGAATGCTATACATACTTTACTTACATGCATCTTTAATAAATTAAGAAAAGTTTTATTATTACAGTTGCTGTTTTTTTAAAATAACTGTAAAATAACTTCAAAGTACAGAATCACGAAGTTTTAATTAAAAGTACTAAACAACAATCATATACATATATGCTATTCCTATACATACCTTCGAACGTTTCTTTTTCGAAGAAGTAAAATCTGTTGATTTATCTCTCGACATACTTGGTTGTGGCTCCATCAGTAACCACTCTTAATAAAAAAACAATTATCAACAAAACAACATAAAAATAATTAAATAAACAACAATTAGATACTAAAATGGTCTCACGAATGTTGACGAACCCGTCTTGATCCTGACATGTTTTTGCCGGGAAAACGAGACACTACGACAAATACACAGGATGGAAAGTGATAGATAATAGATTGTCAATTCCACAGTCGTTTTTAAGGTAAATGACCTTTCGTATCGCTGCTAATTGACAGTATAGATATTTTGTATTGTTTTTAGAGTCTAAAAGCTATTATTATCAGTAAGTAATTGTTTTCCAAAATGGTTACTTGTTCTGTGGGTAACTGTTGGTAACTGCGGTGTTAATAATAGAAATAATCCTGATAATTGCACATTTCTCAAGTAAATTCTTAAGACGTCGTCTATAATAAAATGCGTATATTTTTGTTTAAAATTTATGTTTATACTGTTTAAATTTATGGAATATTTTCAATCGTTTTATTGATTTTGTAATTTTGCAAAGAAAAAAGTCACGTTGTTGATAACTTGCATGAATTTGGTAAATACAATTTTATCCAAATATTTTACTTGTACACTTGACTCAACTATATCAAAATTAATGTCGATATTTATAATTAATCAATAGACTTGCCCAAACAACAAGAAGAGGAATGAAAGTTTATGCATGGTTTGCGTTCTAAAAATATAATGTTATTTTGCCATTTGTCAAATTGATTTCCTCCGGATTCTATAATTTGAAAAAAGTTGTAAAGATCAAGTGGATGGTTTAGTTTGGAACCCCAAGAAGAACTCAACAATTTGCAGCAAACATTTTCTTGAGAAGTGTAAAATAAAAAGTAGAATAAAACCAATTAAAAGGTGCCATTTAAAAATTTTACTTTAAAACTTTTGATAAATATAAAGATATATTTTAAGCTATTGCATAGCTTCTATCGCGGGCCTTGAGCGCGGAGACTTAATCCAGAAATTCTGTAACGAAAAAACCTCACGCTCCCCACTCCGACGGGCACGGAGGTGTGGCGTTGAAAGCCGTGCATCGTCTAACGTCGTTTCAGTTCGGCAGACTTCGGCACTCGGCAGACTTCGGCACGGTGTTTGTGTGCGTGCGACTAGACGTATGCGTGTACACTAGCTGCTAACTCAATGATAAAAATTCCTGCATAACCTACATGTATTGTAAGATATTAAAAAAAATATTTTAAACAATATTAACTTTTCATTTATTCAATAAGAGAAAAAAATTGTTTTTTTATGGTCATCACGCTCAAAAAGTGTAACTTGATTTAATATCAAAGACTTAACTGCATAAATAAAATAAATAAATAATTATAATTGCATAAGTTGATAAAAAATGCTATGCAATAGCTTTACCGCGGCAGTCACCGAGTACCACACGTATTTTTTTTTAAATTGTAGTACATTAAATATGTATCTATTTATCGACCAAAAATGTATAAACTTACTTAACCACCCGCATCTCATGGTCACTCTAGTACAATATTCAAAGCACCACGCTATTTCCCATAGGGTGTTGAGTGGAGCTTCGGATTTATTCCCAAGTTACAATGGTAAAACTAGTTAGGTTAGGTTAGGTTAGGTTAGGTTTTGGATATTAAGTAATGCTCTTGAAGCGCCGCTAGACGCCCGCACATGAGACGCGCATTACTCTGTGACAGGATACTATAAATTCCATAGTATTTGATATTGAGGGACGACCAGTCATGTCCTACGCGGGCCCCGTCTTTGCCCACGCAAACCCTAATATTACAAATGAACTCCAAGTAGTTCAGTCTGTCGTCGAGCTGCGAACGCACCTTGGTACGTCCGTAATGCCGACCTTCATCGAGACTTAGAGCTCCCAACAATTCAACAATTTCTTAAAAAACTCTCTGAGAACTTCTTCAAAGTCTCAGAGTCGCACCCAAACCAATTAATTTGTGAGGCAGCTTCTTATGCAGCCCCACCCCCCTCTCGCTATCGTGTCCGCAGGCCGAGAAACTCTCTCTCGGACCCGCCTAATAAACTGTCAAACGACCTGAACTGTCTCCTGGCAGCTCAGGCCAACTCTAATTAAATAAAATTATTGTAATAACTAACATTAATTTGCCTTCGTAGGCACTCCCTCAGCGGCACTTAGCCGCCTGCGCCCTCTTTTCCCAAAAGAGGGTCGCTCATGATAAGGCACAATAGAGCTTAATCAGCCGGTTGCCTTCCAAAGGCTTTAGAGGTATCACTGTCCGAGTGAGCCCCTCATAACCACGATAGACCGGCTATCGTGGTATGCGTAATGCATTTTCCGCCTCCCTACGTATAGGGTAGCCCTTTAATTGCTTCGGGCCCAAAAAAAAATATTGAGGGCTTAATAGCGTAGTTCATCACCTATAGTGTTTGTCGTAGGGAAGAGGAGCTTGTGGTTAACTAATATCTGCGCGGATCGATAGTTCTGCGAGTTAAAAGGTGCTGCCCCGACCACATATAATATACATATGACATGTATTTAAAATAAAGAGTACGTCAGACACCTGGTACACTTTAATATTTCCTGCGTATTTGGCTAGTCTCTGTTAATATCATTATTTTTAAAATTCATGCAGGTAAAATGATAATAAGTTTTTTATTACTTTATATTTTTCAGGGACAGATGAAAGAGAGTGTAGCCTCATAAATAATTATATTGTTCTTTAGACTAAGCAATCTTATTTAACTGATTTTTACAAATTTCTTTACTTAAATTATTAAGTTTACATTCATATTTAAGTCGAATGTAAAATAAACTTCTGTAATGTAGGTATTTAAGTGTTAATAAATTGACTGAAACTGAATTATTAAATCTTCGTAAGTATTACAGTAATATACTTAAAATATAAAAATAAAGCAGCCATTATGTACTCTGTGTCCTCGTTTTTATTTCACCATCAAAACATTTAGATAATATAAATAGTTTTATATAATATAAATAGGTGTATACTTAATTAAGTATCTACCTATTTGAATTTGATTAAAATTATGTTGAAAGAAAAATTCCGGGGAAACTGTTTATGGCAGTAAATATTATTTTCTAAAGGTCCAAAATACAATTTTCCGAGCTGATTCTCGGGGTCTCTGATCTTTTCAGAGGTTATTGGGATTTTGTACATTTTGAATTAAATTAGGTAGGTGCTGCTTATTCTCGGGGTGTGGATTTTGGTCGATGGTATCAATTTTTTTTTGCCTAGGATAGATGGTAAGGACCTTACAAACAGGTGGTTTCAACAGGACGGCGCCAGTTGCCATACTACACGGGATACATTAAATTTATTGGATGATAAGTTCGAGGATTTCGAGGAGGATGTGGCGACGGCCATTTTGCTTAAATTATATCCCATACATAATGTCATCGAATGCCCTTTAAAATAAAATAAAAAATTTGGCATTATCATTAATTACACAGGTTGTTTTATTTCTATTTCAAAGTTCTAGCTGTACCTGTCGGACCGGTTGCTAAAAGTGGAACTGAGTCTTACCACTACACTATTATTTTTTTACACTACGTAAGTATAAGCTAATGTTTATGATACAGTCACTGGGTATCTTATATCTAAAGATACGTCATAATTACATATCATTTTTAATTATTATTATATACCGTCAATCTTTATCTTTGAAGCTCTTAATTTGTTATTTATTTAGTATCGGCGATTTTTCGTACAGTTCCGTTTACGTAAAATTTTAAATAGAAGTAACGGGAAACAAGTACACAGTCCAAGGCTGTCCGGGGACAATGGCCACAAAAATTGTATCCGCGTAATAAAAAATATGAAATAATAAAAAAGTATAAAAATGTGAAATGTGTGATCGGATACTGAAAAAAATACTGATAATTTAAAATCGGGTGTATCCGTATCGGTCCAGAAAAATCTAATAATTCCTCTGAGCTCCAGTCTTGATAAATGTGATAGAAAATGCAAGGGGATGCAACAGCTCTTCGCAGCGCCAGTGACTCGAGAATGTCGTCAACGATTTCGCTCGATGTCATCAAGTGAAAGAAGCGCACTGAGTTACCCTGGTCTATGATTTCATGGGCGGTGAACTTGTATCTGTTAAACTAACAAAATAATTTCCTGGTTTACTGCACACTCTAAGCCAATTTCCCAAATTTTATTATAGATCCCGCCAAGTATAAAAGACTGGGCAGCACCGCTCCTCAGTATAGGCGACGGCAGATATTTAACCTGACAGAAACAACTGACTTGACTTATAATTTTTTATTTCATTACCAAAATTTTATATTATTTGACCTTTGCTATATAATTTGCATTTATGTTTATTTTGATTAAATTTTCGTCCATTATTAATCTTGTTTCAATATTACCCCTGAAAGAGTTTATTGTATAATTTATTTGTAATAAGCCGTTGCGAGACTTACGCAATTTTAATACTGCTCGTATTAAAGAAGCGATCGAGCGGAACCAGGTCTCCAAAGTCTTTGCCAGAGATCTGTCTGTCAGAAAGAGCGAACTGTCAAAGCTGAAGACTGAGTGTGGCAGCATCGTTTCCGAGACACCTGAGATTTTGAATGAGATTGAGAAGTTCTATGGGCAGCTGTACACATCATCGTTGGAGCCACACGCAAGTGTGAGTAACGATCCAAGAGCAAGTCTTATCCGACACTATTCCGATGATATCCCGGACGTCAAGACTGACGTAGAAAGCTCTCCAGCACCTTAAAAACGGCAGGGCCCCAGGCGAGGATGGAATTACAGCGGAGCTTCTGAAAGCGGGTGGAACACCGGTACTTGAAGTTCTTCAGAAGCTCTTCAATTCCGTCCTCCATGGTGGCACTACTCCGGAGGCGTGGAGCAGAAGTGCGGTGGTCTTGTTCTTTAAGAAAGGCGACAACGCTCTCTTGAAGAACTACAGACCGATTTCCCTTCTGAGCCGCGTGTACGTGCTGTTTTCAAGAGTCATTACGAATCGTCTCGCACGCAGACTCGACGACTTCCAGCCTCCCCAACAAGCCGGTTTCCGAAAAGGCTTCAGTACCATAGATCACATACATACCCTGCGACAGATTGTACAGAAGACCGAATAGTACAATCTGCCACTTTGCCTGGCGTATGTGGACTATGATAAAGCCTTTGATTCCGTCGAAATTTGGGCGGTGCTACAGTCCCTTCAGCGGTGCCAAGTTGACTGTCGGTATATCGAAGTGCTGAAGTGTTTGTACAGTAGGGCTACGATGGCTGTAACCTATCCAACTGCAGAGAGGTGTAAGACAGGGTGATGTTATATCCCCGAAACTCTTCACCGCTGCATTGGAAGACGTTTTCAAGCTACTGAACTGGAAAGGATACAGCATTAACATCACTCATCTTCGATTTGCCGACGATATAGTCCTTATGGCAGAATCGCTGGAGGACCTTAGCACTATGCCTAATGACCTCAATGGTGTCTCCCAACGGATAAGGCTTAAGATGAACATGGACAAAACAAAGATTATTTTTAATATTCATGTCTTACATATGCCGGTAGTTGTTGGGAGCTCTATGCTCGAAGTTGTTGACGAGTACGTTTACCTGGGACAAATAGTCCGACTAGGTAAGTCCAACTTCGACCGAGAGGTCAATCGACGGATTCAACTCGGCTGGGCAGCGTTCGGGAAATTACGACACATCTTCTCGTCAGGTGTACCTCAATCTCTGAAAACTAAAGTGTACAACCAGTGCGTGTTGCCAGTGATGACTTACGGATCAGAGACGTGGTCCTTCACTGCTGGCCATATGAGGACGCTCAAGGTCGCTCAGCGAGCTATGGAGAGGGCTATGCTCGGAGTTTCTCTGCGTCATAGACTCAGAAATGAGGATATCCGTAGTAAAACCAGAGTGTCCGACATAGGCCAACGGATTAGTAAGCTGAAGTGGCAATGGGCCGGCCATATAGCTCGAAGAACCGATAACCGATGGGGAAGAAAGGTTCTCGAGTGGCAGCCTCGTACCGGTAGGCGTAGTGTAGGGCGATCCCCCACTAGATGGAGTGACGACCTGGTAAGACATGCAGGAGGTCGATGGATGCAGGTGGCTCAGGACCGTGCTTTGTGGCATTACTTGGGGGAGGCCTATGTTCAGCAGTGGACTTGTGAAGGGCTGTAATGATGATGATGAAGCCGTCATTAAGTAGGTATTTTAAGTGTGTTTTACTGGGGTTTAGATCGAGTTTGTTAAGCATTGCTAAGTAAAACAGCGAACAAGCTGCATATCATTTCATCCTACAGGCCTCCCCATAATATATTGCTTTTTTAAATACTAACCTCCTCTTAAAAATTCGCCTACCTTACTAAAATGTAAAAAAATTAACAGAAATATGTTAATTCAAAAAGCTTAAAATGCTTTAAGTTTTGTGTGGAGATTCATAAAAATTTTAGGACAATCTTTAAACGTAACTGGCGCACCCGATTTCGCGCGTACCTTTATGAAGCTTCCGCCAGATCTTTTAAAAACTGTAAAAATGAATGATAAATATTCATTTTATCCAGAGAAACATATTGATTTTAACTAAACATCAGAGTGTTTGAAGTTTTTGTCCGGCATTGGAAAATTAGGCGATGACAGCCTTACTTAGATGGAAATGACCCATAGAAACTAAGTAATGTTTATCATCAATTAAGAATGAATATGCAGATTCGTTTATAGTATTTTAATACAAGAACGAATGATAATTTAAAATTTAAGTTTATGTATAGTAAAAACTAACGCGCATACAATTGCTACAGCCTTAGTGTTTATAAAAATCTTGTCCGACCTTGAAATTCACTAATAGCAATAAAAAATTGTATACGTAACTCGAGCATTGTATTGCATTGAACGGAATTTTATCATGTCAGGAGATTTAAGAAATAGGAGAGCACATTATAATTTAGATGCGGTATGTTATTTCGTATATTATATGAATTCACTATATATTCAATATAGAGGTTTAAGACCAGCAATCAGATTAACTCTATGGGATTTTGATATATTATGCCAAAAGAAAAATCTATATCAAACTAAATGAACAACTATTTTTAAAATGTTTGTGTCTGTCTGTCTGTCTGTCTGCCTGTCTCAGTTAATCTTCGTAATGGCTGCACCAACTGTAATGACACTTAAGGAGCAGAAAGAGTCTCTATCTGCTCCTTAAGATCACCCCTGGTATTGCTCTCTATCATACAGAGCAATACCAGGGGCGATCTAGGCCGTAGAATTTATAATGAAATCGTAAAAGCGATTCATTAAAAATATTATTATATATTATTATATTTATATATCTCATTTAAAATAAAAATGAGATATATCATGTTGTAGGAAAAATATTTTATTGCTGTTTAGAACAATCATGAATTATAAACAGAATCCATCACCGTTCCAAGGCTATCGTAAGAGGGGACTATGACAAACGTCTGTAAGCTCTTATGTCTTTCGATAAATGGCAGTACCGCGGACCCCCGGTAATTCGTCCCCCCCTTGTAATCCGACATGTCTTTAACTTGTAGGTAGATTCGAGTCGCGCTATGAATCCTCCAGGGGTGAGATGTCCTTCGCGAATACATCGACAAACAGGTCACAATTAGTTCGCGTCACCACGAATCTAGCCTGACGCAGTTCAAATGTAACTATGGTAGCGGTCCAGCGGGCTTTCAATATTTACTGTTTAGGTATTCATTGTGCATCATATGACATTTTTATTATTTTATATTTGATATGTAATCTGTCGGATTACAAGCTACTCTTTTTCAAAAAGTTGCTGACTACCAGAGGACTGTAACAGTACTCTATAATCCGACAAATTTCATAATCAGACAACGCCTTGCAAAACGTTTGTCGGATTACGGTGGGTCCGCTGTATAATATTCTAGTACACACAAGGCTCATAATATCAACACCAGCCATGATCAGTAACTTCAAGGGTGTGAGACGACTGTCAATACAGATGCCAAGAGTATCGATTAAAGCAAATCCTCCTTACATCAAAACATATGGAATATGTGTATGACGTGCCCTGTATTTCTTTTAAATTTATTTTGAGTTTAAATAAAACTAGTTTTTACGTGTTTTGTCGCGCATATTTATTTATTAGTTATTTATATTCCCCTCGACGTTTAGAGCACTTTACAGCACCCATGGTCACGGGGGGCGGGCGGATAATGTGTTCGTCGTCCCAATGTCGTAAAATATATTTAGTTTTAATTTATTATTTTTGGTCCGATCCGCGCACTATGAATTTATAGTATCTTGAAGTCTTGCAGTAGTGTGTTTGGGTTGGAATTTCATTTCATTAATTTGGGATCCCAAGCAGATGGTAACACCCAGCTGTTTTCTCTATTGAAATTAGATTGTTTTTAATTTCAATAGTCTACCGAATTATTGGAAGGAATTGGTGTTAATATACGTAAAATCTAGTTTCATTTAAATGTGTAATGTTCGCTTAAACATAGGAAAACATTTATTTTAGTTCCTTGAATATTCGTAATCAATATAATCTAATGTTTTGAATTAATAATACGGCAATGCCATATCCATTTATCACGGCGCGGCGTTGGGTGTTTTTAGACGTCACTGACTGACATAAAAGCGTCGAACTGGCCGCTCGCGATCACATCATAACAAGCGACCGCGTCGCACTTACGAGTACAACCCCTTTTGTTTTTGTTTTTTAACTTTGAGAAAATGATGGAAGCACCAACCCGCTTAGCTGAGGAACAAGCTGTTTCTGGGTCGCCACCAGACCAGGTAAATAAATGTAATTGATCTGTCGTGTCAAATTTAAAAGATGTCGTTGCCTGACATGTTTTTATTTTGTTTATGTCTAGGAATGTTTTTATTTTATAACTGTATAGCGTTCACAGCGTATTTGCGAATTGTCTAATAATCACTTTAATCCAAATTTAATTATTTTGTAATCATTACACAGTTTTATTGCATTTTACAACATAAATCAAAGTAGTGAGTCATATATTTCAAGAAAAGTACAGTAAAAATGAGTTTAGGTTAAAATATTTAGTAACAAATAAACTTGCGTCTGCGAATATTTTTACTGTTACTTACTTTTTGTATAACGTGTTAAATAACATAATTACCTTTAGCCGCAAATTAATTTTTTTACGCGTAAACACGCATTACCGAGGTTTAATTATATTGATTAAATCATTATCGTGTCTTCTTTAACGTGTACTAAATAGCAAGGTATCTAAAATTATAATTAGAGGACTATAGACCATGAAAAATATTAAACAAAATTATAAATTTTCTAAAAGTGTTAAATGAATTCTGACAACTGAAATTATTTAAAAAGAAAACTTTCAATATAATATGTGATCTATACACATAGATAAAATTGAAGTGTCTGTATTTAATATCGAAATAAATAACTATTTTGAAAAATTTTGTCTGCCAACAAAATTTTTCAAAACTGCCTGTCCGGGCGATGTAATTACGCGTAAACTTGACGAACAGATAAAAAGCAACGTTTTAAACGTGGTGGAGTCGTACTGCAGCTATATTAGTAGTATAGACGTAGCACGAATGGGTCGGCTCGACCGGAGAAGAACCACGCCCTCACAGAACACGAGCGTAAAATAGCTGCTTAATACTGCTGTGGTTCGTGTGATGAGTATAGAAAACTGGAAACACTTTTTACTGGAAAGAACGCATTCAATTCTAGTCCTCGCGGGCGACAATGCATTTGCATTTTGATTCGTAATCGAGGATAGATGTAGATAGATGTCTATGGGCCACAGCAACCACTTACCATCAGGTGGACTGTGTGCTCGTTTGTCACCCTTACATGATAATAAATAAACAAGCAATGTCAGGAGTGATCTATGGTATATTTTATCCACAACACTTGGAGATGATTTTATAGTGCAATAGATTTTTTTTAAATAAATGAACTTAGTGAATTATTTAAAAAATCGACACGAATGAGGGTCAGTAATGTAGTAATAAATAATATATGGTTATTGAAAAACAAAAACATTTACTAAATAATCTTCTAGAGAAAAATCCGCGGTTGAACAAATAAATGAAATAGTTAAAATGTTAGAACTAATAGCGAATTCATTATAGAAATAGGATGTAAGAGGTAGCACGGTGTAAATGCAACAAGACCAACCCGTCCGTATCCTTCCATTTATTTATTGAGTATCTATAAAAAATCATTTCGTTTAAAGATAAATGACTTCTATTGGCGCGAAGTTTTATACAAGACATTATAAGAGACCGTTATTTCTATTAAAATGATACTGATAAGATAAAATCTTGATAGACGTTATAAATCATATGAAACTTAATATGAAAGAATCCACCCATAATTAACCTACCGTGTGGTACCGTTCAAAATATTTAAAAAAATAGGTGTGTGTAATAAATAAACCCGCTAAACATTTTTCTTCTTTTTTCAAATTTAAATTAACCATCGCCAAACACAAATTCCATTTTTACGCAATTTCCATTTGCTTATAAATGGCTCTAAAGTGATGGAAACATGTTTATTTAACACATTATAATCCTCTATGGGATTATAATGTTAAAATTCAAATCACCACCATTATTACAAGCCCTTCACAAGTCCACAGCTCAACATATATAAGTGGGGGAGCCCAAGGAATATCACAAAACACGGACCTCAGCTACCTGCATCCATTGACATCCTGCATGTCTCATATAGTCAGAGGTTGCCCACTGGGAAGCATTGGAACCGGGAACCATGGCAACCGGTACCCATAGCCACTTTAGCTTACTGTTACATTAGGCTGTATCGATTACTCCGGTTTTACTGCGAACATATTCATTACGGATTCTATCGAATAGAGAAACTCCGAGTATAGTACTCTCCATACCTTGCCATAGCTCGCTAAATTACCTAAACGAACCGTCCTTATACGGCCAATGATGGACCAGGTCGCAGTTCCATTTGATATCACTAGCAACACGTATTTGTTGTAAACTCTTGTTTTAAACGAAAGTTTAGAAGTAAAAAAAAGTAAACGTTAGTGTCGCAAAAGGCTTCTTGGCCTCCTTGAACATAGGCCACCCCCATAGATTGCCTCGTTAGAGGAATTTCGCCATTGTTGCCATCTATGGAACGCGGGTTGGCACAGCAGCTTTTTTTTAATTTTGAGTTGCTATTAGAAAAATGCCAGTACCCATCTTCTGTTTTAGTTTTTCTCTGTCGCCCCTTATGATGCCACGGCACGATATGGGGAAGTTGAAATTCTTACACCGCCAACGCACGGCAAATCTAGTACGACTGTCGATTTATTAGCGAACAATTAACGCTTAAAAATGCTTGTATTCATAATTGTCTTAAGTGTCATAAGCTTTTTCTATTTTATTTATTTAACTTATAATAATTGACTTAATTTAGTTAGCCACATGTAAAATCTTCCAAGAACGTTAACATACAATGAGACTAAAACGTCAAAAACTTTATTAAAAATCAATTAAAATATCAAAAATCAATCAATTATTCTATAAAAAAAATCTATTCAATTTTCGCCTAAAAGAATAGACGTTTTTAAACTTATTACTATGTCTATGAGCGTATGTTCCATTGAAGCGAGGCCATTTTTCAATTTTTTTATTATTTTCCAAAAGCCCAATTGACAAAATAATAATTGTCAAAATCAAAATTCAAATATTGAAATATATATGTTACAGTTAAAACCAGTTTTTAGATAGAACACCTTTACCCTTATTGAAACTAGTTTTTACTTAATGCCTTTGTAGAATTAACTAATGCTTAAAATTGAATATCAGATAAGTAGTCAGTAGTTCTTACTAGACAAAACGCGATTTTCCGAATCGAGTCAGTTAGACCTGTTCCGACCGCGGCTTTGGTTTCGGATTTGATTTGATTGCGTTATTTTGGACTTTGGCTTCCTTATCAGACCTGAGAATGAGCGAATCAAAACGCCCCGACTTCACGTAGTCTTGTCTGCCCTACCCCTAGAAAGTTTTTGTAAAGCCGTAGGCGCGATGGGAGAGCAGCCCCCGCTCACTGCAGCAAATCGCGGGCATCTCTGCGAGCCGTAGCAGCTGAGGCTAGTTGTCGAAGGCAATTAATAAGCCTAAGCTGCGAAGGTGAGCATGCATGCCTGTGATTTGGTACGCAAGGGCGAAGGGACTGCACTTCTCGCAGCGCGGAAGCCGTTGCAGATGTAACTGTTTCAATATTCCTGTGTAAATTTTTTTAATGAATATTTAGTATATATATCTTGTTATCAATCCCAAATTAGTTTATCTAGTGCTAGTTTTAATAAAAGCTCGGAGTGTCAACTAGTTTTATCCGAAAATCAGATATATCAGTGGCAAATTCTAGTTTTAACTAGGTATTTCTAGTTTTCTCAAGGGCATTTAGTTAAAACTAGTTTTAACTAGGGAAAACGCGCTATATCTAAAAACGGGTTTTAACTGTAATATATATAATATAAATTCAAAAATGAACCTAATGTACGCCATATACGTTAAAACCCATCTACCGTTTAGGTAGCAGAGCATGCCAAAGGAATAGACATACGTAATAACAAATAATACGTAATAATACGTAATAATACGTAATAACACGACTGCTCCTTCTCAGGAGTAGTCGTGTAAAAATACAGCACCTAACTAACTTATCGGAGCTGTTGTACCAATTTGTAAAAGATAACTGAAGTCATATGGCAAAGCAATAAAGCTCGATAAAGCTCCAGATAAAAAAACAGTATAATCGTTTTCTAGCAATTTGTTCCACACGTACGTTATCAAAACTCGTAAATTTTTGTTATTGTCTTACGTTATAAATCAATATTGACGGCGATGAAACATAACATACAGATTACTGTATCAACTTGTAAGTTTATAAACAAGACCAAAGTTGATATGATATTATCAGATCATGCGACTCTCTTATTATTTCTTGCAACTAGGACATGGGACAAATTGTATTGCAGATCGTTTACTTATTGACATTACAAATTTTACTTCGTTGCTAGAAAAAAATAAAAACATTAATATAATATAATAAGCAATAATTTATGGGTATCATTTAAACGGTCAGCTAATTAAAGAGGTTTTGGCCAGCTCCAAAATGTATTCTCTCAACAAACTGCTACAAGCAGATCAACACACTTGCTTTGTATTGATCTGCTTCTAGCGGTTGGCAACAAAAAAATCTTTTCGCCTTGAAATTGATGTCATTGTAAATTAAATATATCTACAGCAATATCACTAATAGGACAGCAAATAGCGATTCAGATTTTAATTTGATAATTAATTTTGTTTCTACAGCATCAAAAGTGCGCATTTTTAAATTGCTGAATGGACTGACTACTCTACCTACCATTTAAAAATAAATTAAAATGAAACTAGGAAACCCTTCTTTGTGGGAAAATGTCTGTGCTCAGTCCGACCTAGGGCAAGGAAGGGTTATGTCGGACTCGCACCCCAACACATGGTGTTCGGCCTTCGCTGTATATTGGCAGGGCCACGGAAAGGGGAAAGATTTCCCTCCTCTTTTTCGCGCACAGGTAAGGGCCACAATATGCGCTTTCTTCCGTGGCTTCAATTTCACCTACGCAACGGACCCTCCCAAGTCCGATACGTGGACGCCATGGGGCCAGGAAAAAACAGGCACTCAGAAGCACCAGCTTTCCTGACCTCAGCGGCGGATCTGTAGTATGACTTCACCGCCAACCAAGTTTCGGCCGCAGAGGGTAGTCAGAGTGGCACCTCGTAATACCGACAATCCTCTGCCTCCGCGGCCCTACCATCAACGCGTCGGTGATGCGGCCCCGGCAGAGTCGCGGAGGATAGGGCGAGTAGCGCATCGCCATACCAACACTCCTCTTCCTCTGCGACTCAACATCGACTGCAGCGGTAGACAGGGACAGCCACCCAGACCTGATATTGCTGGTGTTTTTTTTTACGATCGACAAAAACATATTCCTCTGTCAAAATATCTTTTTAGCTGATTCTTATTACTGACAGAATGTATTAAAAATAACATTTGATTACTTGCCATAAGAAAATATTGGATCTGTTATCAACGAGTTCGAACCGAACCGATGCGGCTTTCCGGTTTGTTGGACATTACTTGCGTTCAAAATATTATGGGTACGAAAAAGAATTACTACATCAGTACCGTGGGTCGTGGTATAACTTTTTCCGCTGTGTAATTTAAATTTCCAGGCATTTAGTTTGACTCTTGTAATCTGGTAATTTCGAGTACCTTTATTTACCACAGCTTTCAACGTAAACATAACTATAGAAGTAAGTGTGTGTATCTTGAGGTCAAACGTACATAATATGATATGTGTTTCGTAGAGATTATATTTTGTAGTTATGGTAGGAGCCGATAGGTGGCTCTGTAATCAATGTATTAACAAATTAATTCTATATTTCTAGACCAAAATTACTCATAATATTCACAATAAGCTGTGATTTTGTTGCGCAAAAAACCGTTACCGTTACAGTTTAGACCTCCTCCTCTCCCCAGATTGCCACATGTATAAATATTAATAGCTCGACCAGGTCCAGATTTCGATATACTTTTTTTTGGAAATGACCGTGTAGTGGCGGTTAAGAATATCCACTACCCCATATCATCCCGTGGGTGTCGTAAGAGGTGAAAATTATAATTTTTTCATGCGGGAATTAAAAAGTTTTGTTTTAGAGTTAAGTAATTTTTTGATATTTTAGTTCATAAGGAAGGAATGCATCTACCGATAAGAATAAAAGCTCTTTTTTGTGTCTTAAAGCTATTTTACTAATATTAGACTGATTAATGTTAATAAAAAATCCAATTTTTTTACTTCAACCCCCTATACCTGTATAGTCAAGAAGTTGAGCATAGTTTTGACGTCACTTGAAATGAATGTGTGTATAACTAGTGAACGCAAATAAAATATGAAATGCAGTTACGTGGCAGCTATGTTATGGTTGTAGCACGAAGGGGTCAGCTCGACCGGGGTAGGACCACGTTCTCACAGAATACCAGCGTAAAATAGCACCTTATTGCTGCTGTGTTTTGTATAGTGAGTGTAGATATCCGAAGACCCTTTTTACTGAAAACGAGGCATTCCATTTTAGTCCTCAGGGGAAACAACATATCTGCATTTTGATTCTTAATCGAGGATTCACGATGTGAGATGTCTATAGGCCACAACATTCACTTACCATCAGGTGGACTTTGTGCCCGTTAAGTTAAGGGTTACACCTTATTCTATATAAAAAAATAAGTCTCACAAAAAACTGCAAAAGGTTTGGTTCCGAGTCAAACCATATTTTAGTACTTTTCCCTCATTAAGTATACTGACAGATTGATAAGTACACATGCTTCAAATATTACTTTTTAAACCATAGTACAAACATATTTGGGATTTTTACAGAGTTCCAAAAAGGAAAAGTTACTGTAATATTCGAGGCGTAAGTTTTTTTTTAAATGTTGTCTCTGTCAAATGTAAATTATATTCGTTGCCCTATACTAAAACCTGTGCTATAAATATAAGGCATGATAGAAAATGATACAAAAAATGAGTCAAGGATTTCAATATAAGCACGACACTAAGCGAACTTTAAATTGTGATAACAGGCGCCCTGCTTAGCAATAACAGTTGCGTCCAGTTGCGTACCAAGTGGCATCGGAATTCGTGATAACCCCAGCTTGAGCTCGTGTCGACGCCCCTGAGCCTTGAGTAATTGCTACTTGACTGATACAGACATATAAGCTTTAATTTAGGCCTAATTTAAATTACGAAACTAGTGGTATAAATTTAATTCATAACATTAATTTCACTATAGTTCCACGCGTATACGTCAAGTTTTACAATGCACGCATCTCATAGAATACCAGTGTAAAAGTGTTTCGTATAGTGAGTGTAGAGAACCGGAGACCTCTTAGTCCCCACGGTTGACAACGTATCTGCATTTTGATTTGTAATCGAGGATAGATGTCTATGGGCCGCAGCAACCACTTACCATCAGGTGGACTGTGTGCTCGTTTGTCACCCTATCCATTAAAAAGGCAAAATTTTATCTACAACACATGTAGGTTCTTTAAAAAAAATTGATAAAGTAAATGCAAGAGAAACCGGGGCGGATCGCTAGTTTTTAATAATGTAATTAAAATTATGTTATTTATATTAACTGTAACTCACAAATACAAATATCTGAGTTTTAAGCCTTCTCTCAGTTCTGTGAGGGTTATGGAGCAATGCTCCAGGAGAACTTCACACGTAGGTACTCAAAATATTCTAATTCCTTACACATGTACGATTCTTTACGATGTTTACCTTTACCGCCGAACAAATACTAAAGTTGTAATTTAAGTACTATAGTTTTTTTTACTTTTATTTACAGCCAAAACTTATGCAAGGAGGAAACTATATTAAAGAAGGTAGAGACTCTTCAAAATCTACATGGCTGCTTTTCTCCCCTGAAAAGGACGAGGCCGGTTCGCTAGCACGCTTCTTGAGTATTTTCTCCTCCCATGGAGTAAACCTCAGTCATATTGAATCAAGATCTTCTGCCAGACTTCCTGGTTATGAATTTATGGTTGAATGTGAACACGGAGCCGGTGACTTTGGCGCTACTTTAGAAGATCTGAAAAAGAACGTGGGGTACTTGAACATTATTTCGAGAAATTATAAAGACAATAGATGTAGGTATTGAGGGTAGTAGTTTTTGAAAATAAACCAAAAACTTCTACGTATACTACAGTATACATAGAAGTTTTTGTAATGAACTAATTATTCGAATGATTTTGAAACTTTTAATACTAAAAAAATATTTTTATAAAGATTTTTCATCAACAGCTGCGGTTCCCTGGTTCCCTCGTCGTATACGCGATCTGGATCGGTTTGCAAACCAGATCCTCTCTTATGGTGCCGAACTGGATGCAGACCACCCCGGTTTCACAGACCCGACATATAGAGCGCGTAGAAAGTATTTCGCAGACATTGCTTACAACTACAAGCACGGCCAACCATTGCCTCACGTGAACTACACTAAAGAAGAGATTGCCACGTGGGGTGCAGTATTTAGGAAACTCACTGAGCTTTACCCGACCCACGCATGCAAAGAACACAACCATGTTTTCCCTTTGTTAATAGAGAACTGTGGATACAGGGAAGATAATATTCCTCAGTTGGAAGATGTCTCCAATTTCCTCAAAGGTAAGCCACTACGAGTCTATTGTACCGTTACAATTAACATTACACACAATAAAAAAGTATAAATTTACTACAAAATAATAAATAAATAATATATTACGTCGCAAATTATTACTAATAAAATCTAAGTTCTTCAAGTTCAAGCGTAAATTAAACTAATATGCCAAAAAAATAAAACATAACAAGATAAATTTTAAACCTCACATGTAAGATTAAAGAACAAACATCCAAAAAACACAATTTCACACAAGTAAAATTATGTATTGAAAAGAACTCTGTTATTTTTCAGACTGCACCGGTTTTACCCTTCGGCCGGTGGCAGGTTTACTGTCCTCACGCGATTTCCTAGCAGGACTCGCTTTCCGCGTGTTTCACAGTACTCAGTACATCAGGCATCACTCGATGCCACTCTACACCCCGGAACCAGATGTGTGCCATGAGCTACTCGGACATGCTCCTTTGTTCGCTGATCCGGCATTTGCCCAGTTCTCGCAAGAGATTGGCTTAGCGTCTTTAGGAGCACCGGATGACTACATTGAAAAACTTGCAACGGTGACTACGCTTTAAATTCTTTTATTAAAGTAAGAGTGACAAACGAGTACACATTACATGTGATAGTAAATGAATGCTATGAACAACCATAACATAATCCAAGGCTTTATCACATTAAAACAATGTCTCATTACCAGTTACCAGTAAAGGGTTTTAAAAAGAGACCCTACCTCAAAATTGTATTCTTTAGATTGTTCCTTTGTTTTTAGCGTTTTTAACAAACTAGCAGAGCAATCAGAAGCAAGCAGAAGTAGATTTATATTATTCATTTAATAAAATTTAAGAGACGAACGAAACGAACTTACAGTCCCCCTATGGTAAGGGTTTACCATTCATAAATTGCCGCCAATTTCCAACAAAGAAGACTATAGATGTGTCGTCACCTCTATGGACTGAGAGGGAATACCTCATAGCCTGTAGTTATACTGTCTCTTTATACCTTATACCTTACACACTGGAATATAGCAGTGCAAGCACTGACAATTGATGTCAGAAATATGTAAGGGGGGGGGGGGTTTCTTCCAGACCAACTTCTAGGCAGAAAAAAAGGTTCTAACACATAGTAGTAATGTCCTACATACCGAATTTCGGTCACCGCGGCCAGTATCAAGCAATCGGTGCAGGACAGGATTATAGTGCGCAAGCACAGGTGCACTCTCTATTCCCTCAGTCCGCTGAGACGGTAAATCGACACAACCGGAGATAGATCAGGCGCAGGACTAACGGCTCTACATACTTTCTGAGGCACGGGGGTGAGACACCGCTAACTTCCTCACTCCGGACAGCTATTGAGAATTTCTTAACGAATAAACTCAATAACTGAGATTTTTTGGCCTGACCCAGGATTCAAACCCACTACTTTAACCACTAGACCAATGTGGCAGGCACACATATAGTAGTAAACAAATGCGAAACGCATCTGCATTTTCCATTTCACTCACAGTATCCACTTACCACCAAGTGGACTGTGTGCTCGTTTGTCACCCTTGTTATTTAAAAAAAAAACATAATGTTTGTATAGCCTATCAATAATTCTTTAAGTAAATTGTATTTTTTCATGTGCGATTATGTAAATTGTTATGATGATGATGATGATGATGTAAAGTATGTCAAACTGTTCAAATTGAGCGCGTTAACAGCATAAGTTGTAGATAAAAAACACATTGCTTTGCTTCACAGTGTTTCTGGTTTACGGTGGAGTTTGGTTTATGTAGACAAGAAGGTAAACTGAAAGCATATGGGGCAGGACTTCTGTCATCTTTTGGTGAGCTACAGTATTGTCTATCAGATAAGCCCGAGTTGAGGGACTTTGAACCAGAAATTACTGGAGGGCAAAAGTATCCCATCACGGAGTACCAACCCATATACTACGTCGCCGAAAGCTTCGAAAACGCTAAGGAAAAAATGATGTAAGTTTAGTTGATATGACTTTTATTTTAGTTGCGTAAGAAGTCTTTTACATAGGGTGTAATATTTAATATGAATCAAGAGGGAAAACGTAGTATCGAACAATTTGCGCAAAAAATGCGGATGTTTTTCATCTCCCAGGCGCTAGATTGTCCACTACAAATATTATGACACATACAAATTCATTAAAAGATAACGTTTCACCGTGTTATACGAAACCTTATAGGACACCTTATTATATAAAGAAAGAGGTACAAAAACAAATCGATGAAATGTTAGCAGACGATATAATAGGGGAAACTAAATAAAAACTTCATACTAAATAATTGAACTACGTTTCGCCTCCCTAATATCTTTTCATATAATGAAAAAAGGAACGTAAAAGCTAAACTAAAGAAAATAATTTAAATATCAAAAGCAGCCGTTGTACTAGACTATGGAGGGTTAAAGTAAGGACTCTCCCTTATGAGGCATCAGTTGAAAAAATGGACTGTAATTTTTTAATTATTCAGAACGGCGCTAGTGAGCAGTCCGGGTAAGATAGATAAGAAGAAGATAAGAAGAACGCGGCGATTACTAAATCGCAAAGTTGAAGTGGAGTATGCCAAACGAAAATAACTTGTGGCGAGAAGTAATTTATCCAATATACGAAAATTTATGTTTGTTTGTTCGTATTTTATACTCTGCCAAACCGTTCATCAGATTGCGGTCAACTTATTGCTTGCAAATGGTTATAAGCATAGTACAATTAAATTACAGTAGGTGGCCCCGCGTATCGTACCGATAAAGTTATTTGAAAGTTCTATCGCTCAATTTCCATGAATTTATTATAATTCCTTATTAAATTATAATTACTCTTGAAAATTTGAAACAATATTTCCACAATAATTTCTTCTGCGACAGTAAAACGCCAGGTACCAGATAATCTTATATAATTTTTTTACGTTTTCAAAATTTATATAAGTAAAAAAATTAACATTTACATGATATGTTATATATGGTGACGGCGTGAACAGTAAAATGTTGCCCAATGGTCGCAAAAGTACAGAAAGAAGTAAGAAATTGAACAACACAAAGCTTATGTGTTGATATAGAAAGTAAAGTAAAGTAAAGTTAGATACCACAAGCCCCTCAAATGCCCTGACTTCACCCAAATATTTTTTTCTTATTCCTCAGACCGTCAACCTCACCCCACTAATAATCTGATATAGCGTAACGCTATATTAAAATGACTCAATTTCATGGACTATTTCTATATACAAAAAGATTCCCCTTTATTTACTCTCCTTACCCTATTATACTCTCCGTACATTACTAATAACTTGACGTCTTAACTTGTTGTATTATTCCTAACTACATTCATAAAACATTATCAAATACTTTTTTTTAAATCGTTAATTGTGTTTGAATTTTTTACAGTAAATTCGCTCAAACCATACCTCGTGACTTTGGAGTAAGATACAATCCTTATACACAGAGCATTGACATTCTGGATTCAGCGAGACAAATGAAGGTCATGCTAAAGGAGGTTCACCAGGAAATGGGTCTCCTACTTAACACTATGGATAAATTGTAGAAATTTCACTTTGATAGTGTAAAACATTGTTAGCTTTAATTTATTATAGCGATCCTAGAATAGGTTGACTTTGCTGGACAAAGTATTGTCAAGGTTGAAATTGTTAATGACTATATAAATAATAATACATGGGGTACATTAGATATCTCGAAGGAAATAAATAATAACATTATAAGTTAGTAAAAGTTAAAAAAATTAAATTATACAAATTGATCAAACGCTTGTACACCTAACAAGATACAAGAAAGAAATCATTATAATGTGTCGTTATCGGTTCTTAATACGTCTGCCTAATTTCAAATTGTTCAGACGTCTGGAAGTAATATTTTTTTATATTCCATTACAATAAGATATACCTAAATATGTATATCTAATTGTAATGAAATTGTAATAAAAAAAAAAAAGAATGAAAAATATAAGTTAAATTATATGAAAGCGTGTAATAATAACGTGTTAAAATTTTAGGTGTAAACACTAGATATAAGGAACTTAATTATGTAGTTTGTGTTATGACTTATGATTTTCCATACAATGTTAAGTGTAGTACGTAATTAAAATAAAAGTTTGATGTAAGATATTTTAAACATTTGTTAACAGCGCTGCGATTTATTTTTAGGCCATAAGTAATTTATATTTTTACATCCTATGTGATTAAACATGTCGCAACCTAAAAAATAATTCAAGTTATCTAAAAAACCTTACAAAACATAACAAACATTTGAACACCATATAAAGTTTAATATTGTACAATTTTTATCGATAAAAAGATTGCAAAGATTGAAATAAAAGTAGTAAATACACGTCTTAGTTTTATTTACGACATTAAGCAATAGTTATTTAAAATTTAATACGAAACCCACCGCTTTTATACCACGCATTTGAACCAACTCGATAACATTCGCAATGCGTATAACGTCGATTTATCTTTAACGCTTTGCCGACTTCGCGCCTACTTCCTTTATTATAATAAAGGAAGTAGGCGCAGTTATTACAAGCTATTTGGGATAATTGCAAAGTTACATTTACATTGAAGTAACAAATTTATAAATTTGGGACTCATATCAGGGAAAATCATATTAGTATAAAACAAAATGTAACGAGATACAACAGACCC
Organism: Parnassius apollo; assembly: GCA_907164705.1. Taxonomy (NCBI): domain Eukaryota; kingdom Metazoa; phylum Arthropoda; class Insecta; order Lepidoptera; family Papilionidae; genus Parnassius; species Parnassius apollo. The sequence continues at coordinate 9,414,788 of CAJQZP010000774.1, forward strand.
AGTAGAGACACACTCCATGTATCTGTATATTATGTATATGTATCTAAGCTATTTTTATGGTCGCAGTACAATTTTACAACAAATTTTCATAAGAAACCACTAGAAATATTTATAGAAGCAAATCTTATCTATCTCATTCTCTATTAAGCAAAGTATGCTGTATTTAGCAAGCATTTCCCCCCCGAATAAAAAAAATTGTATTTCGAAAGAAATTTTTCCTATATGTAGTTATTTGTTGCCGTTTCTTTTTTTAATGCATTTACTTGTACTGATAATAATGTTACTGATAATTTAAATGAAAAATGAAAAAGACTTGACTGATGTAGGTACAGTCTTCTTTTCGTTGAGGGTTTTGGAGCAGAGACTTTTCTCAGAGGAGAGATTCGGAACTGTCCCAATGCATGTTACGGGACTTAATATAGAATCCAGAAATATTTTAATTATTTTTACTTAGATATTCATCATCATCACCATCATTACAGCCTTTCACAAGTCCACTGCTGAACATAGGCCAAGGTATGCCACAAAGCAAGAACCTGAGCCACTCCATCGTCACTCCATCTAGTGGGGGATCGCCCTACACTACGCCTACCGGTACGAGGCTGCCACTCGAGAACTTTTCTTCCCCATCGGTATGGCCGGCCCATTGCCACTTCAGCATACTAATCCGTTGGGCTATGTCAGTCACTTTGGTTTTACTGCGGATATCCTCATTTCTGAGTTTATCACGCAGAGAATCTCCGAGCATAGACCTCGGCCAGCAGTGAAGGACCACGTCTCGGTTCCGTAGGTCGTCACTGGTAACACGCACTGGTTGTACAACTTAGTTTTCAGGTTTTGAGGTATACCTAACGAGAAGATGTGTCGTAATTTCCCGAACCTTGGATATTATGTAGACATTATTATTTTTCCTTGCCCCGGAAACCTCTCAGAAATGAGCGGAGGCCCGTGCCCAGAAGCGGGACGTATATAGGAAGTAACTTTTAAGTTTTTTAGAGGGAGTAAAACTTTACAACATGCTGTTTTTTTAATTTAGTTATATAGTATAAGAATCAATTGCTGTAAATTAGTCGCGCTAAAACTCGAAAACGAATCGAACAAGCATAGAATACCAGCAGTGTAAAATAACAGCTCAACGCTGCTGTGTTTCGTATGATGAGTGTGGAGAACCGGAGATCCATTTTACTGGAAACGAGGCATTACGTCTTAGTCATCGGGGATGACAACACATCTGTATTTAGATTTGTAATCGAGGATAGATGTAGATTTCTGTGGGCCACAGCAACCACTTACCAGATGAACTGTATGCTCGTTTGTCACACTTATCCTAATAAAAAAAGCAATTTCGATAAATCATTTTTTTTGCGCGCGTTTGAGTGTTGTTGGAGTTGTGGGTCCCTCGATAATTTAAATTCACAATTTAACGCGATAGATGGCACTGTTTTCACATATGCTAAGCCGGGGCGTATCGCTAGTATGTTACAAAATTATGGAAATAGCAATTTCATCGTGGAAACTCATATTCCTTTCATGATCTTTGTTATGTTAAGAATAAAGCTTATGACAAAAGCCGCAGTGCCAAAGTATGTGATCACTAAGTTTTAACTGTAGCAATAGTCTATTACTATATGGTACGGATCGCACAACTAAAAATTCGATTGTAAAATTTGTAGTACCGATCACAGAAACATAATCCACGATCAGAAGAACTAGAGCATCCATAACAGAATCTCAGACTATTAATTTAGGTGTTTGATTTTGTCTTCCAAAAACTTAATTCAAAAACTACAATAACAAAAATTTTACGAGGGCGGCACTTAAAATTTCGGGAATCAAGGAAGTGACACAACATTACTATTTAAAAATGTATTTATTGCTTTTTGAAGTATTCTCCGCGAAATTTGACACATTTTTCCATACGATGGAACCAATCATTGAAGCAACCATTCCATTTGGAAGAACTGAGAAGGGTCTCCAAAATGGCCGTTTTGTAGGCGTCCACAGCTTCTTCAGGTGATGAAAATCTCTGTCCACGCAATTTATTCTTTATTTTAGGGAAAGTATAGAAATCATTAGGGCTTAGGTCGGGGCTGTATGGCGGATGGTCTAATAATTCTATGTTATCTTGTTCTAAAAACTCTTTTGTTCTGTGTGCGGTGTGAGAACTCGCATTGTCGTGATGGAGGATGATGCGACGGTTGCAGTTCTCTTTACGGAGTTCAGAAACCACATGTGGCAAACAAATGCTAGCATACCAATTTGCATTAACCGTTCTTTGTCCCTCATGATGAATAGTCGTAACATGGCCGGTTTTGGAGACAAACGTAGCCACCATTTTTTTTGCAACACTACGTGAACGAACAATTTTTGTTGGCTTTAACTCATTTTCAAACACCCAAACTCGTAACTGGTTTTTTATTTCGGGTTCGTACGCACCTATCCAGAATTTGTCATCTAATACGATGTTGTATACAGCATTTGAGGATCCTGCGTGGAATCTTTCGAGAGTTCTGACGCACCGAGTAACGCGAGCCGCTTTTTTCTCTTCACAGAGCGAATGCGGTATCCATCGGAAAAACAACTTTTTTACAGCTAATTGTCCATGCAAGATTATTTGTGTTTGACTCATGTCAATGTCTAAAGTTGTCTGAATTTCGCAGTATGTCACATGTCGATCGTCCTCAATCAGCTTGCGCACAGCATCAACGTTTTCTTGGGTGACTGCAGTTTTTGGACGACCTTGACGGGGATCATCACGTCCACGTTGAAATTCAGCAAACCAGCGATAAATTGTGGGTTTGGATGGGGCTTCATCACCAAGTGCATAAATCATCCGGTCAACACACTGTTTTTGTGTTAAACCACTTCGAAAGTCATAATAAATCATCGCTCTTGAATTTTCTCGAGTCAATTCCATTTTCTTAACGACTAAACAAGTTTGACAGAACCTTGTGACAAGACCAAGGATATTTTTTTTAAATAAATAAATGTTATACCGATTTTTAAAACCAAAGAGTTTTTAATTAAAAAGATTTTAATATGACAGAAACAGTGGAAATATTCCATTCCCGATACTTTTGGTGCAGCCTAGGTATACAAATGGAATTTAGGATGCTTATTCAACAGAACTGTATTGTAGAACTGAATGAGAACCAACTTAGAGGCGTCACTAGCTACGTCAATGACAAATGAAAAGAATTTTTTAGTTTACGTAGAGTACAGCACACGTCAGCATGATCACGGCCTGATGACGTGGCGTGGTCATTCGTTACATTCCGACAGCCGGTTGTAACATGCTCTATTGCGATTAGCCTAGACTGCGGCAAACAAGTAATTCGACTAGTCATAGACTTCTACATGATACAGATACGTATTGTCTGATGCGAAATATTATATATTTCATTCTTTTAACGGGTTTGTTTGTAATTGTCGTGGACTTTCATTATTTATTATACGTATACCGCAAAAGTTTTAACTGAAAGATGACAGTTACGAGGGCGGCACTGAAAATTTCGGGAATCAAGAAATGGACACAACATTACTATTTAAAAATATTTATTATATATATTGCTTTTCGAAGTATTCTCCACATATATCACATTTTTCCATACGATGGAACCAATCATTGAAGCAACCATTCCATTCTGAAGTTGGGGTCTCCAAAATGGCGCACAGAACAAAAGAGTTTTTAGAGTAAGAAAACATAGAGTTATAAGACCATCCGCCGTACAGCCCCGACCTAAGCCCTAATGATTTCTATACTTTCTCTAAAATAAAGAATAAATTGCGTGGACAGAGATTTTCATCACATGAAGAAGCTGTGGACGCCTACCACGACTAAGACGTAATGCCTCGTTTCCAGTAAAATGGATCTCCGGTTCTCCACACTCATCATACGAAACACAGCAGCGTTGAGCTGTTATTTTATATTGCTGGTATATTCTATGCTTGTTCGATTCATTTTCGAGTTTTAAGCGCGACTAATTTAAACAGCATTGATTCTCATACTATAACAAATTAAAAAAAAAAACAGCATGTTGTTTTACTCCCTCTAAAAAAACTTAAAAGTTACATCCTATATACTCCCGCTTATGGCACGGGCCTCCGCTCATTCATCGGTCATCCGCGTTTCCAGGGCAAGGAAAAATAATAATGTCTAAATAATATCTAAGGTTCGGGAAATTACGACACATCTTCTCGTCAGGTATACCTCAAAACCTGAAAACTAAGTTGTACAAGCAGTGCGTGTTGCCAGTGATGACCTACGGAACCGAGACGTGGTCCTTCACTGCTGACCGTATGAGGACGCTCAAAGTTGCTCAGCGAGCTATGGAGAGATCTATGCTCGGAGTTTCTCTGCGTGATAAACTCAGAAATGAGAATATCCGCAGTAAAACCAAAGTGACCGACATAGCCCAACAGATTAGTGAGCTGAAGTGGCAATGGGCCGGCTATAGCTCGCAGAATCGATAACCGATGGGGAAGAAAAGTTCTCGAGTGACAGCCTGGTACCGGTAGGGTGTAGGGCGATCCCCCACTAGATGGAGTGACGATGGAGTGGCTCAAGGTCGTGCTTTGTGGCATACCTTGGGGGAGGCCTATGTTCAGCAGTGGACTTGTGAAAGGCTGTAATGATGATAAACTCCACTGAACTCCAGCATCCATGGTTTATACTAATTCCAAACTGGAGTTTATATTATTAGATCTATGCCGATAGCCGTGTTTGTGCCATCTAGTGTATTGTTTACGTACCACCTTGAGTCAATCAATTTTTGTTGGATAGAATGACTTCACCTATACAATGAGGTAGATGGCGCTATTAAAATTATATGTACAGAAGGACTAAAGGAAATATTCTTTAAAAACATTAATACATGTATTCTTTTGATTTATGACATAAAAATTTAGGCTTTACAATAAAAAAAGGATTGTAACAATTATTTGCTATAAAATTAAACTTACAGGCCTCATAAGTATTTTATGCTGCACTTGTGGTTGAAAATTATCATTAATTTAAACGAAGCGCGTCGGTTTATTGTTATTTTAGCCTATTATTAACATTTTCGTCCAATTCAAATTAGATCCCAAGTCAAAACTTTTTAGAAAGTCTTATTGCAATTTCTTTCACAATAATCATACCTCAAAATTAGACTAGGTTTTATCCGCAACTTCGTATTATCACCTTATTTTTAAATCACTCATACTTTTGTTATAAAATGGTATTGAATAAAAAAATTGAAAATCGTGTAGCATCAAAAAAATCGAATACACAAAAATGCAGAAAAACTCATTGAATATAATAAAAGCCAAATATTTATTTAACAAACACTAATTTGATTTATAATATGTAAAATGTCTGAATAAAAATTATATCAGTAGCCAAAGGACTTGCAAGTGACGAGTAAGAAATATTTCCTCACATTATTTTCTTCATTTAATAGATTTATTTTATAATAGCCTTTTTTAACCAAAATTTCATTAAGAATTTTTTTATATATTTAATGATTGTGATACCACATTTTAAGAATTTTTAATATAGGGTTTATGGATTATTCGATAAAGACTATCTAATTTTAGCTTAGGTATCTAAAATTAAGGGACTTTTAGCGTATTCGTTTATTTTTTTCCGTAAATACATGTTGTTCTGAAAAATAAACAACGACGAAAGTGTCAAAATCCTTCAAAAGGTCACGTAATGATATGCGAATGATCTTATAGCAAAGTTTTTAATTTCAAAGCTAGTTTATCAATATGTGCTGACCACTGGGGCTTTGAATCTACAGGAATTCCGAGAAATGCTCGAACTTTCGAAATCTAAATTATTATATTGTAAATTAATTACAGCGTCATGATGAAGCAAATAAGTAGGTAGTAAGAATTTCTAGTAATGTATAGAGAAACACTTTTTCCTGCATTTAACAAATTACTTGATGCAAACCATTTGGAAACAATAGAAAACAATGGAAGAAAGAAACAGCAAACAGTTTCAAATGATAATGATGATTGCAACTGTTTGAAACGTTTCATCCATGTGTTGGATCTCCCCCAAGGAATGCCAGAAGGCACGGTCCTGAGCCTCCTGCTCCCCGTCGACGTATTTATTCTCTTACCAGGTCGTCACTCTATCAAGTAAAAAGTCCTACTTTTTACTTACCAGTACTATGAGTTCCAAATTCCCTTGTAATGGTAAATTAAATAAAAGTGACTTTCTATAACTATTAAGTATTTAAAATCTATAATGAATAAAAAAGTTTCTGTTTCTGATTCTGTTGCTTACATTTTGTTTTTATATTTATTGTGAGGAAATAAAACATCATTAATAATTAACCAACATAATATTTTTAATAATTTGTACAGAATAAACTAAGTACCTAGTACTTGTCTAAAATCTAATTACATCTATGTAATGACGAGATGATGGAATTATACTTAACGGCATAAATAGAAGCGCTATGAAATTTACAAGAGAATCTCGAAATATATTAGTTTTATTTACAATATTGATATTGCTTACAATCATTTAATTCTAATGTAATGTAGTCCTTATATAACGTTCGAATTAAATGCTTGTAATTATTATCAACGTTTATAATAATATAAATAAATTTAGTTAGTTTATTAGTTAATTACATTTCTAACTACATGAAAACCAAAACAAAATTCTTATATATCGTGTAAACATTCAAGAAAGCAGCTTTTTTAAAGGTTGAATGAACTCTCGCTCCCAAAAATATACAATATGGAAGTACATATATTAATATTGAACTTTACAAAGGAAAATTTACAAATACTGCCCGGTGCGGCAAAATGTATCCTTTATAAAAGAAAAAGAAAAGATAATTAATAGAAACAGGCGTTACTTACGGAAATCAATTATACTAAAGATGTTAAGAGTTACTTTGCAACCATCCGCTCAATAAAATAAAATGATGTGTCGTCACCTAGTTTGAAGAGCACCTCCCGCCCTCCCTTAATTAGGTGCACTAATCCCGTCACCACTAATCCCAGCACCACTATACCCACACAATAGAGCACGCAATTGAGGGAGTGCGGGAGGTGCTCTTCAAACTAGGTAAGGCACATCATTTTATTTTATTAAGCGGATGGTTGCAAAGTAACTCTTAACATCTTTAGAAAAAGACAAATTTAAATTAGATATTTACTTATCGTTACTAAAACATACAAGTACACTTGATCGCAAACAAACCTTGCAATTTTAAATAAGAGGAAGGGAGGGACTTTAGTAACTGCTTTTAAACTAACTTTCTAACAGCCTTGAAAATCTGAATAAAGTACAAATTCGGATGACAATTCAAGAATACGATAAAAAACGTAGTAAAAATGAAAAAAAAACTTCACTTGTTTTACAATTTGTTTTGGGATATAGTTTGTTTTATGGTCATTTTTACGAATCCTGAAAAATATTTTCATAAAGTGCCAATACACGAAATAGTTATGTGTAAACTCTATCGATTTTAATTTAATTTTGACTAGGGTTATAATTATAAGCTTATAAGTACATGCTAGGATTAAATACATTGTTCTTCTAACGTATATTAAAATATTTTGTGGTTGAAATTAACGTTGGTATTATTAATGTTATTACTTCCCATTTGGAAATTATTGTAACAGGTTCGATTTAGAGACGTCCAAATTATATCCAGTTAATATCAGTGTGTATGTTCTTTCATTACGATGCATAATTACAAACATATTGAATATCATGTTCTGTTTTCAACAAATGTCACGCAGAATTTTTAACAACAAAAAGATCAAACTTGAAAACACGGTTTAAAAGGATAGTCTTGTAAAACTAAATTCCACACATATCTTTTTCTTTATATATGTTTTAAGCACTATATGTATCTATTTATGCACTAAATCATTGGCAGCATCTGTGTTCTATCTGATCACAATGTAGGTGTCTTCAAGGGAAGAATTCATAAGCTTTTAATATGCAAAGTCAGTGTACATTAGTAGATACTTCCGACTAAGTATATCATAACCATGTGTAATCGTAGTCAATAAGTTGCTTATGGTACTTAAAAAATACACGATATAGATTGAAGTTATTAATGCTGGCTCTCATTTCAAAATAAAATCAACTGCTCCATGACTGTTATTTTGGCACTACTTACGAAATTTCAGCTACATATTTCTTAACATTAAATAGGTACATACATATATTTCATTCGCAATTACAGCAGCGTAAAACGTTATATTGACAGCGATATTATCACAGTTGCTAGAAATAAATAAATAAATATATTTTTTTACAATAACACGGACATTAAAGTTCTTAAATTAAAATATTATCAAGTGTAGTTACATTTAATTTTATTTTTATACATGCAATAAGAATTAGAAATTTACAAAAATAACCTAAAATCAATGTAAGAGAAAATATTTTTATTCAATGTTTAAAAAAGCTAATTTAATGTTTATATATACGAGCATATTAATTAAGGTGTGATTTGTACTTGAGATAGAAATCATTGAAAATAAATGTATCTTTATTATGTAAAGATAATTTTAAGCATTTAATAAATTTCATAATATAAACTCAGACCAACTAGGAAATAAGAAAGCTATACAAAACATAGGTCAGAACACCAACGAAATTTTAAATTTCGCCGAAACCATGACGTACAGACAGACGTAACTGTGCTCAAATTATCACTCACGCATATGTGTATGCAACTAAAACCATTTGCGTACAACAACATGGTATTAGGTTCATATTTGTGCGGCCAGCTGTGGGCCATTACAGACTGATAAAGAAGGAAGAAAGGTGTGAGAGTGCGTCAAGAAGTTGAGCATGGCTTGGGCGTCACTTAAAACGAATGTGTGTATATATTTACTGAACGCAATATAACATGGAATGTAATAACGTGGTAGCCAAGCTGTGTTATGGTAGCGGAACTCGTGGGTTGGATCGATCGGGTAAGACCGATGCTCTCACAGAATACTACAGTGAAATAGCAGTTTAATCCTCCTGTGTTTCATATGGTAAGTGTAGAGAACCAGATACCTTTTTACTGGAAACGAGGCACCTTAGTCCTCAGAAGTGACAACGTATGCATTTTAATTCTTAATCGAGGTTAAATGTAAATGTCTATGGGCCATAGCATCCACCTATCATCAGGTGGACTGTGTGCTCATTTGTCACCATTCCTTAAAATATGAAAGTATAACCTATATCAAACACGTAACCTTTCATAATACATATTTACTACATATGAAACAATATTTCAAACAAACTCACACATTGATACCTACATCGCCGATCACCTTACAACTACAGCCATTATGATCAACTCTCGTCGCCAGGGACGTGTTATATAAAAAGGTGCAATGCAAATACATTTTTTGCATAAAACATCTGTTGCATAAAAAGCATAATTTTATAATTAATCAGTATTAAGATATATTATGATGTACCGTGTAGCGGCGGTGTAAGTATGTCCACTACCTCTTATCGTCCCGAGGGTATCGTAAGAGGCGACAGATGGAAACAAATCAGGAGCAGCATCTTCCTGATAAACACTCTAAATAATAAAAAAAACCTGTGGTCGTCAACCCAGTTGCGTCAAGAATGGCAAGTATGGCGAAATCCCCTCATGAGGTAATCTATGAAGGAGGCGTATATTTAGCAGTGGACTTGCATAGGCTGTATTCGACCTAAACCCGTTCACAGCGCAATTGGTAAGACACTACAGTAGCTCAATTTCATTGCGTTATTTTTGGAGCTAGGAATTGTTTCTATCTTTTATTAGTATTCACTGGTATATACCTGTATATACCCTTCTTTATTGGTCAAAAGTTTTGCAGGGTTATTTTGCAATAATCGCTCAAAGGAGACGGGCGAATTTGGGCCTAACGTTACACAAGTGAAATATTTATCAATATTTTTTTAAAGTTTTTTTTTTGTAGTTAATAATAAAATATTAAGCAATTTTATCACGGCAAAAGAAATTAAATACTTAATAAGAATAATACTGACTTCCGTTATTTTTATTTTTAAACAATGCTGCCAGATGAAATAGGTTAGTTAATCGATTTTAATACAAAAATAGAAAAAGACAATAAAAAGTGATTCAGTGTTTTCTTCTTTAGGTAAGTTTAAGAAACTTCTTATTTAAATAATGGTTCCCTCGTGACACCTTAACGTTTCAAAATAGTCGTAAAAATAAATTGACTGAATAAATTAATAAATCGATTTCACAATCGATTATCAATGTTTTATACAGGCCACAAAGCGGAAATGTCAACGTTAATTTAAAAACTAAAAACGTCACTCAAATCATTTGTTACTTTTGTTCACAGAGTACTTTTTTATATCGGTAACTTTTGTTTGGCTCTGAGCTTGCGGTGGTCGTGAATATTTTCTGTTGTTTTTCTGTGCTGTAAAAATATTCCCATCTTTAACGACTCTACGCTACGTATAAAGAATTCTGACGGTTTCTGTCATTGAGTTATAATGTACTACGTACTAGAGAAGCTATTCCAAACAAAAATTGTGCGCTACTTCTATGTCTTCGCGCATGCGCGGTAATAGTAGAGTCGCGCATGCGCAGTTGGTATAAACGCGCTTTGCGCTTGCGCGGTCAGTTTTTGTCATTATAGATTATACGTAAGTAGAATGGTCAGTATGTAATAATTGTTTATTTATATTGTATTGTTAATTATATCGAGTACTTACAATTTTTTAAATTGTTTTTTATTTTGTATATGTGCTAATTTAATATAATATTACATAATATTATGTCAGAATTACATTTTGATGATATTGTTATCTGAATATTTTAAAAGGTATCTATGTCAAATATAAAAAAACGTACTAAATGTATGTTTAACAAAACTTATTAACATAAAATTTAAATTACAAATATATTTATTTAAATTAGAATCATAAATGTTGTAAATAATCGTTCATAAATGCTGGGCACGCGAGAGTTAAAAATGGACGAATTTATTCCACTTTGACTTTGAAGTGGAAACCTAAAAATAAAATAAAAGAATAATAAGCAGATTTAAACATGAAAAATTTAGCTTAATTATAATAACTTATATGTTTCTACAAAAAAAAATGTGTAGTATAATAATATATTCGTCTTAAACTTAAGTACCCACAGAAATGTCGCATCTGAACATATTAATTTCATAATCTATATTCAATGATACGAGATGGCGTCTTAGGAATAATTTGCTTTATTATTAATTTATAATACTTTTTTATTGAATAAGTATCTTATTAACCGATGAAAAGTAATTCCTTGGTTTTTACTGACATTTCTTGAATTATTTGTGCAATATCTAAGTACACAAGACGGCATATTTTTATCAAGAGATTTTTTTTTTAATCAACACAACACGTGACAACTCTACAAGCGCCTAGCGAGTGACTGATTAAAGTGCAGTGCATGCACCGCAGTTGAGTGGAACAGAGTAGCTGAATGCAGTGTCTCCTCTAGTACGTAGTACATAATAGCTCAATGGTTTCTGTTCTGATTTTACAAGAATACATGTGCAAAATGATAAATGATTTTCCCCAGCTCACACACAGTAATTTAATAAAAATATCTTTAGGTATTTATCAAATTAAGTGGGCTAGGTCCCATTATGGTAAACATATAAGATGGGAGATATGAAAAGAAGTGTGTCTAGAAACGGACAGCAACCTACTAAGAGAATTGTCTTTATTCGACCTCTTAATAGCCACCTAGAATGGTACTATCCAACCATTCTAGCTGGCTATTGAGAGGTCGAATAAAATCGAGACATATACTTAAGCTCAAAAACATATTTTACATATATTTTAGTTGACAGTCCTCTTAATGAAAGAGAGATCATCAAACAGTATTATTTCAATTCTTTGGTAGGAAACTGGGGGATGAGTCGCTCGCGTCCGTAGGCTTCGACCACTTAACCTTAGGCCCACCCTACACGTGTCCCCCGGGTGGTGCTAAACGAGCGACAAAGCCGAAAAAATAGACTCGGCTCCTCGCCGTATGGTAGCGGCGTAAAATCTACCACCACCCCTTGTTCGCACCATGACTCAGAAAATAAAAGAAATGGCCCCAAGTTCCCGGCGCCCCTTCAATGGGGCAGGGGTGCGAAGAATCTCCGGGAGAAAAACCGACGACGAGGTTCGCCACCCGTCACGTTCTGTCTCCCGGAGGGGCGAAAAGTGGATTGCGGAAACCCGTCTGGCTACGCTGAATGTATGTGGAGGAATGAATGATAAGATGGATGAAGTATGCGAAATGATGAATGACAGAGGAATAGATGTGTTATGTGTGAATGAGACGAAACGAAAGGGAAAGGATGCAACTGCACATGGCACGTATACCGCGTATTGGTCTGGTGTAGACGAGACCGAACGGGCATGCCAGGGAGTCGGTTTCATCCTTTCAGAAAGAATGGGTCAATGTGTGAAAGAGTATGAATGTGTAAGCCCGAGGCTGCTATGGATACGAATGAAAGTGGGCTTAAAGAAGCTGTTCCTGCTAGGGGTGTACGCCCCAGACATGTCTAAGCCCACTTACATCCGAGAGCAGTTTTGGGACATGGTAAGGATGGTGTTGACAAAATGTAAGGAAAATGAAAATATTATTATGTTAGGAGACTTTAATGGAAGGGTTGGGGTGAAGAGGTCTGGTTATGAAAGGATATTGGGAACGTTTGGTGATGAAAGTATAAATGAGAATGGTGAAGACCTCCTCACCGTATGTGTGGAAAAGAATCTTTTTGTGACGAATACTTTTTTCGTCATAAGAAGATTCACATGTATACATGGGAAAGAGGTGATGATAGAAGCATGATAGATTTCGTAATTGTGGATGAAAGAATGAGGAGCGCAGTCGTAGATACAAGGGTTTACCGGGGGTCCAACGTAGGGACGGGTCATTACTTGGTCTTATGTCGAATTAATGGTCTTTTCAAGCGTTGGCGGCATCGGACATCTGTGTCTACCACTGCGTTACAGCGTATAAGAATAGAGAAGTTACAAGATGAAGATGTGAAAGAGAAGTATAAATGTAGACTGAGAGGAAATATTAGATGTTTGAATGAGTTGTGTATGAATGATTTAGACTTGAATACTGTGTGGGATAATATTAAGAAAGGTTTGGTGGATGCCGCCACCGAAGTATGCTGTGTAAGTAAGAGAACAAATGAAAGAAAAAGTAATACGTTGTGGTGGGATGATGAGGTACGGGTGGAAGTTGAATCAAAGAAGAAAGCATGGTTAGATTTACTAGCAACCAAAGCTGGTAATTCTTCTGGTATGAATGATGAGATTGAAAGAAAAAAGGCAGAATTTAGACGTCTAAATAAGAGAGTAAAAGAAGTTGTTGAAAGGAAAGAGAAAGAAAGAACGGATAAGAATGATAGAAGGATATCTGATAATTTCCAGGCTAACATAAAAATGTTCTGGAAACTCGTAGGAACTGCCAAGGAAATACAAAACAGCCTCTAATGAATGCTATAACAGATGAGAATGGATGTAGTCTGAATGATGAAGGTTCGAATTTAAACAGATGGAAGAAATACTTTGGAAGCGAGTTTATGACTGAAGAGTCGTCTGAATTAAATGAACTGGAAATTCCGAAAGATATGAAAAGGGGTATGGAGATAAGTGTAGATGAAATAATGAAAGCAATGAAAAGCATGAAAGCAGGTAAGGCAGCTGGATATGATAGAGTATCACTCGAGATGCTAAGGGCTGGAGAGGGAGTGGTGGCAGGCCTGCTGTACACCTTGTTTAATTTATGTTGGGAATTAAAACGGGTATCGGATGACTGGTGTAAAGCAGTTATAATACCAATATATAAAGGAAAAGGGTCACAGCAGGACTGCAAAAACTACCGTGGAATCAGCTTGCTTAGTATTGTGGGTAAACTGTATGCTAAGGTGTTAATTGAAAGAGTTATGAAAGAAACTGATGGAAAAATTTGGGATGTGCAAGCGGGTTTTAGAAAGGGAATGGGGTGTACAGATCAAGTCTTTTCCAAGCGCATGATTGCGGAGAAGTTTTTGGCTAAAAACCAGAAAGTTTTTTGTGCGTTAATGGACTTGGAAAAGGCTTATGACAGAGTGGACAGGAATGTGTTATGGCAAATACTGAACTCATATGGGTTGAGCGCTGGTTTGATACAGGCATTGACGTCTCTTTATAGGGATTCTAGTGCTTGTGTCAGGATCAATGGGGTCTACTCGGACTGGTTTGGCAGGCATCAAGGGTGTCAGACAGGGCTGTGTAGCTTCCCCTTGGCTGTTCAACCTATTTATGGACAGGTGTTTGCAAACTTTGAAAGATGAAGAATGTGGGTTAAGAATGGGCGAGTTAACCGTCAAATGCCTTTTGTATGCCGATAAGTGCGTACGGCGGGAGGCAAATCATAATAACTGGGAATTAAAAGAAAGGGGAATAAAAGTGAACGCAAGTAAGACGAAAGTGATGGTTTTTGAAAGAGAAGAAAGCAAAACGGTATGTGAAATAAGAATAGAAGGAGAGTTAATTGAGCAAGTGGATGAGTTTGTGTATTTGGGATGTGTATTTAGCAGGGATGGTAGATATGATAGGGAAATAGAACGACGAGTAAATGCAGGGAATAGAGTGAATGGGGCACTACACTCTATTGTGAAGAACCAGAATATGTCAAAAAAGGCACGTATGGTAATTCATAATGCTGTGTTAGTCCCTACTTTAATGTATGGTAGTGAAAGCTGGGTGTGGCAGAAGAAGCACGAAAGTAGAATAAATGCTGTAGAAATGCGGTCTTTAAGGAGTATGCTAGGGTTGAATCTGAATGACAGGGTGAGAAATTGCGTGATAAGAGATAAATGTGGTATGCAAGATGATGTTGTGACCAGGATTAAGAAAGGAATGCTTCGGTGGTTTGGTCATGTAGAAAGAATGAATGAGGAAAGAGTGACAAAGCAAATTTATATGGCAGATGTGAACGGCCGAGTCGGGAAGGGACGCCCTAGAAAAAGTTTATCGACCAAATTGGCGATATTTTGAAAAGGGGCCACGTTAGAAGTACCCTTAACCGACGAGCATGTATGCGTAGATATATGGATGTAAAGGAGGCGAAAGAGGTATGTCAGGATCGTGCCAAATGGAAGTCCGTAGTCTCTGCCTACCCCTCTGGGTGACAGGCGTTAGTGTTTATGTATGTTTATGGTAGGAAAAAAAACTGTAGGTTGCTGTTGTCATGTAATGTCCATAATATGGTACCTAAGCTGGGCAAGGCGTCAAGAGAATTTAATACCGCCTGCACCGTTTTTAGACGATATTTTATTTGTTTATGATGAAGTGGACGATTAATAAATCATTAAAAGAGAAAATGTTCATAATTCATCCTCCTTCTGCTTTTTTATAATTATTTAAAACTTCTAGAATTTAGTTGGACGGCGGCGTCTGAATCTTCTATTTGTGAATGTCCCACAATACATAAAATTATGGTGAAGTCTAGTTTACAATAAAGTCTAATAATTATTTTCTTAAAGTGTAATGTGAGAGCTTGGTGTGAGAATAACATTATGTTGCGTGAATAAGTCAACTAGCGCCATCTAGTGTCAGGAACGAGAGCGAGGGGAGCTTTGCAGAAAATGACATCACAAATCTCTCGTCCGACAGCGCCATCCGAAGAACTAAGTTTCTAGAAAATTTACACTCGCACACTCGTCCCTTTGCGCGCATTTACATGAATATTCCGGATGCTTCTTTGCTAATTTATATAAACAGGCGCTGCAAGATGCGATCGAGGCAGTGTTGATTTGGCGAGAAAAGCGAAGCTTCGGAGCGGGATAAAGCGAATTAGTGTATTTAATTATTAGTGTTTTAAGTTTTAATTTGTGTAAAGTAAATTAAAGTGTTAATTTAGGTAATTTTATCGGCAATTTTTATTGTCACGAACCCCAAGCTCGTACAATTGGTGTCAGAAGTGGGATAAAATCATGCCGATTTTACCAAAGGAGGAATCGGAGGGTGTCCGTAACCGAAGTCAACGCCAGCAGGAGACGGACCAGAGGAGATTTGGTGGTGCAACGCCGCAGACGTCGGAAGGCCAGCCACCGGCTGCAGGCCCGTCGGTAGCTCCTACATCTGCAGCACCTGACTTAGGTGCTCTGATGGTGATGCTGCAGGAGCAGGCTCGCCGACAGGAGGAACAGGTCCGTCAGTTGAAAGAGCAGCTGCAGAGCGGATAGGAGGAATAGGTCCGTCAGTTGAAAGAACAGCTGCAGAGCGGACAAGAGGAACAGGCCCGCCGACAGGAGGAACAGATACTCCTCATGAAGGACCTTCACGCTACCTTCGGGAAGGAGATAAAGGAGCTGAAGGATAGGGTTGCTCAGCATGACAACCGCCTGTCGGAAGCTTAAACCCAAATCGCGAAAGCTGAAAGCCGAATCGACCAAGTAAACAATCGGGTTGACAACGTAATGGCTGACATGAAGAAATCACTGGACGAACTCAAACTTGGAGATGGAGCTACAGCTCCCTAGAGCTACAACACCTTCGCTACTTAAGTTCAAAGTGCCACCGTTCGACGGTACCTCTTCCTGGTCAGCCTACAAAATCCGGTTCGAAGCTGTTATGAAGGCGAACGGCTGGAATAAAAATCAGACCATGACTGCTCTCACACTAGGCCTACGTGACCAGGCCCTAACAGTTCTGGAAGTTCTTGGTGAGGAAGTGACTTATGAGCAACTCCTTGAGGCATTGGAGACGAGATATGGCGACGCTCACCTGGAACACGTCTTTCGTGCGCAGCTTAAAGATCGTGTGCAGCGCACCAACGAAAACCTGCAGCAGTGGGCTCTAGAAGTGGAGAAGCTGGTGCGAAAAGCATACTGGTCTGTACCTGCGCTCATTGAAGGGAACCTGGTGCAGACATTCATCGACGGCATCCGCGACCTGGAAGTCAGAGCTGCTGTGAGGCTCGGGCACCACGAGACGCTTAAGGACGCCTTGGCCCATGCACTGGAAGTGGAAGCCGTGCGGCAGAATCATCGTTCCCATCGCGTCAGGGAGGTTGCAGCAGCTACAGTTCGCGACCGCAACAAAGGATACAGCCCAAGGTGCTATGGCTGTGGGGAAAAGGGGCCATCTTCGATCCAGCTGCCCTAAGCGAACCCTAGAAAGGGAAATTGAATGATCTCAGGAGGGTAGTGCGGCCAACAGCACCGCCCAGCAGCAGCAGGGAAACGAGTAAAAGCCAGAACTGCGGGGTGGGTGCTGGCTGATGTTAAAAGAGCCCCAAGGATCTCGATCTCACAAACCCATGATGGGAACAGCCTAATCATAAAGGGCGAGATCAACGGAATGCCGTGTAAGCTGACCATAGACACTGGAGCCTCTCGTACGGTTGTTAGTTCCCAACTTATAAGTCAGTTCCTTGGGGACTCCGCATACAACCGAGAACGCATTAATTTGGTAATAGCCACCGGTCAGCGTATACCCGTGCGTGGAGAGAAGAAGAAGGAGTTGAAGCTAGGCAACGTGATCTACCTGCATAATGTCATCGTGGCTGATATAATGGACGACTGCATCCTAGGCTTAGACTTTATGAGGAATAATTGTTGCGAGATCGACGTTAAGCAAGGTGTTTTGAAATGTGGACAGGAGGAACTTTTTATGGAAGGTGCGTTACCAGGGAACGTGTACAGCATTAAGAAGATTGTTCTTCTGCCAAGATCGGAAACGATTGTTCCGGTTAGTCTTCCTCGAAACGCTGGGCAAGCTCACCGTTGTTTACTTGTGGAAAGGGTAAACAATGACCTTCCATGGAAAGTAGCTCGAACCTTGGTCAGGACCACTAACATCTCAGGAGTACGTGTGCTGAACCTTTGCGACCGGGAACAGATTATAGAAAAAGGCACACTGGTTGGTACTTGTGAGGAAGTGGATTGGTTACGTCAGTGCCAATATATATCGAGTGGGACCCCCAGCAAGGATTCAGAAACGAGCGTGCCCCCACTTTTGGAAGCCTGTCGCAGTGTTCTGTCCCCGAACGAATTGGTAAAGGCGAAGAAGTTGTTACTCGAGTACGCCGGTGTATTCTCATCAAACGATGCTGACATAGGAAAGACTGGTTTAGTTCAACACAAAATAAACACAGGTGAAGAGTTGCCTATCCGTCAGCGGCCAAGACGATTGCCGGTAGCACGTGAAAAGGAAGTGGAAACCATGATTGAGGGAATGGTGAAGGATGGTGTTATTGAACCTTCATCTAGTCCATGGTGTTCACCCGTGGTACCGGTAAAGAAGAAGGATGACAGCTTGCGGTTTTGTGTTGACTACCGCCGTCTGAACGACGTTACTAAGAAGGATAGACCCTTGCCGAGAATTGACGACACGCTGGACATGCTTACAGGAGTAAAGTGGTTTAGCACGCTGGACCTAAAAAGTGGCTACTGGCAAGTTGAAATTGACCCTAAGGACAAGGAGAAAACTGCGTTCTCGACGGGAAAGGGTCTGTGGCAATTTAAAGTAATGCCGTTTGGGTTGTGCAATGCTCCAGCAACGTTTGAAAGGCTGATGGAACTTGTACTTACCGGGCTAATTGGCGATGCCTGTCTGGTCTACTTGGATGACATCATCATCGTTGGCCGTACGTTTGAGGAACATCTTCAAAACATGGAACGCGTGCTCATGAAAATTAAGAGTGCCAACCTCAAGTTGAGTCCGAAGAAATGTTCACTATTCAAACGGCAGGTCAACTTTTTGGGGTATGTAGTGTCGGAAGAAGGTATCCGCACGGATCCAGAGAAAATCGCAGCTGTAAAGGATTGGCCGGTTCCAAAAGAAAAGACGCAGGTTAGAGCATATTTGGGTTTGTGCTCCTATTACCGACGTTTTGTGAAGAACTTTGCAGATATAGCCAAACCTCTGCATAAGCTAACCAAAGAGAAGCGACATTTCTGCTGGGATGAAAGTTGTAACATCGCACTCCAGGAGCTCAAGGACCGTCTGTGCAAAACACCTATTTTGGGATACCCTGATGCAAGCAAAGAATTTATAGTTGACACAGACGCAAGTGATATAGGACTTGGCGGTGTGTTGTCTCAACGTAATGGTGACCAAGAGGTCGTGATAGCGTACTTCAGCAAGTCGTTGTCAAAACCGGAAAGGAACTACTGTGTCACAAGACGCGAACTGCTAGCTGTGGTAAAGTCGTTGCAACATTTTAGCAAATGTCTTTTGGGACGAAAATTTCACTTACGAACTGACCATGCTGCACTAAAATGGCTATTAAAGTTTAAAAACTCAGAAGGACAAGTTGCGAGGTGGATTGAACTACTGCAGGAATACGACTTTGAGATCGAACATCGCAGCGGGAAATCTCATGGCAACGCAGATGCATTGTCAAAAAGACCTTGTCCTAAAGATTGCAAGCATTGCACTAGGCAAGAGAGTAAGGAAGTGGTATCCGTGAGGATGCTCAGGGCAGACCACCTCAGCAACGAGTGGAAGTACAGCTTACTACATGCACAGCAGGAAGATACAATACAATACAATACAATACAATATATTTATTTGCATTCCATAATGTAGAAATTAATAATATTCAATTTTCACAATATGGACCCTGTCGGGTATAGCAAATTAGAACAGAGGAGGACGCAAAAATGTTTTATTATTCATTATAATTATATTATTCATTATATTTAAATTATTCCTTATTATTATACTATCATTATTCGTGTTATTCATTCATTTATTTATAGTTTTCATTATCATTATTACATTTGTCATTCAGGTATTCATATAAAGTATAATAACATTTATTGATTAGAAACACTTTTAATTGTCTTATAAAAATATGATCATTTGTTTCGTTTTTTAATGAGTTTGGTAGTTTATTATAGACAGTTATTGACATTATGTAAGGGCCTGAGGAAAAGAGCTTCATTTTAGAAGTTGGTAGCAATAATCTATTTCCGTGTCTTAAACTATAAGCCGTAATTTTAGTTTCTCTTTTTACGTAGAAATTAGGGTATTTTCGCACAAATTTGCATAATTCCAATATATAAATACAAATTAGGGTAAGAAGTTTAAGTTTTTTAAAATGAGGACGGCAACTTGCAGTTCTTTCTATGTTACACATAATGCGAATTAGTTTTTTCTGTAAGATGAAGATGGTGGTTGCATCTGTACTGTTACCCCACAGGATAATACCGTACCTTAGCCACGCCTGTGCATAGGCATTGTAAGTAATTAACGCCGTCTGGAGGTCAGTTGTCTTTTTTTATTTCACTTAGGGCATATACAAAACTAGACAATTTGTTACGAATTTTCTGAACGTGAGATTTCCAGTTGATGTGACTATCCAAAACTATGCCGAGTAGAGTGTGCTCATTTACAGTCTCGATTTTTGTATTTTTGTAAGAAAAATTAATTTTTATCGGCGCTTTTTGATAGGGGTAAAAAGGCAAAATTTTTGTTTTTTTGTAGTTTATTTCCAGGTTATGCTCTTTCATCCATTGGTCAGTATTTTCAAATATTTTATATAATATATCATTTACGTTATTTACGTCACGACAAGGTGCTAAGATAGAGATATCGTCCGCAAACATAACACATGGGTTAACCATAGTTTCACTGAGATTGTTAATATATATTAAAAATAATAAACATCCCAATACACTACCTTGGGGTATTGAAGCATTTACAATTATTTTATTTGATCTCACTTTTAATATTTTATTATTATCAAAGTATTCTATTTCTACATATTGTTCTCTATCTTGTAAGTATGATTTGAACCATTCTAAACTAATCCCACCTATACAACACTATACAATTTAATTTATTAAGTAATATATTATATTGTACCTTATCATATGCTTTGGTCATATCTAAGAGTATTCCTATTGCATATTCTTTATTGTTTAATATCTTTAGAATATCTTGAATATATTTATATACTGCTAGTACGGTAGATCGATTTTTACGGAAACCGTTCTGAAATTCACTAAAGATTTTATATTTTTCGCAAAAATTATACACACGTTCGAACATTGCTTTTTCAAAAACTTTTGAGATTGTAGGGAGTAAAGCTATGGGGCGATAATTATCGATATCGGTTTTTGAATTTTTCTTATGGATGGGTATTATTAATGCCTTTTTTAACATGTCTGGGAAAATGCCTTCTGTGAGAGATTGGTTGATTAGTTCACAAAGTGGTAGAGCTAACGCATCTGCGCAATATTTTATTAAGGCTGGTGGTAATTCGTCTATCCCGAAGCTCATTTTATTTTTTAAATTTTGTATTATTTTATATACTTCCCTTGGGGTCACTGGGCTGAGATACATAGAGTTATTTGACACTTTTTGTGCAGTTCGACCACGTGCTGGCGGGTTACAATTTTTGCCTAACGAAGCATAGAATCTATTAAAAGTATTTGCAATTAAAATCGGGTCTGAAGTTAAAGTACTGTTTATTTTTAGTTTAAGGTTATCTTTTTCTTTTATAATATTTTTATTTGTTCTTTCCTTTATTATATGCCATATTGTTTTGATTTTATTATTTGATCTTATAATTTTATTACTGTATTCTATTTTCTTTGATGTAATGACAGCTTTTTTTAGTAATTTTCCATATTTTTTATAATGTTGGATAAGTATTTCATTATTCGATTTTAATGCCAATACCTTTAGCATTCTTTTGTGTTTACACGATTTTTTCAACCCTACGGTTAACCAACGCTTTTTATATCTCGGTTTAATTATAATTTTCTCTTTGGGTATACATTCATTCAGTATATATATTAATTTATCGTTAAACTTTTTATAGTTATAGTTAATATTTTTATTAGGTTCCAAAATTTCCGACCAATTGCATGACTCTAATTTGGATTTAAAGTTTTGCATATTATTGCAATTAAATTTTCTTTTGTCTGTATACCATATATTTTGTTCGTTTTGCTTATTTATTTCTATATCTATAATTGTGCTCATGTGGTCGGAAAGTCCAAATTCTTCTACACTAGTTTTTAGTTTTAGGTTGCAGAAATTTGTAAATATTAAGTCTAAGCATGTTGATGTGTTTTTAGTTATACGAGTAGGCTTTGTTATATGTTGATTAAATTGAAATTCTAGCATTAGATTTAAAAATTGTCTCGTCTTTGTATTGTTTTTTAATATGTCAATATTGAAGTCACCTCCTATAATTATACTGTATTTAGAAAATTTTTTATTTATATAATTTAAGATATATTGTAACCGATTATAGAATGCGTCTTCCTCTCTTCCATTCCAATACACAGTTATAATTAAAATATTTTCTTCTGGTAGCTCCACTGCACACACTTCTATTATATATTCTATTGACATTTTGGCTATTTCTTCTCTTTCTACATATTTTAGAACATCTTTCAAAAAGATACAAACTCCGCCGCCAACGCGGGATTTTCTACAGAATGAAGCAGCTATCCTATAATTTGAAAATTGTATTATCTGTAGTTTTTCAAGCGTTAGCCAAGATTCTGTGATACATATTACTTGAAACTGTGGGAACTCTATCAAAAATGCTTCTAGTATGTCTTGTTTATTGAAGATGCTCTGTATGTTTTGAAATAACATTGTGAGCTGATTGTGAGTGAGATTTTTTCCCTGGTTTGTTATATTTTACATCAGATCGTGATTTGCATATAGGTTTCGTTACAGAATTATCCTTAATGTTCGAATTTTGTATATTATGATTTATGGCAGTACTAACGAAAAAATTGATCGTTATTAGTAATCACATCTGTCGGGACACAGTGAATATCCTGTTTAGGTAGCCTAATGCCTTTTAACATTTTCTGTATTTCTTTACTTTGATAATTTTTGATTTTATGTTTATAGTCGAGTCGTAATATTTCTTGGAGTATATTCTGACACAGATGTCTTAAGTTATTACGTGGTTGGCCTAAATATGTATAGTGTAAATCTATGTAGTTAACATTGGGTAACTTCGCGCTGTATGACTTAAATATTCTATTTATATCTTCAGTATTATGTCCCTTATTAACAGTTTCGCATAATATAATATTTGTGTTTTTAAGTTGGCTTAGATAGTAAAATAGGTAGGAACTCATTTTTGTTAAATCACTGTCATTTTTCCCTGTTAGAATCAAAACATAGTCCTTATTACTGTAAGTTGAGCAATTGAGCTTAATGCCTTCTAGTATTTTGTCCGTTGTAGCTCCTGGTTTTATTTCACCATACACCTTATATTTATTTCCAAGTAATTTTGATAATTGTGTAGTTACGCCTCGGCCTTGTTCATCTCCAAATATATGTAATCTGTGTTCGTATATGTGTTGTTCTTCTATAGACTCATTTTTTAATTGGCTGTCTCTTCTCTGTCTTGCGTTTGTTCGAATTACGGAATTTTTACTATCAACGATTTTTTGCTTTTCAGACGGTGTTTCGGTTCGTTTTGCTGCGCTTTCATCATGGAGGCTATTCTTTTCTTCCTCGGTGAAGCTAAGCTTAGTTCTATTTAGACTCCTCCGGATTTTTTGTTTTGTAGGTTTTTTTGAGTCCGATGTACATATTTCGGTCAACGTTTTTATTTTTCGCTCATATTCGGCTAGTTGTTTACTTAAAGCAGTATTTTCAGAGTGCAGGTTTTCGATTTCGTTTTCAGCAGCCTTCAGTTTCAACTCTAGATGTGATATTTTATATTTCATTTCCTGTGTATCTTCCTCTAGATCTAGTCCTATATTTGGACAACTTCTGTTCAATTTACTGTCTGTGATAAAGGAAGAATATTCTTCGTCTGATAAACCTTCAAAAGAATTTTCAGTAGGTATATTTATTTTATACTTATTTCGTTCGGTTACGTAACAGCTCTTTTCATTTTGGTTTGTATCTGTAAACAACACCCAGCAGTTTGTACATTTCCATTTATTTTTATAATCATTTGCCATAAGGTGAAATCTTTTTTTCTGTAATATCAGTGCATTCAATGTGATATTTGTTTTTGCAATTGCTACACACTAGATAATGTCGTGTTTCTATTAAATCTTTACACTTTATGCATAATCCGGACATCAAGCCGATTCTGGAATGGATAAAGGCCAGTGCTCCCAAGCCCAAGTGGAGTGACGTCTCAGCGATGAGTTCGACCACTAAAAGCTATTGGGCCCAGTGGGACAGCTTGCTGCTTCAGGATGGAGTTCTGTATCGTAAATGGGAAAACGTTCGGGGAGACAGCTGTCATTTGCAAATGGTTGTCCCTAAAGCTAAAGTACCGGATGTTCTACAGCTGTACCATAATGATTGTTCAGGAGGCCATCTGGGATTTAAACGAACTCTACTGAAGATCAGAGAACGGTTTTACTGGGTCCACTGTCGAAACGATGTCGAGGACTGGTGTCGCAAATGTACAAGTTGTGCAGCTGTAAAGGGACCTCAGACTCGTAGTAGAGGTGCATTGAAGTTGTACAATGTTGGTGCACCATGGGAGAGAATAGCCATTGACGTGGCGGGACCGTTTCCGGAGAGTGAAAGCGGTAACAAGTATTTCATGGTTGTGATGGATTACTTCACTAAGTGGCCAGAAGTCTTCGCCATTCCAAATCAAGAAGCTTCAACAGTTGCTGATAAGCTAGTTCATGAAGTTTTCTTTCGTTTTGGTGTACCTTTAGAGATTCACAGCGATCAAGGAAGAAATTTCGAGTCTCAAATATTCCAGGAAACTTGCCGAGTTATGGATACTCATAAAACACGAACGACTTCTTATCACCCGCAATCTGATGGAATGGTAGAACGATTTAATCAGACATTGGAGAGGTACCTAGCAAAAGTCGTAGACAATCGGCAACGAGATTGGGACAAGCACATACAACCGTTTTTGTTGTCATATCGAAGTTCTGTTCACGAAAGTACAGCAGTGACACCAGCTTTCGCAAACTTTGGAAGAGAATTACGGCTGCCTGCAGACCTGATCACCGGGATACCACCTGATGCCCCACGCAGTATAACCGATTATGCAAATGACTTGTGGAACAAAATGAATGACATTTATGAGCACGTCAGACAATCGGGCCAGCAAATGTCTGAGAAAATGAAAACCCGGTACGACCGCATAATGAACAATAAAGGGTTCAACGAAGGTTCATTAGTGTGGTTGCACAATCCAGTCCGCAGCAAAGGGAAATCTCCTAAGCTTCAAGCTAAATGGGACGGCCCGTACCGGATTGTAACCAGGATCAACGATGTGACCTACCGGATACAGAAAGGCGCAAGAGGGACTCCTAAGATCGTCCATGTGGATCGCTTGGCGCGTTATTATGGGACCGATAATGCTCGGGACGAGCATGTCTTAGGGGGGGGCAGTATTGTGTGAATAAGTCAACGTTACACTAGCGCCATCTAGTGTCAGGAACGAGAGCGAGGGGAGCTTTGCAGAAAATAACATCACAAATCTCTCGTCCGACAGCGCCATCCGAAGAACTAAGTTTCTAGAAAATCTACACTCGCACACTCGTCTCTTTGCGCGCATTTACTTGAATATTCCGGATGCTTCTTTGCTAATTTATATAAATAGGCGCTGCAAGATGCGATCGAGGCAGTGTTGATTTGGCGAGAAAAGCGAAGCTTCGGAGCGGAATAAAGCGAATTAGTGTGTTTAATTATTAGTGTTTTAAGTTTTAATTTGTGTAAAGTAAATTAAAGTGTTAATTAAGGTAATTTTATCGGCAATTTTTATTGTCACGAACCTCAAGCTCGTAACAATTATATGCATAGCATAAGCAAAATAACAACCTATATTTTTTTTCTACCATGAAGCACTCTTAAACATTTTAGTATTTTTAAAAAAAAAATGGTAATAAATAAAATAATACGGTTTTCGTTGCTGTAACATCAGGCCCAGCTTTCTATGAACTTTCGCCCGTCTCCTTTGCAGAGAACGTTCAGAATAAGTAATATAAACAATTGGTGCAGAAAAATTACTTAATAAATCTCAAACATTCTCTCCTTTTTATCTTTTAAATTCAAAATGAGTGATAATGCATTATTTTAACTGATTTTACTGCGCGCGCATAAATTCGTAAAGATCGATCGGTTGTCAAAAACGTTAATGCCTCTAAATCACAATCAATTTGTTGTTTACTTCTTTACTTGTATTTTCAAAAACTGCAATAACGATATATCATTATTTATATATTTGAAATTTAGTTTAGAATTTGGCTACTTTTTGAAAAATAACCCTGTTCACAATATTTTCTTGAGAATTTCTATTTCGTTAATCTACATACAATAAACTTTTAAGTGCATACCTAATGGTGGTACAATATAACGAGTACATATGTACAGTGATTGCTTTAATGGTTTATGTTTTCAGTAACACATAACAATCTGGTGGCTTTGTAAAATATATCATAATTACGTCCTGTATCAAGCGAATGTTAAAAAGTAGCTAACACTCAAGTCAATTGAAATATTTTCTATGAGCTGTCAAGTAATTGTACTGAGGACAAAAAATACCAGTTACTTATGTTATTTGTCTCCTGTAGTCAAATAAACATATTTACAGTATATGTTATTTAATATATACATATAAATAGTAATGCGAAATTGCAAATTATGTTCTGTACTAATTCAATAATGATAGGTTTAACTACACGAACAAAGGAATAACAATACAGTCGATCGAACAGAGTTCATCTTCGTGTCAGTTATTATTATACATCTCACGATGACGGGTTGATCTCTAACGCAAACGCACTTTGTTTTAGTGTACGTAAGCTCGAAAGTAAAAAATAACTAGTAAACGGAGAAAAGTTGTTCGTAGTAATGTAAGAAAACAATTATTGAGTTCTTTGGTAAAAAGCAGAACGCATATTATACTTATGTATTTAGATAGATCAAGTCATCGCCAGGTTATTATTTCCATAAGATAACAGTAAGAATTCATGTGAAGCTATTAGAGATTTAAATGTAAATATTCATTTTGTTGTAAGCGAAAAATAGTTTTATGTCACTACATAGCTATATTTTAATTGTATAATTGTATTATTTTAGGTAGCTAGACATATAAAGAATTTCGCTCCGTCACGACGACATAGATATAGATATAGTCAAATTATTGTAGTATAAATTTTCAGTCAGGGTACTTACTAAAAAGAATAATAACAAGCATATTTAGCTAACTTATCGGTTGCACATTTAAAATGAATTGATTGTTTACAACAATATAAAGCTCGACACACATGGTCAGTTAAACTGATCAGTAGAATTGAACAGATCAGTTAAAACGCATGTAACCCAAAACGATTTCCCCACTCACTGGCATATTCCAATTTAAGATTTCACAATCACGGTAAATTTATGGATGTGCGTCAGTTCAACTGATCAGTTTAACTGACTGTTGATGTCATGCTAAACACTGACAATAGTAGCAATTAGGGCTTGTATTGATAATTTCGACCTACTAGAAATCTTTAACTTTGAACTTTTACTGGAGCACTTTGGACGGTACCAAAAATTGGTACTACTATACATCAGATAAAATTATT
Source organism: Parnassius apollo (assembly GCA_907164705.1). Classification (NCBI taxonomy): domain Eukaryota; kingdom Metazoa; phylum Arthropoda; class Insecta; order Lepidoptera; family Papilionidae; genus Parnassius; species Parnassius apollo. The sequence continues at coordinate 9,442,313 of CAJQZP010000774.1, forward strand.
AATATTTTCTACGACTGAAGTTAACATGAAGTTCAGTAGTGGATAATGTAGAAGGATAAAGAAAGCCATTGAAACATTATATCCGAAGAATTTTGTGATTTCGGCTAAAAATAAGCAACACACACAAGCCGGAAGTTTGTCTTAAAAATGTGCGATAATTATCTACAGAATGTTTATCAGCAAGAATACTTTATGTTTACACATTGGCTGTTCAAACTTCACTCTGCATGCAGTGAATAGATGAGTCCTCTGACAGTTCATCCATTGAAGAGTCCGTGAAAGAGGTGCCGTCTGAAAATAGAAAAATATTTATATTAGGTCACATCTAAAAAAGACAGTATATTACAAATTTAACGATATTCACTTAACATTAAAGGGTAGGCGGAGATTTTCATTTGGCGTGAACCTGAAATACCTCTCTCGCTTCTTTCACATTCATATACATATGCATACATGCACGCCGGTTAAGGGTTACGCTTAATAAAATCCATCCTCAATATATCGCCACTTCCGTCGATAAATAGAGAAGTTGCATGTTTTTTAATTTTTGTTCGAAAGTTTAGTAAAAATTAAAAAAAAAGTTAATTTTTCAGATAATTTTATAATATCGCGGTCACCTCGTTTTTTTGCTTAACAAGTCGTTTTTTTTTTCATTCAAAAATTTTACTATTGTTTATTAATAATTACAAAAAATATGTGATTGTTATTAAAAATATTTAACTATGCTTTAAATGTATTATAAATAAATTTGTGGCAATGAAAATAATGTAACTTTTCCATTTCCATCTAAGACGTCTCTTTCAGGTCCCGCCACTAATTTCTATACCATAAATTTGCTTTGTCACCCTTGTGTAAACACTTTGAAAAATGCACCATTCCTAGGATACTACACTTGTCTCTTACGATACAATTTTTCAACATATCATTCAGCCATCCCTTACATACTTTTTAAAGAACATTAATACACCATTAATTTTTCTAAGATGCTCCTTCAGCCATACCCAACTTTCAGAACCATACATTCGGACCAACTTTGTTAATTGATATATTCTGACTTCCCATAACAGAGTGAAGAGAACCTTTTACCCTCTGTCCTGTGATACCTTTTTTCTAAAAGGTAATGGAAATTTATAACCACAGAAAATAATTAAGTACTTAGGTAGTTCTCTAACTTTAGTTCGAAAAGTAAAAAAATAATAAAGCTTTCCGAGACCAGAATAATATTGACACCTAATAACACTCACCTATTGGGACAAAAGGCGGTTTGTTCTGGAAAGAATATGTAAGGTGGAGGTTGATGGGCCGCCCAAACCCCGCCGGATCCGTTTCTCGCGACATCACTGTAATCAACAGACGTTTCCAATTTCACAAGAGATACAAAACGTCATATAAACATTTGTGTACAATTCGCATCGGCAAAAAATTCGCAAATTTGCAGTATTATAAATTCTAACGCAAAAAGTTGAAAATACTTCGCCTACATAAAATAATAAATAAAAATAATTTCGTTCACACGCAACGTCTGAAACAAATCAGGCACTTAGCTAAATAAAATCTACGAGCAGTATACTAACGTTGATTCTGTTTCCCTTTTCCAGTATGTTGGTGTTTCTTCTGCCTGGCGCGACTGTTCTGGAACCACACCTGTGTGACTCTCTTGCTCAGCCCCGTGACTTGTGCAATCCTTTCTAGATCCTGACCGTCAGGATTTGAGTCTAGTTGAAAGTTCGCTTGAAGGACCTGCAATTGCTCTTCTGTAAATGTGGTCCGGACTCGCTTGGCCTTGCTTTTGTGATAACCTTCGGAGTCACAGCCATCTGAAATTGTATTTTAAGCAAATTAATATAATATAAGCAATATGCGTTATTGAAATAACTGGGTGTTTAAATAAATGTAACAAATAATGTAAGGTTTTTAATTGTTTTTGTTTGGCTTAAATTAAGATTTTGCGTTTCCTTTTGTTTTATCGCCTTTTTTTTGTAAATCGGTAGAAAAAATACTGGTTTTCGTAGAATATAGTTGTTATAAAACTGATCTGACAAACAAACTTGTACACTTACAGCCAATTTCAAGCAAGGAATAACAGATGCGTCGTCACCTCTGAAGATTTAAATAGAATGCCCCTTGTATGTAATCATACTAGCTCTCTTTAACACTTTAGACGAGAACATAGCAGTGCAGGAAATGTCGTTTGGAGGCAGATATAGGTTAGAGAATGGTGGCTAGCCCGAAAAAAAAGTAGTATAATAAATCTATGCCTTTTGACCTCTTATTATAATATGATCGACTCTGATGATGAGCTATTGTATCACATAAAGATCTATGCAAATATGGCTGTAGTTTTTTCGTAATAAGAAATTGACCATATTAACCGGATGATCATATTACCTTCACGTACTATGTAAAATAAAATTTAATTGGGACCTGTTGGCGACGCGCCTATAAAAATGTTTCAGTTTATTAAATCAACCGATGACGTTGCTATGAAAAAAGGGGCAGTCACGAGCAACGACGCTCTGATAAGAGAATGCTTAGTTAAATCTTTAAGAAATGTCGAATTAATGATATGAAGGTCTTGGGTTCGACTCCCAGGCCGGACTAGTTTGTTTGTTTTCCTAAGTAATATCGCTTAATAAATTCGTAAGGAATTTAAGATATAAATTATGTTACCGGATTTGTTCCCCGGTTGAAATCATCTTTCAAATGATGTAAATTCATAAGAATATTAAAGTGAAGTTAAAGATCGGATTTGTTCCCCGGTCGAGATAATCACTCTGTGCATAGGCAGAATTAATGGATATTAATTGCATAAATGTTGTTTTGTATAAGTTTGATACGTTTTGTACGAAAACAAATGCCTATTTGTTATGATTGATTAATGAGAACATTCATTTATATTGTTATCTGATTAAAGATAGTTTCATACAGTTCGAAAATTGTATAAAAGCATTTAATTTGCCTAATATGGTCAAAATTGGTGTATATCAGAATTTCATTTTTTCTGATAGCCGAGAGCCGTGCAAAAGTTAGTTGTTCACATAGCGTGAGTTCATAGACGCACGCCAAGCCACGCCCTTAGGAGGCCGAATATGTAAAAATTTAAAATGTTTGTAATTCAGTGATTTATGTAAAAATTACTTGTAAAATATTTCAGGTTAATTGTACGTGCTAAAAAGGTAAATTCTGTGTTATTTTCATGTGAAAATTCCTGTGTATAAGTGAAATAATGATAGTTTTGTATAAGAAATTTAAAAGTGTTTTAAATAGTGAAATAAATAGAAAAAATGTAAATTAAACTATTGTATTGGTTAGCTTATGTATAAATTCAAGTGAGAAACATTGTTTTAACTTTCTGTGTTAAATATTTAAGAAATTTCGATTTCGAACTTGTGAGTAAAATAGGCAGTTTTCGTTTAATAAATAAAAGGTTTTTTATGATATGAAGATATGATGTATATCATGGTGTAGATATTGTTTTGTACTACCTATATTGATAAATTGTATTTGTATATGATTTGAATAAATAAAGATATTGAGTGAAACGTGAGAGAGTAATAGTACAAATTCATGTAATTAAGTTGCGCAAGCGCGCGAATGGCGCGGCTCACTTTCGCGTATAGCTCTGGGGTAGCTTAGTGAACGGGTTTTATTGCAATTCGTTCGGGAATCCTTCGGGGAAAAAGTTCGGGAAATATTCAAGGAAATAGTTCGGAAATAAATAAGAAAATCCGGGAAAAAGTTCAAGAAAAGTGAAAAACCAGCAGTATAGGGAAAAGTGATTACTCTCTCACGGAACGGTTTGAAGATAATTGCTGTTTCATTCCCAAGATCCTTTAAGTTATACAGTCCACATCGAAGAATTAAGGCGTCGGGACCGGGACGACTTCGGAAGACCCGTAATCCCCGTCTGAACCTACTTGCTGAAAAGGAAGAGGTTATCGCCCTAGTGTGTTACTCCGTTGCGGAGATCACATACGTTGTTCCCGAACCCAACGTAGGCGTGATAGGAGGCCGGATCGAGAGAAGCCTCGATTCCTGTTTCTTAGTACCCGATCCGCTAGGTCCTTTTCAATTGGTCCTTTTCAGGATCAAGAGGGACACCGACCTGGTCCTTTTCAATTGGTCCTTCGCGGCCGGATTGAGAGGACGTCCGACCTGTGTTCCTTTTCAATTGGACCTTCGGAGCCGGATTGAAGACCACCCGAACCCCGCCAGCTGGATCAAGGAACCAGCTGTGGACTGCTGGTTGTGGAAGAAGAAGACCTTCGGAAGCCGAGTGAAGATCAGCAACCGAAGGAAGCCAGAGGTTTGAGCTGAAGCAATAGGACCAAAGGCCTGAAGACCAGGACGGCAGCACTGAAGGGCTGGACCTGGAACTACCGGAAGAAAGAAAACCGGGATTGCAGCTTGGGGCGTGTGCTCGCATGGGGCACATATCGCAGCCGGGCGCAGGTGTCTTGTGAAGGCACTCATCGTGGCCAAGCAGGGCTTGGCATTTTTCCTGTCGGGCAAGCGTGCTCGGCATTTCCTGTCAGACGATCGTGTCTGGCATTTCCTGTCGGACGACCGTGTCCGGCATTTCCCGTCGGGTCATCAGGGTGCAAAAAGCATCCACCGCTGCTGCTGCCGGGCGAGGGTGCGCGTGGGCACCTGACTGCATCGCGGCCGGAGGAGGGCGCTTGGACGAGGCGTCACCGGCAACTGGGCGGCGAGCACAGCATACATCCCGACCACCTAACGGTGCCAAACGGTTGGGCTCTGGCATAACACCTTCGGGTGGAGCAGTTCTCTCGAGCGAGACTGCGCTTGCACTACCGCTCGACTGTTTCGTCATATTCCTTGGCGGGACAGTTCCTAAACCTTTCCTCCATTCCATTCCTGCACGACTCCATCCCTGGACGGCTCACCTCGGTAGGCCCCGTTCAGGATTGATAGGGCTGATAGGGCTGTTAGGGTGGTAGTAGGGTTGTAGGGTTGGGAGATAAAGGGGGGGAGGGGTAGTGGTGTTAGGTTGGGGTGTAGAAGGGGTTGTAGGTACGTGTAGGGACAGTTAGGGACCGTAGGCCAACAATCACCTTCCTGCAAGATGAAGAAGGCACAAGACCAGACAGGGAGAAGCGAAGGGAGCAGGACAAGGACAGGGCTCTCAAGAAAAGCTAAAGAAGCGGAATCATCTGGAGCGACCACAGCTACTGCGTCAAATGGAGCAACTCCTCCAAGTGGAGCCACCACAGACACGTCCACATGCACGTGGGACTCAGGGACGTCCATAGCAACGACGAGCAACAGGACGGACACCAGTGGTACACAGGCCAGCACCGCACAACAATCCGTTATATCCAGGAGTGAAACGGTGGTCGAAAAAGTAGGTCAAAGGACCGAAGAAGCGGCATCGTCAAGGACAGTAATCGGGCACACTAGTGATAAAGGGTCACAGAGAGGTAGTAGGTCATCGCGATCGGCGAGGCTGAAAGCCGAATTAGAGGCGCGGATTAAATTCGAACGCTCAGAGCTCGAACGAGCACAGGCAGCTGCTGCCTTAGCCAAGTCTCAATGGGAGTTGGCACGACTCAACCGAGAAGAGGAAATCGACTCGAGTGAGGATGATGAAGAGCGGAATACTCAGGTGGAACCTTTCGTAAGGAGTTGGGTTCAGCAAACCATAATGAGCGCGCCGGTTAGTGTAGCACAACCCGATATTACTGATAAGGAAGCGTGTAAAGGATCACGCCGCAAAGGGGCGGAGGTCGAGCGCAACCTAGGAAATGCACAGAAAACACACGCGAGTGAGGTGTCAGAATTGACCGAAGCGATTGTGAGTGCAATAAAAATAGCTGGTAAAGATAAATCTTCCCAGCTTCATTTCCTCCAGGAATTACCGGTGTTCGATGGAGACCCGGGTGAATGGATAATTTTCAAAACGGTGTTTGAAGACACAAAAGGCCAATTTTCAGGGGTGCAAAATGTCGCACGCCTTAGGAGGGCATTAAAGGGCACCGCTAAAGAGGCGGTTAAGTCGCTGTTATTTACTTTATGTGAACCTGAAGAAATAATGAACGCTCTCGAAAGAAGATTCGGTAGGGTTGAGATGCTCATTCTAGCCGAAATCGAGAATGTAAAGCGTATGCCAAGATTGGCAGAAGATTGCCGAAATATAGGATCTTTTGCAAGTCGTATTACGAACGTGGTTGCCACAATACAAGCGTTGAATCAACCACAGTATTTATACTCACCGGAGTTAGTGAGCCGCATAGTGGAGAAACTTGGAACTATGATTAAATTTAAATGGTTTGAATATCGAGCTCAATATCCTTTGGAGCCAGAGTTACAGAAGATGGCCAAGTTTTTAAATTTATTGAGTGAACAATTTGGAACGTCCTTAAGCAATGAAAATGCGCCTGAAAAAAGGAAGCGTCCTGAATTCAGGAAGCAAACTGTACACACTGCAAAGGGAGGTGTACGCAGCTGTGCCGAGAGCGAGCGCTATATGCGCCGAAGTAATATGAGCGAGCGTTTAGAACGCCGAAATAATAAAAGGCACAACCGACAAGTGGTTATGATAACCCAGGACAAGCCTGTAAGTCGGGTAACACATAAGTGTGTTATATGCAACAAGGAGCACTCTATAGTGAGTTGTTACAAGTTTAAGGACATGAATATTCGCGAGAAATGGGAAGCCGTCAAAAAGGCCAAAGTATGTTTCCAATATTTGTCACCTAACCATAGGAGGTTAGAGTGCAAAGCGAAAAAATGTGGTGTAGAAGGATGTAGAATGTCACATCATCGAATGCTACACCGATACCCCAATGAAAATACCTCGCCACAAGGGGACGAGGGGGGGTAAAGATGCTCAGATTACAACTGTTAGTACAGTAAATGCACTGGCATGTGCATATTTAAAGATCATACCGGTCGAGTTGCACGGGCCTAGAGGAAAGGTCAGGACAACAGCTCTTCTGGATGAGGGATCGACCATGACACTCATAGAGGAGTGGATGGCTCAGAAGTTAGCGCCTCGCGGACGTAAAGAGGGATTACGTATCGAAGCCGTGGGAGGTAAGCGAATTAACGACGATAGTTCGTATCGCTTAAACGTTAAAATAAAAGGCATTTATTCGAGCGACTTAGAAGAGATAAGTGTACAAACAATTAAGTCACTTAACCTCGCTCCTCAGTCGGTAAGCCGAGAATTATTGCAACGGTGTTCTCATTTGACACCGATCAAGGATGAGTTGATGTATGAGAGGTCCAAGCCTACCATATTGATTGGTCAGGACAATTGGCATCTCATAGTTACTCGTGAATTGGTTTCGGGAGGTAAGAACCTACCTGTAGCATCGCTCACCAAACTGGGGTGGGTTTTGCATGGTCACATATCGGGTGGCATTAAACCAATCAAGATTGTTAACCACATTTCCACCAAGAAGGAGGAAGATATGGATAAATTAATCAAGGATTATTTTAGTTTGGAATCTCTGGGAGTATCGGCTAGAAAGCCCGTGAACGACCCAGAAGAACGAGCTTTAAATATTTTGAACAAAACGGTACGTCGTATACCTAATAATAGGTACGAGACTGCTTTGTTATGGCGCGCAGACAATGAGTGCTTGCCATCGAATAGGGCACAGGTTGAAAGTCGCCTGTTTAATATTGAGAAAAAGCTCGACAAAAATAGCGAGTTGAAAAAGGAATACGAGAAGCAAATTGAAAATCTCATCGTTAACGGTTACGCAGAGAAAGCGAACCATATTTCCATTTCCCCACGTACGTGGTACCTTCCCTCACTTCGCAGTGACTCACCCACAAAAGAAGAAAATAAGGATAGTTTTCGACGCCGCCGCAAGGACGGGCGGACGTTGTCTTAACGATGCGTTGTTGACCGGACCGGACTTATTGAAGCCGTTGTTCGGAGTTCTGCTACGATTCAGAGAAGGAAGCGTGGCAGTAATGGCAGACATTAAGGAAATGTTCCTGCAAGTGAAAATCCGGGAAGAAGACAGGGATAGCCTTCGATTCTTATGGCGGCACAATCGTGACGCGCCACCGGAAGAGTATAGAATGACGTCACTCATATTTGGAGCGGCATCATCACCATGCATCGCTATATATGTAAAGAATAGAAATGCGCAGGACAACGCACATATCTATCCAGAAGCAGCTTCCGCTACGGAAAGCAATTTTTATATGGATGATTACCTACAGGCATTTCCCGACGTGACGACGGCCGAAAGGATAGTAAACGATATGTATGAATTACATAAGCATGCTTCTTTCCAACTGAGGGGATGGGCTAGCAACCGACCCGAAGTTTTAAGTAATATGGAAAATAAATATAAGAGCGACAGTGCTTCGCTTGGAGATAAAGAGCACACAGAGCGCACGTTAGGTTTGATTTGGAATATCAAACGGGATATAATAAGTTTTTTCCACAAGTCTTCGTAGCACACCGGAAGAGGTGATGGAGGGTTTACGACCGCCTACGAAGAGGGAGATAACTAGCGCTGTGATGTCAGTCTTCGATCCTTTGGGACTCGCATCACCCATAACGATTCAAGGGAAGTCGCTGATCCAGCAAGTATGGAGGACAGGCATCTCTTGGGATGAAGAAGTTTCACACGAGTTACACGTGTTATTTTGCAAATGGATATCGGAAGTGAAGAAATTAGGTCACTTAGAAGTACCTAGACCCGTTGCTGAAGGCATCGGCAAAGGAGAGTTACATACTTTCACGGATGCTAGTGAAAAAGCATACGCTGCCGCGGTGTATTACGTCACCACGGACGAGCAAGGAATAAGGCGAATTACGCTGATCGCCGCTAAGGCAAGAGTAGCGCCATTGAAACCAATTTCGATTCCAAGGCTTGAATTGCAAGCAGCTCTTATGGGCAGCAGACTGGCTGCTTCGGTTAGTGAAGAGAGCAAGTACGAGATGTCCGAGAGAGTGTTTTGGACAGACTCACGTACAGTGTTAGCGTGGATTAAGTCGGATCCTCGCGCTTTTAAACCATTCGTTGCTCATCGATTGGCTGAGATCGAAGATCACAGTAAGCCATGTGAATGGCGATGGGTTCCAACGTCACAAAACGTGGCAGACGACGCCACTAGAAATTTTCCTTCCACCTTCGATGTAAGTCATCGCTGGTTTCAAGGACCTGAATTCCTCAGGAAAAGTCCTGATTTATGGCCCAAACAAGTGGACACCATAAATAGCTTAGAAACAGGTGAAGAAAAATCGCCAAAGGGCGTAAATACGTTAAGAAAGCAAGAACCGTTAAGTCTACCCGACTACGGACGATTTAGCAGCTTTAAGAAATTCCTTGGAGCAACTACACGCACCTTACAAGCGGTAGAAAAATTCAAGAGTTTAAGAAAGTCGGTTAAAGGACCCGACGACGCAACCGAAAAGTCGGTTATGTGTTCCAACAAAGTTTTAGCAAAGTCGGTTAAAGGACCCGATAGCGCGTTGGACACAGCGCTCTTGAAAAAGGCGGAAATATTAATTTGGAAATCATTCAAGACGAGTGTTTTCATTCGGAAATAAAATGTTTGAAAGCTGCACAGAGGTTAGCCGACCATTTTTGGACAAGATGGCTGAAAGAATACATGCCTACGTTAATACCTCGAACAGGTGATAACGGCAAGTTCATGGAACCTAAAGAAGGCGATATTGTTTTGATAATAGATCATTCGTTGCCACGAAATACGTGGCCAAAAGGTAAAATTAGTAGAACGTTACCGGGACCAGACGGTCACACCAGAGTGGTTGACGTCATTACTAGCACAGGTATCTTGAGGAGACCTACATCCAGAATAATAGTCCTGGTACCCGCGACGCCTCCCAAATGATGGTGCTAACGCACGGGGGGGGAGATTGTTGGCGACGCGCCTATAAAAATGTTTCAGTTTATTAAATCAACCGATGACGTTGCTATGAAAAAAGGGGCAGTCACGAGCAACGACGCTCTGATAAGAGAATGCTTAGTTAAATCTTTAAGAAATGTCGAATTAATGATATGAAGGTCTTGGGTTCGACTCCCAGGCCGGACTAGTTTGTTTGTTTTCCTAAGTAATATCGCTTAATAAATTCGTAAGGAATTTAAGATATAAATTATGTTACCGGATTTGTTCCCCGGTTGAAATCATCTTTCAAATGATGTAAATTCATAAGAATATTAAAGTGAAGTTAAAGATCGGATTTGTTCCCCGGTCGAGATAATCACTCTGTGCATAGGCAGAATTAATGGATATTAATTGCATAAATGTTGTTTTGTATAAGTTTGATACGTTTTGTACGAAAACAAATGCCTATTTGTTATGATTGATTAATGAGAACATTCATTTATATTGTTATCTGATTAAAGATAGTTTCATACAGTTCGAAAATTGTATAAAAGCATTTAATTTGCCTAATATGGTCAAAATTGGTGTATATCAGACTTTAATTTTTTCTGATAGCCGAGAGCCGTGCAAAAGTTAGTTGTTCACATAGCGTGAGTTCATAGACGCACGCTAGGCCACGCCCTTAGGAGGCCGAATATGTAAAAATTTAAAATGTTTGTAATTCAGTGATTTATGTAAAAATTACTTGTAAAATATTTCAGGTTAATTGTACGTGCTAAAAAGGTAAATTCTGTGTTATTTTCATGTGAAAATTCCTGTGTATAAGTGAAATAATGATAGTTTTGTATAAGAAATTTAAAAGTGTTTTAAATAGTGAAATAAATAGAAAAAATGTAAATTAAACTATTGTATTGGTTAGCTTATGTATAAATTCAAGTGAGAAACATTGTTTTAACTTTCTGTGTTAAATATTTAAGAAATTTCGATTTCGAACTTGTGAGTAAAATAGGCAGTTTTCGTTTAATAAATAAAAGGTTTTTTATGATATGAAGATATGATGTATATCATGGTGTAGATATTGTTTTGTACTACCTATATTGATAAATTGTATTTGTATATGATTTGAATAAATAAAGATATTGAGTAAAACGTGAGAGAGTAATAGTACAAATTCATGTAATTAAGTTGCGCAAGCGCGCAGATGGCGCGGCTCACTTTCGCGTATAGCTCTGGGGTAGCTTAGTGAACGGGTTTTATTGCAATTCGTTCGGGAAGTTCGGGGAAAAAGTTCGGGAAATATTCAAGGAAATAGTTCGGAAATAAATAAGAAAATCCGGGAAAAAGTTCAAGAAAAGTGAAAAACCAGCAGTATAGGGAAAAGTGATTACTCTCTCACGGAACGGTTTGAAGATAATTGCTGTTTCATTCCCAAGATCCTTTAAGTTATACAGTCCACATCGAAGAATTAAGGCGTCGGGACCGGGACGACTTCGGAAGACCCGTAATCCCCGTCTGAACCTACTTGCTGAAAAGGAAGAGGTTATCGCCCTAGTGTGTTACTCCGTTGCGGAGATCACATACGTTGTTCCCGAACCCAACGTAGGCGTGATAGGAGGCCGGATCGAGAGAAGCCTCGATTCCTGTTTCTTAGTACCCGATCCGCTAGGTCCTTTTCAATTGGTCCTTTTCAGGATCAAGAGGGACACCGACCTGGTCCTTTTCAATTGGTCCTTCGCGGCCGGATTGAGAGGACGTCCGAACCTGAGTTCCTTTTCAGGACCTGTAGTAGCTCACACGCGCTTGCTTTAAATTTACGCACGTGGACTTTCAGTAAGTGAGTTCTTTATTCTATATCTAATAGCAAAAAGGAAATTTTTGCAATGCAATTTTAAGTGCTTATTCACAGCCCAACATGATCAGCTAAAAATTCAGATAACACTTTGAAAACATGTGCATTCGCAAACCCGAAAACCTCGAAAACCCTCCCAAAAATAAGGGAAAATCTGTGCTTTGCTGTATAAATTGTTGATGACAAATTTTAGTTATCGAACAGATGGAACACCGGACATATCCTAAAATTTAACATACACATAGAAAAATAATCACCGTCAGAGGAAATTGAACCCCCGTCCAGAGTCTCCAGGTAGTGCGGCTTGCATAAAACTCTATCTTCGTGTAATGCAAACTGTTCGCCGGTAGAGAGCTGGCGGCCACAGGCGTCACACGCAAAGCAGGCCAGGTGGTAAACTTGTTCACGAGCTTTTCGCACCCAGTCTGATGAAGAAATGCCGCGACAGCATTTTGAGCATTTTGCGCCGAAGCTCCTGTAAACAATGAGCCTCCCGTTAAGTAAATAATCTTATTTTACGCTCAAATTAACGCTGGAAATAATAACGCTAAAATTATTCCTAAATATATCCATTTCGCAAAAGCAAAAGTAAAAACAGCAATTATAAATTTACATTCGCTGAGTATTTCGCTACAACGTAAGGTATTAAGGAATACAAATGGTTGTTTAATGGAAACATTTATTACGAGTATAACTATAATCTTGGTCAATAAAATGTCAATTAAAATTAGATTATCCATATCCAACTACAAACTAACAGCAATTAGTTTAAATACGTTATGTAAATTGAAATTAACCCGGCGAGCATGAGGTTAAAAAAAGTTACATCGAGAATGTGGCAGGGTGGGACATACCCATAATTTAATGTACCATATTTAAGTTCTTATTATTATTATTTTTACTTTGATGATTTTATTATGTAAAATAATGAATGATTTAATAGAATTAAATGAAACAAGTTCTTAATTGTGAAATTATTATTATGTAATAATTTTTTTCATAAACTTTGTAATTAAAGAAACAAAAGTTTAATGACTTACAAAAATTTATAATTTAACAAAAATATTATTCTTTGGAGTATAAATCAACTTAAAATTAAAACATAGTGAGATCCTCCTTGTAAAAAACTTATTATTATTTTTTTTTATTAAAAATTATGATTAATCACCACTGTCGAGATCAGCACAATTTTCGCAAATAAAATTTGAATAAAAAAATAAAAGCAAATAAAAAAATACATATGGGCTTGGCAAGCATTGCAGGAATATTTAGTTTTTCTATCCTTCTTGCATGGACAATCCTGGCATCTGATATATCACCCGGGTATATTCACATGTCTAGACAAGGGCTCACCGAACTGTTTTAAGATTCGCTGGCGGATGTAGCTTAGAATATGCTTTTTTGATTTACTTGAATGTAGGTGTTCGTAAATCACGGATTAAAAAAATTATTAATCACGAAAAAATATAATTACGTTACGTTTTTGTTTGCTCGATATAAATATAATGACACTGATAGCTACCATGTTCAAGACACCATAGAATAAAATTTACTGTTGCGACTAACATAACACAGTATAAAATAATGAACAACAAATTTATATACCAAAATCATCAAAAAAAAAAACTAATAAAACAATCATAATTCATGATCAAATCATTACGTAAAAAAAATACGTCAAAAATGAGGCAGGGTATAACATACCCGATACAGGTTTGCGCATGAATATACCGGCCAGTGTCCCACGCCACAATGCGATCATGTCACTAACCTGCCCCACGCGCCCAGCACTCCAGCTACTGAGCGAGTTATAGATCCTGGCCTGGAGGATTTAAAAAAATACACCACCTTGAAATTTTATCAGGGTGTGTGATACCCTGGCTCATGCTCGCCGGGTTAAAAGAGTATCGAGTCCGCTCCTTGTCAGTTTCCTTATATTTGTTATAAGCTTTGTTAACTATTTTATAGTATTTTCGAGTTTTAATGTATACAAATTGAAGTAGTAGCATGTCGGACGATCCTTGTACATTGTAAACGTTTAATTTTAAATTCCAACCGTTTTGTTTTATGACCAAACATTTTTATTAGCTGTTGCAATTCGAGGAAGCAACTTGCAAGCACATGACGTAAGCGATCCAATTATTTTATCTCTATTTTACGATGGCAAAATTTGTATAATTTTCCATAAGTTTAGTAAAGTTTTTTTATTCAAGTGTATTTAAAATATGCTTAACTATTTTCGTTAGCTGTTGGAAAAATATAATATCCCCATTCCACACGCTAAATATTAATGTTAAAAAATACAAATTAAGGAAATCAGCTCCTGTCAACGAATTCTTAATTTTAATTCAAATTTCACATTTCTTTATTTGTGTATACATAAAACCATCGGAAAGTCATCAGGTAGACACAATGAGTGATCTTGATGGAGTATACGATAAAAAATTTACTTATCACTCATTGAGAATATTAGCAATAAGACTTCCAAAATCTTAGGTTTTGTACTCAGAAACAGTAAATACTTAAACGTAGTTACTAAAAATTGTTGTAGAAAAGTTTATTACGTAGTATATTAAAAAAAATTGTAGCATAGTGTGTCGTCCACACTAATCTGTTTATCCATTACGATTGGAATACATGCAAAAAGTTTCATTTTATCATTCGTTAGATTAGACAAACGCACTGATCTTATTGACGCAAAGATGACCTAAAAAATTTTAGAAAATAAATTCGAGTGACCACCGTTCATGGTTGGTGGGGTTTATATAGACTACGCATTGCTTCCAGAATAACAAGGACTTGGGATTGAAGGATTACCATTGAGGCCCGCTTAGAAATACTGTACTCGGAATAAACTCTCCAGTCCCCGCTCGGTAAATTGCGTCAGATACACTCTAATTCAGAAAGCAGAGTAGTAACGAGTTATGTACGTTAGGCATCAGAGTACTGTTTTATTTACACTCTGAGAGTGGATCTGATTCCTTAAATGCTTACCGGAAATTAATTTAGAGTCATCTAACTCTATACTAATCTTACTCGTTACTTCGGTTAAGATATTTCTTTTAATTCTAACCTTATCAAAATAATCGAAATTATTATAAGAACCTGTTTTAATCTTCGAGAGGTTCGTGACGTAACTACAGAAGCTTGCTTTGGATTAGGCCTTCATAAGACTTTTAGGATGACAAGTAATTTTTGACTATGCAATTATAGAGGCAATGTACCATTTTTAATACGTACATTTATGAACACAAGAGCTTAACCTATAAATAAGTTAAAATTAACAGTTACTCGTCGAAGTATAATAGAGGAAAATGGATACCTACTTTAAGACAATAAGTGTGAAAGTGCTTTGTTCAGTTGAGGACTTTGATAGGCTAAAATTATTGAAAATAAAAGATAGATACTCGTAGTTTGGACTTTTTTGTACAGCTAACACTTAACATTGGAGGACCATGTTCATAGATTATCATGGTGTACAACATTATTTTTAGATAATTGATATAATCAGGCGTTACTTTGCGGAAATCTATTATAACAAAAATATTAATTACTTTGCAACCTTCCGCTAACCAAATACAATGATGTGTCTTACCTGGATTGAAGAGCACCTCCCGCTCTCCCTCAATTGCATGCACTAACTCCGCCACCACTAGTCCCAGCACCACTACTCCCAACACCACTACTCCCGGCACCATTACTTCCAACACCACTATTCCAGGTAAGACACACCATCGACGATAATACGACACATGTTTCGCCTCTACACGAGACATCCTCAGGTGATGTAGATCTATACCTGCCTACTTAGGTCTAAGCACTTAGGTCAGCCGCCGTAGAGTCTACATCACCTGAGGATGCCTCGTGTAGAGGCGAAACGTGTGTCATATTATCGTCGATGGTGTGTCTTACCTGGAATAGTTGTGTTGGAAGTAATGGTGCCGGGAGCAGTGGTGTTGGGATTGGGAGTAGTGGTGCTGAGACTAGTGGTGACGGAGTTAGTGCATGCAATTTAGGGAGGGCGGGAGGTGCTCTTCAATCCAGGTTAGACACATCATAGTATTTAGTTAGCTGAAGGTTGTAAGTAATTAATATGTTTATTATTATTTTTAAAGTTTTATTAAAGATCTTAATAAATAAATTACTAAGTTTTTTACAAGTATAGAGTAATTTTTTTTAGTTTATAGAATATTTTGTGTGATAGAAACAATAATTTCAACTTAAAAAAAGAAGGAGCTATTCTTGAGAAGGAAGGCCGCTTCCCGAGTGCTGGCGAATTTCACATTTCTTCAAAATTATATATAAACTCAGCTACAGCGTCCAGCCACCATAAAGTGGTATGTGTGCTCGTTTTTCACCCTTGCTCACTCAACTACGCGAGTTTCCCCACGATATTTTACTATACCACTGATCACGTGAAAAAGCACTTAAAATTGCAAGTTTTCAACTGCAATAATTTTATTGGTGCCAGAAGGGATCGAACTCTGTTACAATATATGGAGTATGAAATGGTACCACATCGCACGTGCGTTTGAGTAAGTTTCGAGCACTTGTATTCTGGTCTGAAGCCATATGAGTCATTCCTTTATAGGCATTCCATCTCAGTTCTCAGAGAGGACAACGCATCTGTAGCCTTCTTTGATTGAAGGTTTTTTATAGAACAGGGCTGACAAACGAGCACATTCCAACTGATGGTAAATTGATGTTTCACCTTTATCCTTCATCGATTAAAAATCAAAATGTAAATATGTTGTAACCCTTGTGGATAAATATAGAATATATTTAGACCCAGGAAAAAAAGTCTCCGGTTTTCTACACTCATCATACAACGTTATATACCTTTGCATTTTCCTATTCGTTTTCTACCGCATCTACCACGGGGAGTGTTCTGAGGAATTGTTCGGAATAACTCCAGCCGTCAAATTTTACGAACGCACAGCGTGTGAAAATTCACGATACCATCCTTACTATCTGGATGCTTGGCGGTTCACCACTGTGCTTTTTACAAGGAGTTTTTCCCTCATACAAATTCTGTGTGGAATTGTTTACCACCGGCGATTTTTCCGGACAGATACGACTTAGGAACCTTCAAAAAAAATCTTATTCCGTGCTAAAAGGCCGGCACCGCACCTGCAATTCCCCTAGTGCAACGGTTGATCATGGGTGGCGGTAGTCACTTAACATCAGGTGAGCCGCATGCTCGTTTGCCCCCTCTTCTATGAAAAAGCACAGTATTAAGCCGATATTTCACGCTAGAATTCTTTTAGAGGTGATACTTCTCCAGTCGAGACTATTCGTGATGCAACTATAATATAACTGCAGTGTGATTCTATAACGTTGTTAACAGGGGTCTATAGGCGCAAGTAACCAGTAGCAAAAACTTTCGTACAGTTTCAATTATTCTATTTAATATATGAACATATTTTATCTATTGGAATTAAACTTAACCATGTCAAATTCAATGATAAAACGGTAAGGATTTATATTTGAGACTTCAGCACCCTATCGGGATTGCTACCGAGCTACACAGATACACACCTGGATAAGTTACAATAAAAAAGGTACATTTAATGCTTACAAGGTGCCGGCTTGGCGGACAGCGGCTTGCGTTTATCGCGACACTGGCTCATTACCATTTCGCGGACCTTTAATATTTAATTAATTAAATAAACTCGTGCAACACTCCATTAACACGCTATCATATCACCGTTGACGTTAAAACGCCGTGTTTGTTTTTGGTATTGCGGATTCCGAGGCCACTTTACATGGTCACTTGGAATTAAGATATCTTTCGCGACTTCCTTTATCATGTTGCCTATCATTTCGTTGTTTGATCATTGCTCACAAAGATTCCTAGCTGCTTTTATTAGCTATACGTATGAAATTTCCGTTTTTACTAAAGAAGTCAAAGTATTTTTTTTCTAACAAGGTAATCACCCATGCAATCGAAGCATCTTTGTCAACGCAGTGGCAGTTTATTGATGCCCTTCTTGAAGAAGCATCACCAGTGTTACAACCAGTAACAGCAACATATAATTGATATACAGAAGAAACAGCGTAGGTGGCACACAGCCTTATGAACACTGCATTAATAGGTTCGTAGTCGGAGTATGCAACATCTACTGTGACCTTAATGCTCCGATCTGTAAGCAAACTGATGATCCAATTGCACAATTTCTCGCAAAGCCCATAGGAATTATCTAGTAAAGTTAGAGGTAGAGATGAGAGCTTGAGCAGGTTAAATCTTTGAATGACGTTCAGTCTGTCAACGAAAAACAAAATGTACCAAACCATATCTATATATTTCCGAATAAGTCTTAATTAACAATATATTTATTTGTTTTGTACAAAAATGAAGAAGGAGCAATCCATTATTTATTGAGAATATTATACTAAATTGTATTCTGTATATAAGTGGTGCTTGCAATGGCAAGCTCATCAGCGCCTTCTCTGGCACTGGCACTTTACCCTTCAAATACAGATGTGAACCCTCTGCCACTTGATAGTAAAAATACCTTAGTACAAATCTTAAGAATTCACTTGTACGCCACTGCGGAAGTTCTAGAATCATTACTTATACTAAAAATATAGTGGTCTGTATCATCTGATTGAAGGAACTGCAAAATATGCAGCATAGTCGTTATAAGGCTCATTTTGTTGATGCAATTCATTTAATCTTTATTTACAGATAAGATAGAATATTTAAAACAATAATTTCACTTTTTCTGTCATTTTCTCATAGTATATTTGAAATAGTATCGGAAAATTAAAGCCAGTTTTTAACTCGGTCTGTACGTTTTTTATAGGATAGGGTGACAAACGAGCACACAGTCCACCTGATGGTAAGTGGTTGCTGCGGTCCATAGACATCAACATCTATCCTCCATTACGAATCAAAATGCAGACGCTTTGTCACCCATGAGGACTATGATGGAATGCCTCGTTTCCAGTAAAATGGGCATAGACATCAACATCTATCCTCCATTACGAATCAAAATGCAGATGCGTTGTCACCCGTGAGTACTAAGATGGAATGCCTCGTTTCCAGTAAAAAGGGCATAGACATCAACATCTATCCTCCATTACGAATCAAAATGCAGACGCTTTGTCACCCATGAGGACTAAGATGGAATGCCTCGTTTCCAGTAAAAAGGGCATAGACATCAACATCTATCCTCCATTACGAATCAAAATGCAGATGCGCTGTCACCCGTGAGTACTAAGATGGAATGCCTCGTTTCCAGTAAAATGGGCATAAACATCAACATCTATCCTCCATTACGAATCAAAATGCAGACGCTTTGTCACCCGTGAGGACTCAGATGGAATGCCTCGTTTCCAGTAAAATGGGCATAGACATCAACATCTATCCTCCATTACGAATCAAAATGCAGATGCGTTGTCACCCGTGAGGACTAAGATGGAATGCCTCATTTCCAGTAAAATGGGCATAGACATCAACATCTATCCTCCATTACGAATCAAAATGCAGATGCGTTGTCACCCGTGAGGACTAAGATGGAATGCCTCGTTTCCAGTAAAAAGGGTATCCGGTTCTCTACACTCACCATTCGAAACACAGCAGCATCAAGCTACTATTCTACTACTAGTACTGCGTACTATTAAAAAGTAAGTTTTTTTACGTGGGAGAGCCGTGCTTCAGTTATTTTAGTAGTATAGTTGTAGCACGAATGGGTCGGCTCTACCGGGTAGGACCACGCTCTCACAGAATACTAACGTGAAATAGCAGCTTAGTGCTTCTGTATTTCGTATAGTGAGCGTAGAGAAACGGGAAACATTTTAATTGGAAATAAACATCCTCAGTTCTTTCTTTTTTTTCTTTTTACTTTTCCTTACCTACAGAGGGACAACGAATGTGCATTTGATTATTTTGAGGATAAAGGTAGATATCGTGAGCCACAAAAATCACGTACCAGCAGGTAGATTGTGTGCGCATTTGTCAAACTATTACTATAAAAAATAATCCCTGTATAGAATCATTAGTAGTCTTGACAAAAACTAACTTCGAAAGAAACGAAAAAATAACCAATCGAAAAAAAAAAAATAACATAACTCCAGTTGTAAATTCAAATTTCTCTCTCCAATTTATTACGCCACATATGGAACTGCCCCATATATTGCCTTATAGAAGTTATTTATTATTAGTTATCTCTCTCTGCCCATCTTATGTTTCAGTTTCTCTCTACTGCCTCTAAAGGCACAAGCAAAACAAATAAATAAATAATCGTTAGCGAGCGCACGGTGTGATACAGATAAGTGCATTTTCTTACTACATGATGCGGCACGCCAAGGTTTCTCATATTATTTAATATTTAAAGTGAGTGCTTGACCTTTGATAACCTGAGCTACTATGGCTCATCTCATCATCATTATCATTATCATCATCACAACCCTTCACAAGTCCCCTGCCGAACATAGGAATGCCACAAAGCACAGTCCTGACACATGCATTCATCAACTTGCCCCTGGCAGCCTTGTACACCAGTATCCATTCGTGCACAACCATAATACAGCAGCAGCATTACTCTATCACGTCACTGGACGAACGAGACGAGACGTATTGTGTAATGATAAAATAATAGACTAGCTATCAATCCGCTTACTGTAAGTAACTACTGCAGTATGTGCAGTGTGAACTACTGCATCCAACTTCAAATAAAGTAAGCCACAGGTAACTAAGTTATCTGTCAAGTTTTGTCACATCTGAGTTTTAACCAACTTCAAAGAAAAAGGAGGTTATCAATTCAACTGTATATGTTTTTCTTTTATCGTATGGATGTTACTTGTAAGTTTCTTGACGATTCTTTCTTCTATACGGTCTCACTTTCGTTGACTTTCTAAATTTTCTATTAAGCCTTTTGGTTGTATATTATAATGTAAGTCATTCCACTTAAATCGTTCTAAAAAGTACTAGCAGTATTCGATTTCTGAAGGCTTCAGTATCACTTACTATCAAGTCCAATGTTAGTTTATTTCTCTTATAAATGTTCTATTAATATCGTGTTAATAAACTATTTTAAAAATACTTTTGTGATTAAATAAACATTATAAAGAAACTGA
The DNA here is from genome assembly GCA_907164705.1 of Parnassius apollo. Classification (NCBI taxonomy): domain Eukaryota; kingdom Metazoa; phylum Arthropoda; class Insecta; order Lepidoptera; family Papilionidae; genus Parnassius; species Parnassius apollo. The sequence continues at coordinate 9,463,083 of CAJQZP010000774.1, forward strand.
TAACTGTAAAATCTATTACGGATTTCTAAAAAAACACGTATTTGATACCAGATATTTACATTAAAAGTAAGTTAATATAAATCTATTAAACTTTAAAATCGTTAATACATCCCTGATTGTCCTTTAAATACATTACAGTCTTAAAAGATTTGATACATCCACCGAGACTAACAGATGCACTTAATATCCAACAATTGTATTGCCTACCGCCACGAGATTCCTTCAATCTACACTATCGGGAAAACATTGAATAGGGTGCAGAATCGCGTGCGCATCTGATATTAATTTGCCTCATACTCCTTATCGGCCTTATCCACACCAATGTTTCAAAAGCACAATTTGCATTTCAAAGTCCTGTGCTAGTGGACTCAGCGCTACCGTCGCCCCACGTCCGTTATCAACACTTATTAACATTTTGTCGCCCGCTGAATCAATTAAGGGCGACCCTCGCATAGTAATTAACCGAGTGACAGATCAACAAGTTTTAACACTTGGCGGTAATGAAGATGTCGCATAGTGGCAAGAGATAAACAACGGGAGATGTATTTGTAGTTTTACTGGCGGTGGTCCTCGTTTCTATTGAGCGCCTGTGTGTTGGATATGTCTTGTTGAACGGCGACTGTGCGGAATTATTGTTGATTCTTGTTGAAGGTGATAAATGAGCACACAGTTCACCTGATGGTGAGTGGATGCTGAGGCTTATAGGGTACCAGTACAATTTACAAAATTTGCAATACAGACATTCCATCATAGTCCTCAGAGAGGACGATGCTCCTTTAGCTTTCTTTGATAAAGTTAGTTTTATAGAATTAGGGTAACTAAAGGGCACAGCACAGTCCATCGTTTGGTAAGACGATGCTGTAGCTCATGGACATCTACATCTATCTTACATTAAGAATTTAAATGCAGACGCGCTCAGATGTAATGCTTCATTTGCAGTAAAAAGGGACTCCGGTTCGCGATCATCAGCGAACATTAAACATTTTACCCTTGAGATAATACTGGGCAGATCGTTAATCATTATTAGAAATAGAGTTGGATCGAGCATACTACCTTGACTCACATCCAAGCGTGTGTAATATTCTTGAGAAATATAACCTCTTAGCTTAATAAATTGCTTTCGGTCTCTAAGATAATCTGCCATACATTATAAAGTGGTTTTGAGAACCCAAGCATTGCGAATTTCAATAAAAGGATATCATTATCAACAAGGTCAAACGCTTTCTTAAAATCAAAATAGGCCGCGTCGACTTGACAACTTGACTTTACCCGAGTGGTCACGTAGTCCACAAACTGTATATGATTCGTCAAAGTAGAACGTTCCGGCCGGAATCCATGTTGACAATTATCTAGAAGCCCACCTATTTGTTTATAAATGGAATTGTTTATAATGGATTCAAACACCTTGGCAAATACTGATAACACTGCGATAGGTCTGAAGTTAGTTACATCAGTGGACGAACCACTTTTAGGTACAGGAGTTAACCTGGACACTTTCCATGCATTGGGATAGAGACATTGTTGAAGTGAAAGATTGTTGACATACAGTAATGGTTCTTCTAAAACTGCCATACAGTCTTTAATTAAAAACGCAGGTATATTATCAGGGCCGCAAGCTGCCCATGCCTTAAGATGGCGTATTGCCCATCGTAGATCTGAAGCTTTAATAATATTAATACTGACATCGGTTACACAGTCTGCATACATTGCATCACGTTCCGCTGCCTCTGCATTTAACAATGGCGTATCAGGTTGAAAAACTGAGCTGAAATATTGCGCAAATGCATCAATAGCTTGCTGCCCTTCTAAAGTTCTATTATTATACACAAATTCCTTATTCTGTTGTCTATTCTCTCGTTTTTCTTTCACGTATTTCCAAAAATTTGAAGGTTCGCGTGCTATCATTTTCAACCTTTATTATATAATTTACAGATGCTGTATTAATAAGTTTTTTTTCTTTGGTTCTATAATATTTAAATAACGCCTTATTAAATTCCAAGCCACGACTTTTAAACATTTTTAAATTAAAATATTTCAATTTTATGTATTTCATGATTTCTTTAGTATACCATTTTGGATATATATATTTATGATTGGTAGTTAAGGATTTATAGGGAACTCGTCTACTAATTACTTTATTAAGCTTATTATATAAGATCACTAAAGCTACATTTACGTCCTGTTGGTGCATTAGGTCCGTCCAGTTCAAGTCATTTATATCAGTGTACAAGCCACACAGATCTGCTTTACGGAAATTTTATTCTGTGCATAGGTTCTGACATGGTGGAAATGGTATGTTTATTAGAGCACTTGTTGGTAGTGTAAGCACGATCTCTAATGGAGGGTGATAAGCATCAATAGGTACCAATGTTTCGACTTCAAATGACACAGTATAAGTAAGTATAAGTAGATATATAGATAAGTTTTCTTGGTTCTATATTATAATCGCTGCTGACAGCAGTTTTCACAGTGTTGTACAAGGAAGTAAACGTGGCCGCCAATCACCTAAATGGTGCGAATTGTATTGTGAATTTTGTAGGAAAATGCGTAGTTTCAATTAACGGTTGTAGTTAAGTGGTAAATGCAATAAATTAAAATCTAACGCATAGAATAAATTTACAAAATTAAAACTACAAAACAAAGATAGCGCTATTTTTGGAGTATTGCTGATTTTGAGTGACGTCAATAAATGCTACGAACTGCCGTTCTACTTCTGACAGAATAGAGTTCAGAATCAAACAGATTTTATTCGAACTCAAAGTAATTTCGTACTCCCGCAATTGTAGCTACCGCCCAATAGGATGATGGTGCAATTAAAAATGATCAAAAAGGAAGTTTCAGCAATCCGCCGATAGATGGCACACGTAGTTGAACGACTAGGTTTATCCTATTTATGTAATAAAAATATCTTAGAAGAGTAGAAATTTAAGTTAAAATTAAAAAGTGAAAAAAGCAGGAAATGGTCGGTCCTACAGCTCAAAGAACCGATAACGGATAGAGGACAAGGGTTCTCGAGTTTACGACAATCTGTAGCAGCATGCATCCTATGCATGACCTTCAAATTAAGTGATGATAACCTGACAGCTTGAGACAACATGTGAAACCTGATAATGATGAATGAGAATGATGAAGGTAATTTACTGGAAACGATGAAATACCAGGATGGTCTGAAAAGTTTCCGACCTCCATCATTATTTACCACAGTGAAATTTCGGGCAGCTGAATTTAAATGTGGCCGTGAGAGCTCGAGAGACAATGAACGCTCGGGACGCTCAAAAACTGCAACTACTGATGATAACATTCACGCTACAACTATATTATAGCTGCAGAGTGGCGTTACCACGTTAATATTATAATAAATAATATAATTAAGTAATCACAAAAATCGGTTGATTCGATCGAGAGGTAACACTGTCGAAATAAATCTCAAAAAGGTGTTTTTTCAATATAACTTGAAAGAATTTCATCAAATCAATTTTTTTTTGTTAAATGTTATCGTTAAGCTTAAAAACCTGCGGCAATTGCCGAAAACCGCATCAAAATCAAAAAGCTCGAAGACCTCAAAAACTTCGTAACGGGTGAAATTTGAAACGCTTTGCATTTCAAATTAGCGGGAAGTTGGCCCGTAGGGTCAACTATATTTTTTCTAATTGGAACCAAGTTAATCATATTTTTAAATACAACTGAATTGCAAAGAATTGCTAGACGTTATTAAAAATACATCGTAGACATTGTACCAAAATTAATTCATAATAAAATAAATCAAATACGTAATAAAAATGGTCGAACGCGTTTGACAAAATCGAAAGAGCGTATAAGGGATGCCGCCGCGGGCGCAGCCCGTAAATCCACACTCGTTGATTACACCCGCTTCCCCCGCTTCACCTTAGTCCCCTCACATTTTAATACCATTCAGCTGGACCATTCAGCCGACGACATGATTTAAATTATTTGTTTTAGATACAAAAACCAATCTAAGATACATTGGAATATTATGTGCTTTTGTTTGTATTGTACAATCCCTGTGGCACTGCCCCAAGCCGCAGGCGACGCGCCAACAAATCGAGCGGGCGACTACAATGTCGATCTATTATCGAAACTCACACCGTATATATCGAAGACTGATAACTTTACGTACCTTTTTTAATTGCCTTCGCTTATTGAGTTATTCACCTTGCGCGACTTCTTTGTTATTGATTGTTTAGTAAAGACGGAATGTCTTTTGCTTTTCCTAACACAAAGGTGATAAAATCGATTTAAGTAGCTTGATACGTGGTAGAGCCATACTGTAGTACTGAGTGTAGAGAACCGGAGACCCTTTTTACTGGAAACGAGGCATTCCACCTTAGTCCTGACGAGTGACAACGCATCTGCATTTTGATTTGTAATCGAGGATAGATGAAGATGTCTATGGGCCGCAGCAACCACTTACCATCAGGTGGACTGTGTGCTCGTTTGTCACCCTACCCTATAAAAAATAGCGATAACTTGATGCTAGGGATGTCAATTTCGTATTAAGATCTGAGTAAATGTTTCATTGGTATTATTAATAGATAATGAAACAAAATAATTTATAATGTAAAACATGACGATAGATGGCTTTAAAATTAAGTGTAATGATATTGAACTATCAAATAACTAACAAAGACAAGTCGTAGATCCTTTCTATTGTATTAAATTTACCCGATAATCAAACAATATGAATTTGACGGAGAGTAACTGTCCAATTTAAGAGAAACAATCGTGTTCAACCCGAATGGAAACGAACTCAAACCGAGTCAATATAAAACAAAAATGAAATATTTCACGTCGAATACTAGTACTACAGAAAAATAAACTCGGCATCAGTTTGATATGGAATGTATCAAACTTATGAAAATTGAAACCACCTCTAGCGAGAACGTGGTACTATTTGGGTCCGCGTCGGTCTTATGATTGCCACGAATCGAATCCCTATTGTTTAATATTCAGAGTGAATCGATTAAAGGAAGGTTTATTTATGTGACTAAAGATTAATTAAACTCAGAGGCGACATGGTGCATTTACATAAGACATGGCGCGTGCATTTGCAGAGAGAACAGTGTGGGCGCTACATCGCGTGAGAGGTGCCCGATACGAGTTTCGGATATTGACTCCAATTTCATACTTTGCAATAAAAAATATGCAAGAAGTTTTATAGAACAAATTTACTATGAAATATCTTCATCATCTACTTAAACGCTGGCCGTGGGGCTCTCCGCTCTCCCATTATAGGCAGGGTATGCCGTAATAGCAACAAATTACGTACAAATTCCAAGCACCTATCTAAATTTCTTAATCTGACTTTACTGTCATAAAAGATGATGGTTCTTCCTTTATCTATCGGAAACTAAAAGATCACATCAGTTCTAACTTGACACACACAGGATGAAATGGGGTAATGAGTTTACTTACACCGGCACGATACAACGCCTTTTACTAAAGAATACGGGTGATGTGTGAATAGTGAGCACATATTCTACCTGATGGTAAGTGGTTACTGTGGCCCATTGACCTACATCTATTCTCAATTAAGAGGTAAAAAGGAGATAATCAGCTAACAGTAAAAGGGGCTCCGGTTATCTGCTCTCAACATACAAAACAACAGCCTAAAGCTTCTGGTTGGTCTTCCATGTAGCATGGTCCTTCACGGGTCAAGCCGGCTCATTCGCGCTACAGTAATATACTTACTTGTAGTACATACTATTCCAGTATATATTTACTTGTAGTTCCTAACGGGATATATTCCGCAACTTCACGTCTAAAGCAAGTTTTTTATGTGATAACTTGAAAAATACCCATACTGCTTTCATCATTACATCATTACAGACCCTCACAAGTTCGCTGCTGAACATAGGTTCCCCAAGGAACGCCACAAAGCACGGTCCCGAGCCACCTGCATCCATCAACTACCTGCATGTCTCATCAGGTCGTCACTCCATCTAGTGGAGGTTCGCCCTACACTTCGCCTACCTCCGCTTACGCAACAACTTATTAATTTCTACTCTTGTTTTATATTTTATTGTTAAAATAATGAAAAAATTCCTAAGATATTTATTACTAAATATCAATTAAAACCCGGAAGTAATACAAAATGTCATTAGTGTGAGCTTTTCCATAAAGTTAGCCACATGACTAATAAATTAATTGAATATTAAATATTAGCTCTTAAAATAAGTAAGTAAAAGGGGAGATTTTTTAATATTATTTCAGGTGTTTTCATATCGCAACTCAAGAATCTCAGAGTATATCGGTATTCAAAAATCGACTTCAAAAAGCAAGTACTCGTGTTATTCAATTACATTTTTATTTTTAAAATATTACGAAACGCAAAATTTATGAGGTTACTAAGTAATGAAATTAATTAAGTATATACAACTAAACGCCTTTAATAATTGCCATAATTGATTCAATATTACTAGCAACGCTCAAACATTATTGCAATACAAAAGGGGTAGTTACGTGGCAGCACTCGAGCTTCCAGTCGAAAGGGCCCACTAAGTAAACAATGAACAGATGATATATCAACAAAAGCAATTACGGGCGACGCCGTCGGCAACCACCGATTTACGTACCTGGTAACACCGCTCGTTATGCACACCAAACAGACATCATTTAAAATGTGACGCGGTTAACGACCCAATTGCTTTTAGTATTCCGGAATGGAAACACTGGCAACTTCTGCTCTCTATCACGGAAAAATAAGCTCCATAAAATGCTGTTTAAGTCGCCATTAAATCGTGTATAATGAATTGGCTCAATAATTTCACTCTAGATTATATTATGACATGATTTATAAGTACTAATAGATCAAACAGCACAGATACTACGATGCAATAAGTTTGTGCTTATTGCATCGCAGTCTTTGTGCTGTTTGATCTACTCGTACAAGAACTTAGAGATCTAATCGTAATATAAAAGTAGCTCAGTAATGCTGTGTTTTGTATGATGAGTATAGAGACCCTGGGATCCTTTTTACTGGATACGAGGCATTCTTCAACTGAGTTCTCATAGGTGACCACTCACCTGCATTTTGATTCTTAATCGAAGATAGATATAGTTGTCTATAGGCCACAGCATCCACTTACCATCACAGTACCAGTATAACGGCTGTCTACGGGTAACGGGTGTCGCTTGTAACCCTGATTCTATAAAAAAAAAAACACCATTCGACAGTACAGGGCGCATATAAAAAGTACCACTATATACGTACGAAACTAAAAAAACGTACTAAAAAAAATAGGAAACAAGCATTTGCAATAATTACGAACAATTCGAAAAATAAACTTTATAAAAACTACTAAATTGAGCCATACTAAAATCGACTAAAATATTTACTACAATGTCAACTGTTAAAATGGCTTCGATAAAACAGCGTCCTTTTGACCCTATATTATTTGATTGACTGATAGTAGATCGAGTTATAAGAAAGTGACCATATTATCCTCACGTACGTCTTATAATATTCTATATAATAAGATATATTACCCTGTTATCTACATCATCCCATGGAGAAATAATGTACGGAAACCGTTAATTTATCTAAGCCTATAACAATTATTTCTATTGTCATCAAAACGGGTACAGATTGGCACTATAGGTCAGCCGATTGGGATACGATGCGATCTTTCTTTGCATCCTACCTTTGGGGGAGGGTTTGCTTCTCGCCAGACGATCTCAACGTTGTTGCTGATTCTGTCGCTGATGTGGTACTTCAGGGTATGAAACTTTTTATTCCTTCCTTCTGGAACCCGTGCATTCTGGTCTCTCGCCAAGGCTGTCCAGAGGAATTCCTGTCAGCCATCTTTTCCATCTCTGCACAAGGAGGATGACTCACTGGCCCATGCCGCAAAGGAGAAAGCCGATCTGCTAGGCTCTTTCTTTCCTACTCTCTAGGCATAGTCCCAAAATCATGGAAGACGGCTTTCGTCCACCCGATCCCTAAAAAAGGCGACTGCTCAGACCCTTCCAACTACAGGCCCATCGCCATCATCTCCTTGTTCTCCAAAACAATGGAATCCATTATAAAGTGCCAGCTCATGAGGTACCTTGTGAATCACCAGCTGATTAGTGATCGCCAATATGGTTTTTGTCGTGGTCGATCAGCTGGTGATCTTCCGGTCTACCTGACTACTAGATCGGCGGTGGCAGTAGAGTCCAAGGCGAAGGCATTGGCCGTTAGTTTGGACATTGCGAAGGCCTTCGATTAGGTTTGGCATAAAGCGCTTCTTTCGAAGCTCCCTTCCTATGGGCTTCCCGAGAAATTGTGCAATTGGATCACCAGCTTTCTTGCAGATCGGACCACCAAGGTTGTTGTAGACAGTGCAAGCTCAGATTACAAGCCTATTAATGTTGGTGTTCCACAAAGCTGCGTGCTATCACCAACGCTGTTTCTTCTGCATATCAATTATATGTTGTAAACCTGCAACATTTATTGCTATGCAGATGACAGCACTGGTAATGCTCTGTACACAGGCCGTGTCAATATTTCTCGGAAAAATGTGTCAGTGTGCCGGGACAAACTTGTGTCTGAAGTTGAGTCTTTGTTGAATAAAGTCTCGGATTAGGGGCGACTAAATCTAATCCAGTTTAAACCTCAGAAGACACAAGTTTGCGCGGTAACCGTTGAAAAGAACCCCTTTGTCGTATCTCCTCAGTTTCAAGGCACTCCCCTTTTTGCCTCAGCCAGTATCGGAATCCTCGGCGTCGACATATCGAGTGACGTGCAATTTCGTGGATACTTGGAAGAGAAGACCAAGTAGGCCTCTAAACAGCTTGGCGTTGCCAGAAGAGCGGGACAGTACTTCATGCCGGCACACCGCCTGCAACCTTTACAAGGCTTTCCAACTGGCTCGATTCACTGGCGCTGCGAAGAGATGTTGCATCTCTTTGCGTATTTTATCGCATGTATCACAGGGAGTGCTCTGCGGAATTGTTTGGACTAATACCAGCTGCCAAATTTCATGAACGTACTACGCGGCAAATCTCCTGATACGATCCACACCATTTGGATGCTTGGCGGTCCACCACTGTACGTTTCACTAGGACCACCGGAGTTATCTTCCGCGTACGACCTCTCTGTGGAATAATTTAACACCGGAGATTTTTCCAGACCGATACGACCTGGGGACCCTCAAGAAAAGAGTTTACTCCTTTCTAAAGGACCGGCAACGCACCTGCAATTCCCCTGGTGTTGCGGTTGGTCATGGGTTGCGTTAGTCACTTAACATCAGGTGAACCGTATGCTCGTTTGCCAGATTATATTTTCCAATACAATTATATTTTCCTTGCTACACAGTTATTAAATTAGGATAAAATTCGAACACAAGAATATTTTCAAATGTTTGAAAGTAGGTGCTAACCATTCAGAAATACGTTTGACATGGCCGTGGGGGCTGATTTTTCAACCGTCAGATTATTAAAGTTATCCATTATATAAAGAATAAGTCAGGTAAACAATTGAATTAATCAATACAACTGTAGTTTTATTTTTTTATCTTGTGTTTATCCTCTAAATAACTTTGATCTGAAAAAAATCTTAAGAAGACCCTAACGTTATTAATTTCGTGAAACAGTCAAAACTGTTTCACTCTCAATAGCGAGATGTTCTTGCAACAAAGACATTAATTACGTATATGCGGTAAATATAGATAGTTACTCAAGTATGTGGCATCATCGGCACTTAATGTCAAGGATAGAATCTTCTGACGATGGCCACGTAGCCGCCCGCGTTTTGTTCACACCACTTGACACGCCATGACCCATCGTTGTAAAGGCACACGTCAAATTCATTTGTTAGCGGAATCTATAGTTCTGATACACGCTTATTGAAGACACTTGTCTCCACGAGCATTCAATTCAAATGATAAGTACCAAAATACGTCAAGTATATTTACAATGCTGGAATTTATTTTTAATTTTCCATAGATAATATTGTTACGAGCTTGAGGTTCGTGACAATAAAAACTGCCGATTGAATCACCAAAATTTACACTTTTATTCCCGAATACCAATTAAAACTTAAAACACTAATAATTAACCACACTGATTCACTTTATTTCGCTCCGAAGCTTCGCTTGTCTCGCCAAATTCAATACTTCCTCGATAGCACCTTGCAGCGCCTATAAATACACATTAGCACCGAAACATCCAGAACAATCGCGCACCAATCGACAAGGCGTCGAAAGTTCGAGTGTCGGCTTCTAGAAGCTTAGTTATTCGTTTCGACACCAGATGGCGCTGTCCGTTGAAAGATTAGTGATGTCATTTTCTGGAAAGTTCTCTCCTCGCTCAGTTACCCGACACTAGATGGCGCTAGTGTCAGATGTCAACTTAGCTGCACAACAATATCAACCCGCCGCGCCGCGCAGCGTCTCTGTTTGTAATATGTTCGCGCTAATCTCAGAAACTACTACGGTTACGATTTTCCTTCGATTTTCACCAATAGATAAAATTATTCATGAGGAAAGTTCAGGTGTATAATTAATTAATATTTTTTCTGAAAAATAGTGTTTCTTGAGAGTTTTCACAAGAACGCTGTGTAAATCGATAAAATTGTATAAGAATAATGGGTGGTGAAATGGTTCTTCTCATAGTTTTAAAGAAATTTTATAGAGGACTTTGTAATTTATGGACATACTATAGATGCGCCACGGCTTCGCACGAGTGATCTTCTTGATCTCGACAACAGCACTACCTACTGGGTCCAAATGTGAATATAAGCCATCTACGGACCCATTCAAATATACACAAAAATTTTGACAAAATCGGTTGGATGGTTTTAAGGTTTATAACAGATGTGATGGCAGGGCGCGGACCGCGAACTCAAAAAGGTCGTGGGTTCGAATCCGCCATTCGACTACTTGCGTGAACCACTCGTAACACAAGCTCGTAATTTAAACTTACCACGAGTGGTTAAGGGGAATATTAGTAATGTTTATAGCATTGTTAATATTCTTCTTAAAACAAAAAAAAAACAATATAGGAAGAAATGTTTTTCCTGTTTTATATAGTAACAAATTTTATTTTAAGTAGATAACAAGGCTGACAACTGAGATAACTACAGACACTCTTACGAAAACATTTCTTTTGTTTTAGCTTCACACCTCGATTATATTCTAAAATGTGCAACAACCGCACGATCGTTATACGATCAAATATAAATCGCAATACCGGTCGTGCATGAAATATTGCTGCTATATATGGACTGGTGCTGCAAAATGCAACCTAGCGGCTTTAGACTCAATGGAATAACGTACTGAGAGGTTTATTGACGACCTGAATCTAGTCAACATTAATCTCACCAATCTCGAACACAGGTGCAAAGTAGCCAGCCAGCATTTCAGTTTTGTACACGATATGAGTACCTACATTTTGAAGAGTGTGTCTCCTGTTACAATTTTCATTCTGTCGCTTGTTGCGACACCAACGGGCCGATATGAAGTAGTAGATATTCTTACACCGCAACTACACGTTAAAATAACTTCTAAAGGGGCAATTCCATAGCCGACTGCACGTAGCAGTAACCCAGTCTGTTCCGAGTATTCAGTGGGATACGATGTCTGACGTGTTTGAAATTAGCGATCGTGATTTATTTTTATATCTCTTGTTAGAAGATGAGGAAGATGATGATGACTTGCTTTTATTATACAAGTATAAAGAGAAAAGTCGAAAAGATACACGTCCTATGTTGAAATGCAGAGGAAGTGAGGGAACTAGAGTGCGGGATATTGGGCCACCTGGTAAATCAGTTTCTCTTCCTCGGAATCGGTGAAACCCATTTTTTAAGAAAAGTTCAACGTGTTGCCGGTCGGGAGTTGGCGGCACTTCTGATCTGCGTTCGGGCTACAGTGTCGTCTGCCGCTAGGCAAACGACGTGTCGCTTATAGCTACGGAACGTATTTCATAGAACTACATAGAAACCAGTTGTGTCGCGACGACACGTCGCTTGCTGCTGCTGTCTGCAGTCGGCTACGGAATTGTACCTTAACTTCATCTCTTAATATACCAGAAATCAAAAACAAAGACCTATGAAGTGAACGTCCATCGCTTAAGACTTGATGATAGGCTCGATAATCAGCGTGCCAACGTAAGTTTGTAGGAGAAGCCCATGCCTAGCTATATGTGAGTGAGTGTGTGTGTGTGTGTGTGTGTGTGTGTGTGTGTGTGTGTGTGTGTGTGTGTGTGTGTGTGTGTGTGTGTGTGTGTATGTGTGTGTGTGTGCGTGTGTGTGTGTGTGTGTGTGTGTGTGTGTGTGTGTATTAAGTAGTGTGGCTAGTACAAAAAATAATAATACGTATTTGAAATTTCAATGACCCGCAATAAGTATATTTTGAGATACATGTATTCTTTAATCTGAAATTAATAGTCTTTCCTTACACCGTCTGCACCGTCAAAACCAAATCCGCCACCGAGGTGGTCGCAACCGTCCACCACGGTCCACATAGCCCTGTTTTGATTAAAACATATCGTCTCACGTCGCACCGAGTTATCACAATCAAAATAAATGACAAATGAAAACGTTGGTATCGCAAGTCATGGTGCGCACATGGCCGGGTATATTTTTTCCGTTGCAACGTTCCCCGTCGCCGCTTTGTTGTGCCACTCTCGAGCGGTGGTTTTCAATAATACCGCTTTAGGGACATTGGCCTCATTTTTTTTTACTTTTGACTATCGAGTCCGCTTCTCACGCACCTGTTATTTACATCACTAAGGACAATCAAATGGTATAGTTTATTGGTAATATATTTGGCAGCTTCTAAAAATTTCATTTGAGAATATATGTCACTGTAATTTTTTAAAGCATAAGTGTGATAAGCGAGCGCACAGTCCATTTTATGGTAAGTGGGCTAAGAGCAGAACTGAAATGGAATGCCTCGTATCCAATGAAAAGAGTCTCCGGTTTTCTACACTCACCATACGAAACAAGCAACGTCAAGCTGCTATTTTACGCTGGTATTCTGTGAGAGCGTGGTCTTTCCCCAGTAGAGCTGACCCAAAAACTACAACGATGATATAGCTACAACAGGGTTCTATCACGTTTAAAGATTCTTGATGTTTACTTAGGTACATTGTAAACCAAAGCAATTAACTATATATATTTTAATTATAGGGGAGCTAGTTTTATAATGTGAATGAAATTAAAAAGCTTAAGTGTAAAAAAACAGAAGTCTATTCACGACCTTTAACAAACAAATCAACATAAATAAACTTTAACTAATTTTATGTTAATATTTTAGTTGACTCATTATGTACATGAGTAACATTCTTAACTAACATAACATTTAATGTATTATGAAAATTTATTATTTAGTATTTATTACCCTATAGAATTTTGCAATTTTCTCATAGCACATAAATGTACAGCGATATACTTTAATAGGCCGAAATGGATTGGAACATGAATTACGTGTTTTCTTGAGCATTATTTGTTTTTATTTATTTCTGTTTATTCTTAAAAAAATATAAACGAAAATAAGAAGAAGTGTAATTTTTCCGCAACTTACGTCTAGTTAACTTTATTACACTGTTTTATAAAAGCTTTAAATATCTATTTCAATATTTCTTTACGTTGCCGTCTTGATTGAAATCGATCGGTTCGATGACGCAGATTGTGCTTTCCGGCCACACAGCGAGTGGGTCACAGGTCATCTGCACACCGGGCCGCCTACCCTGCCAACATTCTACTACACATACCACCCATTATCCGACCAATACAATCACATGATCCCATGTCTAGCCGAGTCAAACATCTACGGCACTCCCAAATTCAGCCGTATTATACAACCACGAATGACTAGGAAAATGAGTATGACTTTGGATATTTCAATACGTCGAAGGTTAATTGGACGCAGGCAGCGTATTGTAAAGGAATTAATGCGGGCCGACTAAACGATTATATGACGAGTGAACGTGAAATTGTTTCTTATAAATATTTTTTGAATTGAACGTACGAGAATAAACATTCCAATCCGTGTTGTCCGTGCACATTCTTTAAATAGTTCTGTAAACACAAAACATTCATCAAAATCAAAGTTTATAACGAAAATAGGTAAAAACATTTTTTGTGATTTTTGTATATGTTCTTATATATATATACGCTTGCCAGGCAGACGTTGTTCTGCCCTTTTCGACGACCCTTTATCGTGCCCTCTAAAATCCTAAATTAGCAAAAAAAATTGTGGGTCACTCATGGACAAAAACTATCCTATCTCTCAAGATGGACCAAACTGCACACGGTTTGCAAATTTTATTCTTAAATTTTATTTTTAAATCGGTTAAATAGTTTAGGTGTCCATCGCGGACAAACAACGTGACACGTAATTTACATGTATTAAGATATAATGTGTGTTAAAGTCAAAATGAAAGCACTGAAAGTGTTGTAAAGTGTTTTTTTTCTAATTTCCTCCCTGTACTTTAGTAAAACTGAGAAGTCTACAAAGCTCCCATAGGACGAAAATACATACCGTCGTACCCCTTTTTAAGCATATTGCGAGCACGGATGACTGTGAGATTTGGCATAGGCAAGGATTTTATGGAAAAGGATTGCAGGAAGTTAAAATTTATATTTAACATGCGTTAAATACATGAAATTTAATTTGACTACTGTCGTGATCCACTCCTAACACAAGCAAACAGGAATGCTTAAATGGAATATTAATAGAATTGCGAGTATGTTTTTAAATAATAAGAAAAATAAGTAAATAAAACAACCATTATTTACGTTCGTCCTGCCAATGTCAGACACAATAATCTGCAGTTTATTTACGTCCATACTGTCAATGTCAAACACTTAGTAGCATGTGGTCAAACAGTCGCACAGAGTAGATATTGTTGATAAAGTGAAAAATAAATACTGATTGAATGAGCTGTGATTTTTATGTATTTCAAATGTTTCTTTCTAAATAGTTTATGAAGTGTATGTCAAAGCAAAAAAAAACAGTTAAAAAAGAGTTTATTTTATTTATCTCATATATTTATTTTATTTGTGTTTTATTATTGATTACTGTGTTGTTTGGTTATTATACAAACTAAAAAAATTAACGAGTTACGGCGAATTTCACAACTAGATTAACATTGCTTGTAATAAATCATCACTTAAAACGGCTCCGGCTATTTTGTTTCACAATTAAACTTAAGGTACTTTATTTTAAGAGGCAGTGTTTGGCTCTTAATTCTAGCTTGATTCGATCACACGTGGTAGAGCCACACTGAAGCCTACGGCTGCAGCATGAATGAATCGCGTATACCATAGGGAATAACAATGCTCTCACAGAATAACTAAGTAAAATACTGCTGTGTTTTGTTTAATGGAAACGAGCTATTTCACCTAAGTCCTCAGGGGTGACAATGTATCTGCATTTTGATTTTAATCGAGGATAGATGTAGACGTCTATGAGCTACAGCCTTTACTTACCATCAAGTGGACTGTGTTTGTTTGCCACCCTTAATCTAGGAGAAAAATTGCGCCTATCAGCTTCAACGCGTGGCAGGAGTTAAAAGGAAAAACAATCTTAAAAAAAAAAAAAAATATATATATATATATATATATATATATAATAGGCAAAGCAAGGAAGAAAATGAACACATATATACTTCTCATCAAAAAAATCTACTAAAACTAATTTAGTTTGTTAAAAAATTGAAACACCTAGTTTAATACAAAAGAGTTTTCATTCCATGAAAAAAAAACGTTATTGTATAGCTGGAAATCTGGCCATTACCATGGTAAGCGAAAATTCAAAATTCGAAATTAGAATTT
Organism: Parnassius apollo; assembly: GCA_907164705.1. Lineage (NCBI taxonomy): Eukaryota > Metazoa > Arthropoda > Insecta > Lepidoptera > Papilionidae > Parnassius > Parnassius apollo. The sequence goes on from CAJQZP010000774.1 coordinate 9,478,861, forward strand.
TATTTTTTTATCCTCTAAATGAAATTAATCACTATTTTGAGATAAATGTGCGTCTACAGTTGGAGACCATTTCACGTTTAAAAACTAAAAATTTGCGTTTATCTTTAACGTTTTTGTTTTTAATTTGTTTACTGTGACTTTAAGATGTCTAAAAAAAGTTTTATTTCCTAAAACATATGGATACTTCGCCCACAGAAGCCGCCCAAGTGGTGGCATTGCTGGACTCTGGACTTAGTCAGCGTGTTGTGGCTCGAACATTGCATCTAAGACTGTCATCTATTCATAGAGTCTACAACCGCTATCGAAAAACTGGTATGTTCACACGCCGTTCTGGATCTGGCAGGAATCGGGTCACTTCTGAGAGAGATGATCGATTTATTGTATTAACTTCTTTACGAAACCGGCGCCTTAAAGCATTTCAACTGCAGCAGCTAAAGAGGCAAATCCAAGCGAGAGATCCTGCCCCAGACCCACTTGACCAGCTGAAAAGTGCCATTCAGGAAGAAGGGGACAACATCCCACAGTATGTCATCGTAACTCTAATCCGATCGATGAAAAACCGGATGGAAGCGGTGATAAGAGCTCGAGGAGGGAACACTAGTTATTAAACGTTATTTAATAAAAGCTTTTCAGTTTTTTTTTTCACCTACATGTGTTGTTTTTTTATTGCTTTCCTTCTTCATATCAAATAAGAATGACTCATCAAATGAAACATGAAACCTATGAAAATTTAATTTGAATTTAGAACAATAACATTAGAATTTGAAAACTTCATAAAACTCACTATTAAGCGACATTTGATATTTATTCGTAAATAATAAAAAAAAACTGATAATCCTTACAAAGCGTAAAATTGCAAGCTGTTTCGATTTTTTTGATGAGAAGTATATTTATTTATATTGATTTAGTAAAATGTATAAGGGTAATCAATTGAATAAATAATCAATTCAAGGTATAAACAGCTTCAATTTCGTTAACACTTTATTTCATTACTCTTTTTTTTCACACCGTGCGATATAAAATATTCTTAAAGAGTAAACTCCAATAAACTCCAAAAAAAAAAAAAACATTGGCTATACAAAGTCGTTACCGGGGACAACTTACATTGTCACCAATCTCAGTCATTGAAGTGCTATAAGAAAAAAAACGCTTTGTTTTCGTAAATTATCCTGGGGTTGAGAACTATCTAACCTGTGTAAAAGTCAGGTAGTAAGATATAAATCCTCAGAGCTCCTATCATGAAAGTTACAGGGCCCCAAAGAATACTTCAAGCACACATTTTGCGAATTGAGGTGGTAGCCAATACTATTTGCAGGCTGCCATAGCCGATATTAGAGGACAGTCGGAAAACCGCAACTTCTATGTAATAATACAGCCCACAGCATTACACGAAGAATAAGCCAAGAAATACCAAGTAAATGTATACCAAACTAAAAATATAAAAAAAATACGTGTGGCACTCGGTGACTGCCGCGGTAAAGCTATTGCATAGCATTTTTATCAACTTATGCAATTATAATTATTTATTTATTTTATTTATGCAGTTAAGTCTTTGATATTAAATCAAGTTACACTTATTGAGCGTGGTGACCGATAAGAAAACAATTTTTTTTCTCTTATTGAATAAATGAAAAGTTAATATTGTTTAAAATATTTTTAATATCTTACAATACATGTAGGTTATTCAGGAATTTTTACCACTGAGTTAGCAGCTAGTGTACACGCACACAAACACCGTGCCGAAGTCTGCCGAGTGCCGAAGTCTGCCGAACTAAAACGACGTTAGACGATGCACGGCTTTCAACGCTACACCTCCGTGCCCGTAGGAGTGGGGAGCGTGAGGTTTTTTTTCGTTACGGAATTTCTGGATTCGGTCCCCGCGCTCAAGGCCCGCGATAGAAGCTGTGCAATAGCTTAAAAGCTATGCAATAGCTTAAAATACAACAAAAAATATAAAAAGTTGCAATTAACATAAATCCTCTATACAACAAAAGAAGTAGGTATCCATAAACTTTTAGGAGCTGATGAACAAAGTGGCAAAAAATAAATTTACAAACATGTTATTAAATCCCTACATAAAAATAAAATTGATTTGTCAATCTGGTATATCGAAAATCTGCTTTTTGTTCAGTTGAGGGGAATATGTGCATGTCATTTGGACATGAATAACAATTTTTAAAATTATTGTTTGTTTGTCCGTTTGTCTGTCCAGAAAATCTTCGGAATGGCTGATCTGATTAAAATTAACTTTTAATAACTTAACACTTTCACTGTCCGGTTTTCAGACACAATAGTAAAACAATAGCAATGACCTATATTTAGTGAAAGCAACAGCGAAAGGGTACTAACTGGTAGAAGGTAGAATGCAATGCCAGGAGTGAATTAGGCTATACTCGTATTTTATTTGAAAAACTTCGAGACAATTTTGAGTTGTCAAAAAATTGGTACAGTAAAAATGATCTTTAATAATTATTTTACCTCTAAATAACGCCGCATTGATAAATCTTACACATGCGAAGCCCAGTTATAAATAAAACTCAACATAGAAATTCTAGGGTTTTAGAACTGCGATCGTAAGGAATATAATAAATATAAAAACGTGGTGGGATGTCCGACTAAACGAAGTTTATTCTATACATTCATAATATAGTAAGCGGGGACAATATACAATCAGAGGCTCAACCTGAAATGTGTTCAACCCTCCCACGCAATGAAGCAGAGTTAAGATTATTTTAACCACGTTTAATATTTTATTCGTAATTTTAAAATATCGTTGAGCAATCTGGCTCGTAGTTTTTACATTTTTTAAAAAAATAAATGTCAGGCAATAGCTGAATTACTTGACTCTTATCCATTTTAACTGAATAATATTTGTTATTTTATTAACATGTTTTTTCATTAATCCAATAAAAATGATATAACAAATGATGATATCTGACATTCAAATATGCCTAACAATATTCCTTTTTGAGTTTGACCGTATTTTTTTTAAATTAATAAATATATATAACAAAATACCTCCGAGGTTAATTAAACTACCTATGTTTGTTGGTGATTTTTATTGCAAGATTTTAATGGGTCCTATAAAATTTTCAACTATATTTGAGGATAATAAAAGTTTTTTATTATAACTTTTTAATTGATCCAATTATAAGTAAACACGTGCTAAAGTCAGATCTTTTTAATAGCCGACACGTCGAATACTGCGATAGCTTTCGTACTAATAAATAACATTTTAATGGCTTATCTCTTTATATAATGGTTGCTTACAGTAAGAAGCCTTCCTCGACATGTTTAAATACAAGTAAATTTTAATTAATTAACTATTTTTTAACTCTGTCACTATGAACTTAAAATGTTGTATGAACTCAATACAAAATGTTCTAATTTTTACCACGTATTTTCCGTCCTACTTTGATAGTTTTGATTTCTATCTGCAGTAATATATTATTTATACTAGCGATCCTCTCTAGCTTTGCACGGGTGATTTCTGGATCTTGACAACAACGCCACCTATTGGGTCCAAATGTGTGTATAAACCATCTAGAGACCCATTCAAACACACACAAAAATTTTATCAAAATCAAAGTTTATAACGGACATAGGTAAAAACATTTTAGCAAACAAGCATATGGATTACGGTAAGTCGCATCCCAGGAAAATCCCTAATAAATACAGTCTTGCAAATGCGTTGTGGGCTTCAATAATAGTACCTGGATGAACGAGCTTTGTTCGGTTTTTTTTTTTGAAATTACCTACATTTATAAATTACATACGAAGCAATTAGTTTTATTAAAATTTTCGTATTTTTAAAAAATACTAAAAAAAAGGGAGTGAAATAATAGATTTTCTCACAAAAGAAGGGAACTTGAAAAAAAGGGAAAAAAGCTATACCAGAGACAGGACGCGAACCACGGAACTTCGATATCACGCCCGACCGACATCCCACCCTGAGCTATAACGATCGTTAATGATCTGTCGAAATTAACCTTCTTATATTGTAGCAGTTTTTTTATTGCCTGAAAACACGAACAAAAGGACATTTTCTAAAAATAAATCCTAGCTAGATCGATTTATTGCCCCCGAAACTCCCTGGACACTAAATTTTATGAAAATCGTTGCAGCCGTTTCCGAGATTCTGATTATATATATATATATATATATATATATATATATATATATATATATATATACAAGAATTGCTCGATTAAAGGTATAGGATAGATATAGATTGAATAATATGTGACAAGCATTTCGATAACTAAAGAAAGTCATAAAGAAGTAGTGGCGTAATGGTGATTTTTGATCATTTTACGTGATAAATAGCAATAATATGCGTTGAAGAGTTATGGGGCATTCCATATTTCTTTAAAAATAGAAAGCTTGTCTCAGTAGTCATTACTGAGACAAGCAGTCATAAAAAAATCGAAGCATTTTTACGACCGATTTCAACAGAAGCAGTCCTATCAAAACCAAAGCATGTACGACCGACTCTCGCAAATCCGATTCGATATTTTTATTTAGATTTGCATCGTAGTAGTCACGCTTTGGTCATAATATGGTTGCAGCAGGATTGGGTCGGCTCGACATGGGAAGGACCACACTCTCACAGAATACTAGCGTGAAATAGCAGCTTTTACGGTAGTAAGCTAATTCTAACGGTGAAAATAGAGAACCGCAGACCCTAGAATTCTTAGCCTTTGGAGAAGGGTTCGTTACGAAGTCAATCACGATTATCTATTATAATTAAAAGTAAATAATAGTATCTAAGATTAAAGTTATACTTTTGACGTCTATGTGTTTTATTTTGACAGAAAAATATAATATGTTAAAAGTTTATATGAATTGTATTTGTAATAATTATTTGTCGGCGGCAAACATAAAATTTATTCAAACTGTGGGTAAATTTTGCATGAAGGATTTCGGGGGACTGTTCAACTTTCGTCTATGAATTTTTACACGTTTCTCATGAAAATTTATTCTGTAAGTCGCGTGAATAACTAACTGCACAAGCTTAACTGTTATAACAGTTATTTAAAAAACCCGATGGCATGAAAATGTTTACTGAAAAGATAAGAAATATACCTTATGTCACTTCCGCAACTAAGGAGAACATTAAAAAAACCTTACCTTCCTTTTAGAGCAGTCGGGTATTTAGAAGTAAATAAATGGATGGTTAAAAGCGGCCCCACAGGAAGTGGACCTGGTCGAGCCCCGAAGGTTCGATAAAAAATGAGATTGACTTCATTATGACGACCAGACGTTCAAGTGTTCAGTGTCAACTGTTCAGTGATGTCTCAGTGACCGCAAGGGTGAAAACCGGCAGCGATCACCGAATGGTTAGAGGCACACTGAACTTAAACGTTAAGTTGGAGAGGTCTCGTCTAATGAAGTCAACGCTCCGTCCCCCTCGTGCTCTGATCCAGAATCCCGAGACTTTTCAGCTCGAGTTACGTAACCGCTTTCAGTGCCTAAAAGATTGCAATGCAGTGGACGATATGAATAACAAGCTCGTGGAAACTGTCCATGCGGTCGGAGCTAAGTTCTGCAAGACCCGCCGAAGAAGAACACAAAAACTCTCCGATCACACTCTTAATCTCATGGCTGTTAGACGGGAGATGAGGCTGCAATCGTCAACAGATTTGACAGCATACAGGCAACTGAACAGACAGATCTCCAAATGCATGCGGCAAGACTTACGCAACTTTAATACTGCTCGTATTAAAGAAGCGATCGAGCGGAACCAGGGCTCCAAAGTCTTTGCCAGAGATCTGTCTGCCAGAAAGAGCCAACTGTCAAAGCTGAAGACTGAGTGTGGCAGCATCGTTTCCGGGACACCTGAGATTTTGAGTGAGATTGAGAGGTTCTATGGGCAGCTGTACACATCATCGTTGGAGCCACACGCAAGTGTAACGATACAAGAGCAAGTCTTACCCGACACTATTCCGATGATATCCCGGACGTCAGTCTGAGCGAGATTAGAATGGCTCTCAGCACCTTAAAACGGCAGGGCCCCAGGCGAGGATGGAATTACAGCGGAGCTTCTGAAAGCGAGTGGAACACCGGTACTTGAAGTCCTTCAGAAGCTCTTCAATTCCGTCATCCATGGTGGCACTACTCCGGAGGCGTGGAGCAGAAGTGCGGTGGTCTTGTTCTTTAAGAAAGGCGACAACGCTCTCTTGAAGAACTACAGACCAATTTCCCTTCTGAGCCGCGTCTACGTGCTGTTTTCGAGAGTCATTACGAATCGTCTCGCACGCAGACTCGACGACTTCCAGCCTCCTGAACAAGCCAGTTTCCGAAAAGGCTTCAGTACCATAGACCACATACATACCCTGCGGCAGATTGTGCAGAAGACCGAAGAGTACAATCTGCCACTTTGCCTGGCGTATGTGGACTATGAGAAAGCCTTTGATTCCGTCGAAATTTGGGCGGTGCTACAGTCCCTTCAGCGGTGCCAAGTTGACTGTCGGTATATCGAAGTGCTGAAGTGTTTGTACAGTAGGGCTACGATGGCTATCCGAGTACAGAACCAGAGTTCGAAACCTATCCAACTGCAGAGAGGTGTAAGACAGGTTATACCCAACCCAAACTTTTCAAGCTACTGGACTGGAAAGGATACGGTCGACCAACCTCGATACGATGCTTATGTCGAGGACCTTAGCACTATCTCAATGACCTCAATGGTTCTCCCAACGATAGGTCTTATGAACATGGACTAAACAAAGATTATGTTCAATGTCCATGTCACACCTATGCCGGTAGTTGTGGGGAGCACTATGCTCGAAGTTGTTGACGAGTATGTTTACCTGGGACAAATAGTCCGACTAGGTAAGTCCAACTTCGACCGAGAGGTCAATCGACGGATTCAACTCGGCTGGGCAGCGTTCGAGAAATTACGACACATCTTCTCGTCAGGTATACCTCAATCTCTGAAAACTAAAGTGTACAACCAGTGCGTGTTGCCAGTGATGACTTACGGATCAGAGAAGTGGTCCTTCACTGCTGGCCGTATGAGGACGCTCAAGGTCGCTCAGCGAGCTATGGAGAGGGCTATGCTCGGAGTTTCTCTGCGTGATAGACTCAGAAATGAGGATATCCGCAGTAAAACCAGAGTGACCGACATAGCCCAACGGATTAGTAAGCTGAAGTGGCAATGGGCCGGCCATATAGCTCGAAGAACCGATAACCGATGGGGAAGAAATGTTCTCGCGTGGCAGCCTCGTACCGGTAGGCTTAGTGTAGGGCGACCCCCCACTAGATGGAGTGACGACCTGGTAAGACATGCAGGAAGTCGATGGATGCAGGTGGCTCAGGACCGTGCTTTGTGGCGTTACTTGGGGCAGGCCTATGTTCAGCAGTGGACTTGTGGAGGGCTGTAATGATGATGATGATGAAATGGATGGTTAAAATTAAATTCTCCTGATGATTTCTCTAAATGTTTAAATATAATACTTTTGACATAAGTTTATTTTGTGTGGTCACTATAATTATTTTTCTAAGTATGTATAAATAAAGTGTTATAATACATTTTACAACTTTTGATGGATTTGATTTTTTCGAATCAATTGGCTTCAGCAAAAATAAAATTATAAGTACTACACTAGCAATTTTAAAATTCGTTGTTATCTTTTTAGTACAATTTTACTACACGCAAGGGTACTGACGAAATTCGATCATTCAGAAAGCAACACCCTACATCTGTCATATTGATGGATTCTTTTGTTGCTTAAAGGTTGAATTCGCCACATAGGCACCTAAATCGTTCCTTAGGAAAAGTCATATCTTATTTATTTATATATATTTATTTTTATATTTTCACTAAAATAAAAAAGATAATACTTTTTTATTCCATTGTTAGTACCCAGGGGTGACATCTTATCTGACATCTACATTTTGATTTGACATTTTGATCTAATCAAGGGTAGATATAGGTTCCTATTGGTCCACAGCGTCCACCTACTATCATGAGGACTATATGCTCATTTGTCCCCCCAATTCTATATAAAAATATTTGTCAGCGGGATATCGAAGAGGACAAAACATGACATGACATGAAAATTTGTTAATGCACCTAGAACTAGACCTAGGCTGTTTCTTGTAGCTCATCGTTGAAATCAATACGCGACGATATAGCGCCAGCAAGTCCGGCCACCTAGATAACATGTAAGCGTCTTAATACATTAAACTACTCTGGAAAGGATATGTCTCGTATTCGCTTCACTCAGCCCTAATAGCGGTATAGAAAAATTATTCGCTGCCAGCCAAAATTTTAAATCGCAGTTTACGGTATCACCGACTCACTTGGCGTAGTCCTGCTTACAGTAGACCTGCCGATCGCGCAGAAAGCAGGAGGGGTGTCGGTCCAGCTGTACCGCACAAACGCAGCAGCGAAGGCAGCCCGTGTGCCACGCGCCGCCGCCCACTTCCAGCAGGAACCGGTCCGCAATCGGCTCCCCGCACGCGCAACAAGTGCGGTGCTCCGTCTGATAATAAAAAAGTTATATTAATATGTATATTTCAATTTATATTAGAATTTTAACCGAAAATTACAATATCGCTGATTTTCAAAGCCCCACCATACAATCCAGCGGACGGACAGAGCCACGAGTCTTAACACACATAAGCTCTTACATATCAGACGATAATTATTATATTATTATTATAATTCCATTCCCAGCTATGGGAAGCAGCACCAAAGTACCAAATAAGCGTTTGGTGCTAAAAACTGAAAAGCTTTTAAAACCTTGAAGCTCACTGCCATTTACGTAATTTTTGAAATATTCAATTATTTTATTAAATCGTATGGATCTAGTCTTTTCCATACACATGACTGTGAAGAAGTTTTTGGCCAAGAACTAAAAAGTTTTTTGTGAGTTCATGGACTTGAAAAGGCTTATGACGGAGAGGACAGGGAAGTGTTATGGCAAATACTGAACTCATTTAGTTTGAGTGCTAGGTTGACATAGAAATTAAAGTCTCTTTATAGGACTGACTGACTCAGACTGGTTTGGCTCCGTGTGGATCCGTAAAGATGTCAGTTATCTGGTGAAGAATAGAATAAATGCTGTCATTAAGGAGTATGTTAAGGCTGAATCTGAATGACAAGCTAAAAAAATTGTGTGATAAGAGAAATATGTGGTTTGCAAGATGATGTTATGACCCGGATTATGAAACAAATGCTTCGTGATTTAGTTATGTAGAAAAAATGAACGAGGAAAGAGTGACAATGAAATGCTATGCTGAGTCGAGAAGGGATGTATGCGTAGGTATATGGATGTAAAGGAGATGAGATAGGTATGGCAGGACCGGGCTAAATAGTGCCTGTCTACCCCTCCGGGTGACAGTCGTGAGTGTTTATGATTTATCTCATTTGGTAGTTCAGGACTAAGTGCTTGCTGTAAATTTCACATTACGTGAACAACATGGAAATGATCCCCACTAGCATCAATGCAAATATTTATTGCGATTTAAAGTGCTGATTTTTCTCGTGCTCCACGGGGAAGGAAAACATTGTGTGTAAACCTGTTTGTACGAGAAACTTTAAAAACAAATACATTTTTGACTATTCTAAGCCAGTACTTGACTACTATCCTACCTTATGGTAAGTAGTGATGTAGCCGAAGATGATATTAAAGTGCACTGCCTTAAAAAAAGACTATTCACTCTTACCTTGAAGACGTCGACATTTGAAACTCAGGCAAGGACTACCCAGACATCTGCTTCTATTGAGCAGCATAATGACTTGACATTCAGTTTGGAAGACAATAGAGGTAATCTCTAGCACTTATAGTAATTTAGAATGGAGCTTACTTAATAATTACAATTTTACAAAATTATAATAAAATTTGTTTACACCTCATGCATCAAAAATACAAGGCATGATAGGCAAAGAGCTAGAAATTGAATTGTTCCTAACTAGCAACAATATTCATATTTTATGTATTACTGAACAATGGTTAAAAGCTTATAACTTAATGTTTAACTTCAGTAATCACCAGGTGGTCAATTCTTTCAATAGAGAAACGGTTTTAAGAGGTGGCTCCTTAATAACCAGTAAATTATTATCATGAACATAAAGATATTGTGAGTTTATCTGTTGAGCGAACTGCAAAAATGGCATGTGTTGAGTTTGAACACCTAATTGTTGTGAGCGTCTACAGACCTATATGATACTTTTGAAAAAAAATGTGGAGGAATATTTTGTTAAGCTTAATAAACGGACTAAATCTGTTGTAATATGTGGAGACTTTACTATCAATCTCCTAGAAGCTTCTTACATCAATATTAAATTTAGATCATTGTTTGAATCATATAATCTTTTAAATTTATTTTTGGAGTCAACGCGTTTTGTTGAATCTAGTGCAATATCTATAGAGATAACATTTTTACAAATGTTATAATTCATAAGTTGAGTTCTGGTCACTGTGGACACTTAGTCTCGTTACCTTATGTTCACAAAAAGCAAGTAGATGAAAAAGTTGTGTATGTTCCAGTAAATGCACGTCGCTTGGAGAAGTTTAGAAGTAACATAGTAAAAAAACTTCCATCCCTTTCATACCAGAATAAACCAGATATTTTGTATGGAAAATTATTTAAACTTATTTGCATTGAATGTGATATTTTTACTTCTAATACATTCTCCTTGAAAAATCGCAAGGCTTTTAATGAATGAGCGACAGAAGGAGTCCATAAGAATAGACAAAGTTTATATGAACTTTGCACTGAAAGGTCATATAATCCTAGCGTAAATTTTTTGAAATATGTAAAAAAATATTCCAAATACTTAAAAGAGTGTGCTCCATAGACAATTCTTTGTATTTGAGCAACAAAATAAAGACGACCTCTAATAAAATTAAAATAACAATGAGTATAATTAATAGTGAAATGGGTAGTTTCAACTCTCGCAGTTCACACTACAACAAAGTAAGTATTGCAAAAGTTGTCAATAATAGTATGAGTTCTTCCGGATCAATAGTACAAATGGAAGTAACTCAGGGCTCTATTTTCGACCCCTTTCTGTTTCTTGTATACATTACTGACTTACCTTACATATTAGGGGATAACCATGGTATAGTATTATTTGGTTATGATTCATCGTTAATTTTCAAATTAGAAAGACAATTATTAAAATGTCACGAAGTAAAAAGATGCTATATCTAAATTAGTAAATTTGTTTCATGTTAACAATTTGCATTTAAATGGTACCAAAACTAAATGTATGATATTTTAGCTCTAAATGTTAAACATCTAAATACAAATGTAATTTTAAATGGGTAGGAACTAAGTCTTGTCGATACCATCATGTTTCTTGGAATCGCACTAGACACGAAGCTTTAATGGAATCCTATATATCAAAACTAAAAAGTAAAAATATTAGAAGTCTTACAACTGTTGAAACAGCTCGTCTAGTTTTCTTTAGATATTTCCACAGCATTTGCTATGGGGACAAGCGACTGACACGAAAATTTTATATGTTTTACAGAAGAGGGTCATAAGAACGATCTATGAATTAAAACTTAAAGAGTCGCTTAATCAAAAATTTAGGGAAACTTAATATACTAACTCTGGCCTCTCAATACATTTATGAAAATGTAATGTACGTACACAAAAATAAAAGTAGTTTCACAAAAATAAGTAAAGTAAATACTACGAACAGATACAAGCTAGTAGTACCAGTCACTCGACTCCACCGAGTCAGTAAATTAATCTTGGAGCGATTTATATGCTTTTACAACAAAATCTCAGAAAATATACAAAATTTAAGCGGCACAAAATTTAATAACTTTATTAAACCAAGTTTTTATAAAATTGGTTAATTACAATATTAAGTCATTTATAGATGATAATAGCTCCTGGGAAAGGTGATCACTGCCATGCTATTTCTAATTTGTTTTGTGTTGTTAATTGTAATATGCATGATTGTAAGCTGTTATTTTTTAAAGTCCCGCTGGGTTTCTTGCTGGTTCTTCCCAGGACAGAGATTTTTCCAGACGAGTGGTAAATTAAAAAAGTGACTTTTAATAAGTTGTTTATAATCTATATTTAATAAAAAACAAAGTTTCTGTTTCTGTTTCTGTAATCGGATGGTACAAGAAATACTGACAACTTATGGCATGTACGCAACCCAACACGTTTTAGGCAACACAAAGCAGAAATGTTTGTAGATATATCTATAGGCGGTATATTATAAAAAAGTGAAGTAATATTTACCTTATTGTATTTCTTTTACAAAAATAGGAGTAAAAAACATGAACATGGGGAAGACCTTGCCCACCAGTGGTCTTTTATGAGTATGTATATATGTTGAACCATTTTTATTGCAACAATCAATCAATCATTGAATCAAATATACGTGATGACGAATAAATGTATAAAACAGTGACACATGTGTTTTTTTAAGTAAGGGTGATAAATGATATGCGCAGCAAAGAATTAGTAATGTACTCTTTACGTGCTGTTTTTTTTGTTCTTAATGATATAGTAAGTATATATGAGTACATACTATGCTATTAGAATATCGCTATAAATTTCACAAGTTATTTCTTCTGATAAAAAGCATTAATCTTATAAGTGTAAAATACTATAACCAATAAAACTTGTTAAGACTAGTGCCTCATGGATGGTGCAAAGCTTGCATTATATGTACCTTAATAGGTTCTGTATATGGGGTATGTCTAGTGAAAGTGTCAAAATACCGGTGTATTGTTACAACGAGGCCTAAGATGATATGTCTCCTTATCAGTAGGAATCTCACAAAATGGCACCAATTTCTTGTAACTTACCTGAGTCCGATATAGTACATGAATTCAGAATAACTAATATGAAAATCATGTTCGTGTGGCTCAGTTTCAGAGTAAGTACAAATGTAAGTGCTTAGTTTAATATGTGTACTATTTATATAATGAGGATATCCGCAGTAAACCCAGAGTGACCGATATAGCCCAACGGATTAGTAAGCTAAAGTGGCAATGGGCCGGCCATATAGCTCGAAGAACCGATAACCGATGGGGAAGAAAGGTTCTCGAATGGCAGCCTCGTACCGGTAGGCGTAGTGTAGGGCGACCCCCCCACTAGATGGAGTGACGACCTGGTAAGATATGCAGGAAGTCGATGGATGCAGGTGGCTCAGGACCGCGCTTTGCGGCATTACTTGGGGGAGGCCTATGTTCAGCAGTGGACTTGTGAAGGGCTGTAATGATGATGATGATGATTATATAATGACGGATTTATGACGTAATCGTCTAATAAACATGTACTGATCAGTAACTTTAGGAATAATAATGTCCTCCAGACCGAAGTTCGGTCATTGAGGCCAGTCTCAAGTCTCAACAGAGACTAGCCATCTGCGCAGGACAATATCATAGTGTACGAATGTGTGCACAGGAACACATGCACACTCTATCTCCTCATTCTCACAGTCCAATGGGACGCAAATTCAACGCAACCGTGGAAGGATCAGGCTTTTTAGGACCTAATGCTTAACGTGTTTTAAAGGCACGGGGGTGAACCACCGCCAAAATCCTTTATGAAGTTATTCTATTCCTTTTTTTAAGTTTCCTCACAAAATGCACAGTAACTGGTTATGACACAATCCGTGAATCGAACACAGGAACAGTTGCGCTTACATCCACTAAGCCTACGACGCAGTCATGTAGGTAGGAAGAATACTAAAGTTAACTAAACTTGATTGGCTGTACCTATTGTTTGAAAATGTAATTTATTTACAGTAAAAAAAAATTCATAACTCTATTAAAATTTAAATCCCGCTACGAAGTTCCAAGTAACCACAATGTAAAATGAAATTATTTAGACAATAATTGTACAGAGCTACATGTGTTTGCGCGGACAAAGCCGGGGCGTGATACTGTTTATTTGATTTGATCGTTCGCCAAGGGGAGGGGGAAGCGGGTAATCTAATAGAGCCGTTGCACAAACACAACACCCCCTTTGATTCGCGCGTCGCTATAATCAAACGTTGGCCAAATTGATTTAGTCAAATTTTTATGGTGTGACTGAATTTAATATCTATTTTATTTCTCCAGCATTTACGTGCTATAAAAGGGTTGTTGCAAACTATTACTTACGCCTACTATTATTTAGAGTTCATTATCCTTAAACGTTACCTTTAACGGCAGTATAGTAACATAGTCCGTTTAATAATCGTAACAACTGCTACGAAACAGTATCTGGAATAGCTGGGTATTGGGTTTGACATTGACAACCGCAGTTTTTTTTTATAATGTTGGGTTGTTACCAGGAATATGCTGTAGCCCATCACCTGTTTCAGAATCTCTCTATCGCCTCGTTTTCTTTTCTATACTATTTGTATAGAATAAAATTTGGAAATGTTTGTTTATAATGTTAAAATAACAGCTTTTTACTAAATGTATATGAAAGTACCTATATACGGTAGCTATAACCAAAAAAAAAAACAATTTATTTCATCTTTGTCTATCTGTCCGTCTGTTTGTTTCGACTAATCACCGAAATGGCTACACCGATTTTGGCGGGACACTGGCAGATGTTATAAGGAGTAGCTTAGGCTACCTTTATTTTAGAAAAAGAATTAGGGTATCGTGCAAAATAAACTAAAACCCATGAAATCAAATTGTAATTAAAAGCGGTCTAGGTGCGACCCAAGAGGCCCACACAACTAACTTCCCAGTGTAAAGAATAAAAATATATGTTTTAATATTTTAAACAATTTTTCATTCGGCACAATAAACGACTTGACCGATTTTGCTCAAAACTTAATGAGGTCTAAGTTACATAATTATGCGTTAATTGAAACTGGTCCCATGTCAATATCGCTCTTTGTTCTGGAGATACACGAGTCGAAAATTAAATCCGAACATACATGTATACGTAAATACATTGAAACGTGAAGATATGTAGGAATTTCTAATTTGCAAAGTCGGACCCATTTCAATAACTGTCCACTGGGAAGTTAATAAATTCCACACGGCAAAGTCACGGGGAACAAAGTCACCATGGCATCTCTGGGCAGGTCTTGAAATACTGGTAAATGGGTGGTAACACCAACGCCAAATAAAGGTAGGCAGGGTTGGAAGTACCACCAAAGGGCGGTAACATTACCAATGCCAGAAAAGGTATAATATACTTGTTTTTTCATAGAATAAGAGTGACAATCGATTACAGTCTTCCAGATGGTAAATGGATGCTGTAGCCGACAGCCATCTACGTCAATCCTCGATAAAAACTTACGACACCGACGAGAAGGTATGTTGGATATTCTTACACTACACGGTGTGTCAAGATTTGTTATAAGAATTATTGATTTTCCCGTCTAGATTCGATATAACCTTTTCCGTGTCTATGCATTAATGAATATTTTGATAAAAATATTATTTATATTGTGTGTAAAACTTCGGCCTGCCTATCTAACTTAATTTTTTTCCATTATTATTTTTATTATTTTCTTTTTATTATTGTTTTTTTTTTGTTGACGTTATGATTATTAATTGCATTGAATTTACAGGATGTTCAAATAATATAACCCGATAATGCAACTTATTAATGAAATCTAATATTGTAGTTTAATAATATTTAATAAGGTAATTTAATAATTTTATTATTGCTACGTCCAAACTGGGTTCAAATGCGGACTATTTTTATAAAACATCACATTTATTGTTACCATTTGATTGCAATAAACATTATGATTATGCATTGAACTAACATGTACACATACTAGAACAGACGCCGCGAACAAAATCTGTGAGGCAGTGCGGGAAGCGTGGAAGGAATACAGAGTACCATTTTTTGAAACAGACTAAGTTTGAGCCCATGGGCTCGAATGCGTAGCAAAAGAGCAAGTCTCGACGTCTCTTCTAGTACACCACTCATTACGTCTATGTTACTGCTTGAACATGTAGCGGTTCAGGGCGCGTGGCGTTCATATCGAGTACAAAGGACGCGTCGCTATGCGCTGCCGAAATCTCACTACTTAGGTCTATTCTATACCATTGCTTTTCGTAAGCGTCGCGAGTGATGTGTATAAATAACACGCTATCATATAATATCGGCGGCTCAAGTTGTTTGACTGCACGCCCAGCGAAACACTCTTTTATGTGGGAAGTGCACTAACATAATATTAGTAATGTTCACTGCTATGCGGACGACAGCGCTGGTGATGGTTTATACATCCATGCTCATACATCCATGCCCATGCATGCATGATGCTTTGTACACAGGGAAAACGTCACCGAGTACCGGTACAAACTTATGTCTGAAGTCGAGACATTATTGAACAGTCTCGGATTGTGGGCTACTAAATCTAGTCCAATTCAATCCCCAGAAGACACAAGTTTTCGCGTTTACCGCTAAAGAGAACCTCTTTGTCGTATCTCCTGAATTTCGGGGCATTTCCCTTGTTACCTCAGCCAGTATTAGAATCCTCAGCGTCGACATACATGAACGTACAGTTTCGTGGTCTCTTAGAAGAGAATGCCAAATTGGCCTTTAAAAAGCTTGGCGTGCTCAGCAGAGCGTGATAGTATTTCATGCCAGTACACCGCCTGCTACTTTACAAGGCGAAGGTTTGGCCTCACATGGAATACTGTTCACATTTCGGGGCTGGGGCTCGCCAGTGCTAGCTCCTTCGATCGGCTTAACTCATAGGCGCTGCGAAAAGATGTTGCATCTTTTTGCAAATGCTATCGTAAGTATTTACCACGGGGAGTGCTCAGACGAATTGTTCGTATTAATTGCAGCCTCTCAATTTCACCATCGCACATCGCGACAGAACTCGAGATACCATCCTTACTATCTGGATGATTGGCGGTCCACTAATGTGCGATTTACAAGAAGTTATCTTCCACGAACAACTTCCTTGTGGTAACGACTACGAAGAAGACGATGAAGACCCGCCGAGTGTCTGGTTGTCCGATGGTGGAAAGGAAAGGGAGGATTTAAAGCGCGTAATTCCTGCGTACACTTTTCGAAATACATCCTATAGAATACCGAGAATTAGGATGCCCTCCTTTGGATGTAGATCATTAGGCGGCCTGTTAGCGTTAATGATTAAATAACAGGTACTTAATTTAAGCGTCTACATACTATAGATATTTTTTATTATCCACGATTTGACGATTATATTCAACTGTGAGTACAAAATCGAACAGTCATAAGATATACCGCTATGTTATAAGCACTTAGATTTACGACTTTACGATTTATTACAAAGATTTTAAACAAAAAAGACAGCATCAAACAAGGAAATAACCGATTCTTAATATAAATCGGAATATTTTATGCATACATAGAGCACATGATCCTAAATTAGTATAGTATAGTAAGTTTAATGGAAATAGTACTTATTTAGATATTTCAAAAATTCAAATCGATCGTTAAAATCATTTATAAACCTGGAAACGTTTCCGTGCGTCATTCTTGTTTTGGTTAAAAGAAGAGTATTGTTTTTTTTATAAAGTTAAATACGCAATGACTGTATCATTCCGCGATCAAAAGCCCTCGAGTTTACAGTACTATAATAAATCTTCACTCTATCCCCGCTCTATAACAACCGTGTCGTATTCACATAGCGGCGAGATGTAGCACCGGGCTAGAACTAGTCAACAATACGGGACAATATTAATGCTGTTACCGACACCCCAAAACAAATTTACAGTATTTTGTTAGCAATAAATATACTGTGAACACCCGTCAAGTAGTAAGTAACGCCCCGGTGCAAGTTGCGGCATTCGCACAAGGGTTGGCTGATTCAGTGTGATTTGAAAAACCATTTTATTATACGTGTTTTATGTACATATTTTATATTTGTATGGCTTCACGTCTACGATGGTTAAGGGGAGTGAAAAACTTCGCAAATACTAAAACTCCGTTGTATTATAAGTGTTTGTAAAAAGTGATTTAGTACATTATTTATATTGTCTCCCACGTACAAGATTACAGATTAATAAAATATTTTTAATAGCTCTCATTCAGCCATTTTTAATTTTAAACAATATTTGTAAGATTCCTGGACCTATAGAAGGATCCATCCTACCCCACCTGGTTACTTAGTCACCCTATGTGGTGCCCATCAAACTTTTCGTAACAAATTTCTTAAGAGTCCCATTGAGGGGGCACATAATGGCGCCCCGGTGGCCGCATTGTCCCCGGTCTTCGCTTGACGTCTGTCTTTTTTGTGACACTTCTCTCGCACCCGGTGCTAGCTGAGCTACTCGCGCATAATGACGTTGTTTGAGTATATTTAACACGACATTTAGAAGGGTTTGTTTATTCTACCTTTGCTTAAAATTATGCTAATGCGTGACATCTCTTTATATGACGGCTTTGTAAACGCTTGGAGTATCTCCTACCTGCTTTTTGACCTATAAATCTTTTTAGATTTGTGTTATTAAAATAAATCCTGACTGCATGTGAGCCACGAACAAAGTCAAAGTTAAAACATGGTAAAGCCATGTTGCAGCTATACTATGGTGGCAACTTTTTACTGTTAACGAGGTATTTCATCTTAGGTATAAGTCAAGACAGCACTTAGTTTTAGATGTTTAGGTCATAATATCATACATTGTGCTCATTTGTGACTAAGAAAAGTTATTATTTAATAGAAATTGTTGTATATAAAAATTATATATCGACTGTTTTCAAGAAGCATGATATTAATCAAATTTACGCACTATTCGTAACATTTGATTTGATAGAACACACCTCAAAATTCATCAAAATCCACGTACAAAACGTACCTACGATCGAAACGACATCGCAGTCGATTTCTCTGACAATTGCAAAAGCTCGCAAACTTCCGAAATCAAAAGGTATAAAATGACACATTGCCGCAAAATCCCTTTTGTGGCATCATGGATATCTAATAATGGTTGACAAAGCCGGCAACGGCCGTCTACGGATATGCTGAATAGATTTGTAACCCAGACGTCACGAAGCGCGTATTGTGCGATGAGTTAGCGGGCGTGACTGTTTCACTATTTCACGATACACATAACTGAGCCCTTTTAAAACAATCTGTGAACGTATGAATGACAATTTGATTCTATTTTGAAAATAATTTCATCAAGTAAAAGTTATTTTTTTCTTTATCAGACAGTTTTTACGGGTCGATCCACAGTTGCACATTGACCTCATCCGCTTTACGAAGGAGTAGCCTATTTCGCCACGGTTGGCAGGCCGTTTGTCGTTTCGCGTATATGAGACACCTACATCAATCGGAGACCATCTTTCTGACTATTCCATAGCAACCTATTACGATACCTATGGGAAGAATTATATTTTTTAAGTGGTAGCTCGGATGGTTAGGGCTCACTGTAAATTTCACAGTACGCGGGATAATCGACTTCGATCCCCGCCGGCACCAATGGAATTGTTAATGGCAATTTTGAGTGCTGTTTTACCACGTGGTCGGCAGTGAAGGAAAACATCGTGAGGAAACTTATATGTCTGAGAAATAAGAAAAGAAATATGTCAAAGACATGTGAATTTCGCCAACAGGTATTGGGGCAGCGCGGTGGACACTTCCTTACCCTAAAACCCTCGCAGAAATGAGG
This sequence comes from Parnassius apollo, assembly GCA_907164705.1. Taxonomy (NCBI): domain Eukaryota; kingdom Metazoa; phylum Arthropoda; class Insecta; order Lepidoptera; family Papilionidae; genus Parnassius; species Parnassius apollo. The sequence continues at coordinate 9,498,411 of CAJQZP010000774.1, forward strand.
AGAGGCCAGTGCTCAGCAGTGGGATGTAATAGGCTATACTTAAACTTTTTTTTAAACGTTACCCTCACACTAGGATTTTCTTCTATCTGTGAAGGCAGCTTACAAGTACATAAATTGCACAAGGACAAACATCCAGACCCGGAACAGTTATTTATAGGCCATATAAATACTTCTCCCGGATGTAACGGATGATCAAAAATGGCATAATATAAATACTCCTAGGATTTTTTTTAAGAAAGACTAGACTTATATTTGCACATTTTATTTACAGTGCCTTTCCTTTATCAGAAAATTCATTGAATTTTTTAAACAATACTGTGATTTGTGCATACCAAACAATCTGTATACTTTTTTAACCTCTCGTCTGTAAGGTGACAGAATTAAGCCAGAAAAAAAGCCGCGTCTGTGGGCTGCCTGAATTCTGCCATTACTATACGATCGTATTTAACGAACACGAACATAAACGCAAAACTTTGTGTTTACTTATCTCTCGGCGCAATAAGATTCACGATCTTGTTCACTATGAACTTAGCTGTATGCTATATAATTTATGCTAGCAATGTCTAAAGAACCTTAAAATGTGGAGGTCACTTTTGTATGTATATTGATAAAAAAGTGAAGATTAGTTGGTTTAGAATGAAAGTTTTAAACATCGTTTTGCTGAAAAATTTGTATGAAAAGCATTGGGATTTTTGAATAGATCTGTTAAAATATGTACTGTTGATGTAATTAAATGCTTATTATAATTAAAAATTTGTTTATTTTTATTTTTTACATAGGTATAAATAAATATAATAAAAATTATTAAAAAATAATCATTATTATATAATAACAGATTTATCATATTATTGCAGTTGTATAATTAAAAAAAAATAGGAACAGAAGTTAATTCTGAGTAATGTTTAAAGACAATGAAACCTTAATTTAAAATAGAAGTGAAGATATATTAGAATTCAGCCACCACAGACATCACAGTTTCCATTTTGATTTCCTTACAGATGAGAGTATAAGAATATAATAGTGATAAACGAATACACAGTCCACCTGATGGTAAGTGAATGTTGTGGTCCATAGACAATAGACATCTTTATTTATCCTTGAATTTTCAAAATACAGATCAATCCAAAGTCACTCCTAGGGTTAAAAAGATGGAATGCCTTGTTTCCAGTGGAAAGGGTCTTCAGTTCTTTACACACACAATACGAAACAGCCGTATTAAGCAATCATTCTCCAACGAATGGAGCTTGGTGGAACAAGCCATTCGTGCTACGTTCGGCAGCGTACCTCTACCACTAAAAGTATATGCCTTTCTGATTACTGTCTAGCAAGACTGATGAGTTAACCTGATCATCATCATTACTCTTGAACATCGACTTATTGGCCTTCTTAAAGATTACCATGGATACAAATAGCTTATGATTTTTTTATCGCTACAAGTGCCACCAGGACTCCACTTCATATAGTTGGGAGTTGCCCAACACTGCGGAAGCTAGACCGAGGCTGCCTACTCGCTCTGCTTTCTTTCCCACGCTTTTTCATTTATCGTACAAGGAAAATAGAACAATAACATAATATTCTTATGTTTGTTTTATAAACAAAGTTTTTTCAAAAGGGATTTTTAATAAATGTGTTATGGACCGCATTCGTACCATTTATAATTCAAGAATTTAAATTGTTACAATTCCGCACCTGCTGACATTGTTTATTTATATTTCTCCATAACTACCAAAAAAAGTTAATCAATAGAATCTTTATTAGCCTTATTTTAAAATTAACATCTGCTACTTGTAGTAGTAGATTCTATAACAGTAACGGGTTAACGAGTGCTCTATCAATCTTTTTGTAAAAACTGAAAAATTTAGCTTTGGATATGAACTTCAACAAAACAAAATAGCTGCCCATGCTACGTTATTAAGTTATAACATAATATAGCTTGGTGTTTTATTGCATTAAATTACGTGATCTCTATATATAAAAATCAATATTTATAAATTATAGTAATTTATAAATTACAAAAATCTATTTATGTTTTCATTACTCGAATGTACATCATAAACTAAAAACAGGGGTAAGACATTCAGAAAGTTGATAGATGCAGATTAAGATGTGGATTAAAAGTCATGTTTCGTAGAGTTCATTCGAGGAAGCCTATGCTCAGTAGTGGGCATGTATCACATGTAATCGTTACGAATGATGACAATAGTTATTATATTAATGGCAAAGCATTTGGTAAAAGTAGCAAATAAACTTCAACTGTATTTTCGTAACACATTGTTATAATATTATGAAATTATCTTATTTTTTTACCTACAGCACCTTAAAAAATAAATATTATTGAATTACTTAACTTTTTTCTTAACCTATTACATTATCTATTGATGCGTCAGAAACTCCAACGAAACCAAAAGATCCGACATAAACTTAGCAGCAAATTTGATGTAAAGTCTAATATAACCGTTTCTGAACACGTTCATAGTAAATATCCGTGTAAATCGATGATCGACAACGCTTGGTAATTTATTTAAAATGTTTTTACAATTTGCCTAAATAACCAATTTTGCTAGTTTTGTGATAATTTAAATATATCTGTTCGTTACGGTCGATTATTTGTTTTATGTATGGATCTATTGATGTGGCGTTATTTCATTATCATCATCATCTTCTTCTTCTTCATAATCATCATCATTACAGCCCTCCATAAGTCCACTGCTGAACATAGGTCTCCCCCAACGAATGGCACAATGCACGGTCCTCATCCATCCCTGTTCCTGTAGGTTTTACCAGGTCGTCATTCCATTTTAAGCCCCCCCCCCTCTCCCTATACTTCGCATACCGGTACGAGGCTGCCACTCGAGAACCTTTCTTCCCCATCGGTTGTCGATTCTTCGAGCTATACGGCCGGCCTATTGCCTCTTCAACTTACTAATCCGTTAGGCTATGTCGGTTACTTTGATTGTACTAGGGATATTTTAGTTTTTAAGTCTATCACGTAGGGAAACTCTGAACATAGCCCTCTTCAAAGCTCGATGAGCGATATTGAGCTTTCTCATGCGGCTACAGTGAAAGAACACGTCTCAGATCCATAAGTCATCACTAGCAACACGCACTGTCTGTACAATCTTGTTTTGAAGTTGTGAGGTATACCTGACGAGATGTGTCGTGATCTCCCAAATGCTGCCTAACCGAGTTGAATCCGTCAAATCACCTCTCAGACGAAGTTGGACTTATTTAGTCGGACTATTTGTCCCAGATAAAGGTACTCGTCAACAATTTCAAGCTTAGTGCTCCCAACAACTACCGGCATTGGTGTGACATGGACCGAGAGGTCAATCAAGGGATCCAACTCAGCTGGGCGAGTTCGATCCGTCGATTGACATCTCATCGTTATTTAAATTTAAGATAATCATCAAGGACCATTCATTTTATTAATTTTTCCATTAAAAATAACTCAAAGTTCTTAGGAATACTTATATTCGAGATCACTCTTAGCATTGCGCTCATCTTTGTGAAATCATTACAATCGGTTCCGTCGTTACGAAGATAAGCCTGGACAGACAAAAATGTTTACTGGTATCTTAATGGCATGGTAATAACCCCCTTAGTTTAATAAAGGGCAGTTATTTTGATATTACGCAGATATTTCTATTTTTTTATATGAGTAAAGATTACAATTATTATAGTTTAGTATAGGATTAAACAGGGTGTCTCCAATTGTGTTAGCAACGTCTTAGCTTGAAATAATGTTCTAACAGTTGATTTTAATACATAATGTAGAAACCCACTGCCTTCGATCAATTTGATCGAAGCCCACTGCAATATCCGACAGATGTACCCCTCTTTTAGAGCGTGCGGCAGTTTGGAGCGATAGGCGTGAATGATAAACACACGCTTTTGTTTTACAGTCAATATGGTTTCGCTGCGTGTTTTGTTTTGTTAGATTTTACCTTTTCATATAACTTACCACGGCACACGCCCCGCCGAACTCTCTTCACTCACGCACTTGAATATTATTCCATAAAACGGTTTCCGTATTGATTTTAGGCATTGTTTTATGTGTTAATTGTGAAAGATCTTGGATTTAATGTTTATTTACATTAAATTTATATTATTATATAATTTATATTATTGATCATCATCAACATTACAGCCCTACACAAGTCCACTGCTGAACATACCCCCCCCCCCCAAGTATGCCACAAAGCACGGTCCTAAGCCACCTACATCCATCGACTTCCTGCATGTCTTACCAGGTCGTCACTGCATCTAGTGGTGGGTCGTACACTACGCCACTACGCAGTGGTTATCGGTTCTTCGAGCTATATGGTCGGCCCAATGTCACTTCAGGGTACTAATTCGCTGGGCTATGTCGGTCACTCTGGTTCTACTGAGGATATGCTCATTTCTGAGTTTATCACGCAGAGAAACCTCGAGCATAGCTCTCTCCATAGCTCTCTGAGCGACCTTGAGCGTCCTCATACGGCCAGCAGTGACGGACCACGTCTCAGATCCGTAAGTCATCACTGGCAACACGCACTGGTTGTACAATCTAGTTTTCAGAGTTTGAGGTATACTTGACGAGAAGATGTGTCGCTTAAATTTAAATTATTACATATTATATAATGTTTTTAGTTTTATTAAGTGTAAATTTTAAAAATACTAAGGAAGTAAAATAGAACAATGGACACACAAATACTTTTTAAACTACCACGTCATAAGTTATTACGTCTATTATAGGCGGTTTTGATACAGTCCCCAAAATCAAGCCGGAACAGCAAATAAAATAACATAGGGGCACACAGAGGGCTCAAGCTTGGTTCCGCATTGTGGGCAACTTAACTGGGCATTGTTCACTCCCATTATTAAGTAGGTACACCAAAAGGTGGCTACGCGGCGCCGGCCCACGTCATTGTCCCGGACTTATGTTCGCAAATCCGATTTATATTTGAATATAATTGACTTTCGGCTTCATATCAGGTAAGAAGAGCTTGTATCTCATTGTGTGCGACGGATCTCAATGGTATTTTTATCGCTCGAACATGATAAATGTATTTGTAAGATTAAGTTCGGTGGGTGCGCGGTCTCTGCGCCCACTGCGCGTCTCATTCACGAATTTAAACGAACCGTATTTAGTGCGTAGTGTGTTGATTTTATTTTATGGACGATTGGATTTATAATAACAAATGTAAGAGTTTTAATCGATATGTTTTATTCAGAGGATAGCGACAGCGTACAACTTCGCTAGTATAAAAGTATTGATCCTGATATTGTTTTTGTATTACGCGTGGACCGTTGCCTTTTATTATCAACAGGTCACTGCAAAAAATATGTAGGTCTCTGGTGAAAATTTTCTCAGTTTCATTTCTCTCCATCGCCTCTTACAATTTACCGATTACCAGGAGTTTTCGTTGTATTTATTGACACATTTTTGGTACACTTCATGATAAGTGGCCTGCAACCCTAGAAACCTACAAACTACTCCTAAAACGGTTATTAATAACAGTTGTTAACATGTGAACTAAGACAGACTGCTTGACATCGTGTAGCCCCATACGTTAAGTGAACACTTCATGTACTATTTATGGATATGTTTATTCTGTTAGAACCACGCTGCAGCTACATATATATATATATATATATATATATATATATATATATATTATGGTTGTAGCACGAAAGGGTCGGCTCGACCGGGGCAGGACCACGCTCTCACAGAATACCAGCGCAAAATAGCAGCTCAATGCTGTTGTGCTTCGTATGGTGAGTGTAGAGAACCAGAGAACCGGAGATCCATTCTAATGGAATCGAGGTATTCCATCTTAGTCCTCGGGGTGCCAACGCATCTGTATTTTTATTCTTAATCGAGGTTAAATGTAGATGCCTCTGGGCCACAGCATCCACCTACCATCAGGTGGACTGTGTGCTCGTTTGTCACCCTAATTCTATATATATATATATATATATATATATATATATATAGTTCTATAGGAAAATAAACCAACACAGCAGTTATTGCAATGCTATTTGATGACTGTTATAGAAAATAGATAGGTAGGTAATAAGAGTGTGGCCAATCAATCCAAACGGACCCTTAGTCAGAAACAAACACAAACACCTAACAACTCGTAATTGACAAACTGTCAGTATGAACAACTGTAAAATAATACTAACATACACGTTTTTGAAAACCTCTTTGTTACTAATAATATTATGTATTTAGTAAAATTACCTATATCTTCGTTACCACGCCATTTTTGAACAAATAAGTACCTACTTATTGTTTAGTAGTTTAAGCTCATTAAACTGTTATTTAATCAAAAATGCTAGATACTCAATAAATCATTCAAAGTAAATCGGTAGATACTAAAGAAAAATATACATTACTATTTCTGTAGTGTACACAAACACACGCAATCATTTCCCTACACTATACAATACAAACGGGTAATATTTCCTTCCCCCCCCCCCCACCCCTCGAGCGAATTACCATAACAGTCGGCAATCTTTCCAATTGCGATCTCCTTTCCCGCTTTGTATTCGAGGCGGTGATTTTCGTGAAATCACGTAGCCGGATTTACGTATATCTCTCAGTACAATTTCAAACCGTCCAAATTGACTAGAGTGGCATACTTGTTTGTTTTCGCGCGAACGCCCCTCGCTTGGGTGTTTTAAGTTTTCAAAACCAACTGGGCAACAAAGGCGTTGGAGATAAATAACGTGTGTGTCAGCGAGGTGAGCAGCGGGCCGGCAAACACAAAGACTCAGCGGGGGCCCACGCGGCCCCAGGATGTTGGTGAGAGCTTCACACCATTCACGCATCGCTCTCGGGTTTTTTCTGGGTGACGGGGGTCACGACGACCATCCGTCAATTTGCGGTTGCTCACGTTAAGGGAATGTACTAGGATTCCACTGAAATTGAGTAACGTTGACTGCAAGTCAACTATACAATTAGTTATATAATACATAATTACAGTTACAACTAAGCACGTTAACGTACTCTGTGCTATTATTGCCATTTTTATTCAGATATTTAAATGAAAAAATTTTACTTTTGTGTAAATAATGTAAATTATAATTAAAAAGTAAAATTAATAATAATATAATCCAAAACCATAATTATAAAGTATCAAGCAGCGGTATGCCTTCCGAAATCGTAAAACGAAGAAAGGCAATGTTTGAAATCAGTAATCAATGTTCTATTAAATGAGAACGGTGTCGTAGTATAAAAATTACACTTTCCATCTTTATGTGTGTTTTTTGTTTTGATTTTGTTTGTTAGTATTTATCGTTAAATTATGAATTTCTAGGCGGCACTGAAAATTTCGGTAATCAAGGAAGTGACACAACATTATTATTTAAAAATATATTTATTGCTTTTCGAAGTATTCTCCGCGAAATTTGACACATTTTTTCATACGATGGAACCAATCATTGAAGCAACCATTCCATTCGGAGGTTGGGGTCTCCAAAATGGCCGTTTCGTAGGCGTCCACAACTTCTTTAGGTGATGAAAATCTCTGTCCACGCAATTTATTCTTTATTTTAGGGAAAGTATAGAAATCATTAGGGCTAAGGTCGGGGCTGTACGGCGGATGGTATTATAATTCTATGTTTTCTAGCTCTAAAAACTCTTTTGTTCTGTGTGCGGTGTGAGAACTCGCATTGTCGTGATGGAGGATGATGCGGCGGTTGCAGTTCTCTTTACGGAGTTCAGAAACGACCTGTGGTAAACAAATGCTAGCATACCATTCTGCATTAACCGTTCTTTGTTCAAGCGGAATAGTCGTAACATGGCCGGTTTTGGAGACAAACGTGGCCACCATTTTTTTTGAAACACTCCCTGAACGAACAATTTTTGTTGGCTTTAACTCATTTTCGAACACCCAAACTCGTGACTGGTTTTTTGTTTCGGGTTCGTACGCGTATATCCAGGATTCGTTACCTGACACGATGTTGTATACATTGCATTTGAGGATCCTGTGTGGAATCTTTCGAGAGTTCTGACGCACCAAGTAACGCGAGCCGCTTTTTGCTCTTCACAGAGGGAATGCGGTATCCATCGGGAAAACAACTTTTTTACACCTAATTATTCATGCAAGATTATTTATATTTGACTCATGCCAATGTCTAAAGTTGCCTGAATTACGCAGTATGTCACATGTCGATCTTCCTCAATCAGCTTGCGCACAGCATCAACGTTTTCTTGGGTGACTGCAGTTTTTGGACGACCTTGACGGGGATCATCACGTCCACGTTGAAATTCAGCAAACCAGCGATAAATTGTGGTTTTGGATGGGGCTTCATCACCAAATGCAGAAATCATCCGGTCAACACACTGTTTGTGTAGAACACTTCGAAAGTCATAATAAATCATCGCTCTTGAATTTTCTCGAGTCAATTCTATTTTCTCAACGACTAAAGTTTGACAAAACCTTGTGACAAGCCCGAGAATCTTTTTTTAAATAAATAAATGGTATTCGATTTTTAAAACCAAGGATTTTTTAATTAAAAAGATTTTAATATGACAGGAACAGTGGAAATATTCCATTCCCGATACTTTTAGTGCAGCCTAGGTAGTTCATATATATGGTATTTAGCCTCAGTAACCAATGAAATTAGCCCTCTTTTTATCACCAATAACAACCATTCGCGTTAATGCTACGCTGTAGTACTTATTACTTTTTGAATTTCTGTTAATCTACAAAAATATAATTATTTGCCACGAAAAAAATCATTTAAAATTGATAAATATACAGGAAAAGTCTAAGTGAAGGCAGAAATTCGAATCATATTATAAATCGATAATAAAAATCGTAAGAATGACAATAAATCATTATTTTAAACGTATATCTTGCAAAAATTTCGTTACAAAACTGTGAATAAACTTGTTACATGAAAATGTTTATTACTTTTGAAGGCTATATTAGGAACTTATTTTACAATTCCGTTTTTATTTTAATATTATAGAGTTTTTTTGTTTATTAAATGTTTTATTACAAAAAAAATCTAACAGGTTAAGCACTCGTGGCTGCCCCGGCCAGTATTCGCCAAGTTATGGGCCTATGCTTTGATCAGCGGCCAAAGCGTAGGCCCATTCAAAAAAGGGGCCTAATTTGTTTTCTCTAAAAACAAATCCCGCTTTAGTACTAATTCGCTAGACTATGGCGCGAAGCTAGGCTGATTCCTTACCTACCCTCCGTACTAATAAAGAAGGTTATTTCCGCGAGCATACTCCTATGTTTAACGCAACATTTATGTACTTTTTTTTGTTTCTGGTTACTCTTTTTTTTCATCCAACAGTATACCACATATCAACGCACCGTCTTGCTCATCTTTCTCTACTTTGGTTCGTAGCTCCGGAACTTGAACTTTTTTTAAGTATTGTTTAGTTTTTCGACGTGTGGTGTCAACGTTAAAAAGTTTAAGAAAACGTGGTAGAGCAACGCTGTAGCTATTTTATGGTTGTAGCACGAATGGGTCGGCTCGATCGGGGAACTACCACGCTCTCACGGAATATCAGCGTAAAATAGAAACGCAGTAGGTGCTGGTGTTTCGTATGGTGAGTGTAGTGAACCGGAGACCCTTTTCACTGGATAAACGATGCATTCCATCTTAGTTCTCAGGGGTGTACAACTTATATGTATTTTGATTTTTAATTGAGCATAGGTATAGATGGATATGGCCTTCAGCATCCCATTATCATCAAACAAACTACGTGCTCGTTTTTCAACCTTTATTTATTTTTAAACTCTTCACCCTGTCGATAGCAAGAGTATGAGATTTATAAAAAATGTATAGCCACAGAAGTATGGCGTAAAACTATGTCACATTTAGGTCAAATGATTAATATTCAGACATTAGCGACATTAAAGGTTTAATTTGATCAATGGACTATGTTCAGCTGTGGACTGTGTACGTGATGACAAGAAAAATAAATAAGTATTATTCTGACTAGTCCACATATCTAGTAATTATGTCACCTGGCTTACTTGGCCTATACCAAAGCAAAGAGCGTGCGCAGATTCATTCCTCCCTGCTCTTTCTATCATCGGACAACGAGATGGTTAGCTTGTCTCCAGCTCTTTGCTGTGAATATTCCACGAATTTAAAAAGAACTGTTAGTTTTGTCTTTCATAATACGTACAACAACGGATTGGAATTATACTCTTACGTATTTCTTTCCTTCCTATTATAATCTGGGCATCTTAAGACAATGCTGTTTACCAGCGAGGGCTTCAACACCACTTACCATTACCACCAGGTAAGATTGTAGTCCACTATTATGTTTAGCTTGTATTGGTAGAAGATACTATCGTTAATCCATCATTCAAGCGTGTAATTAGAGGCGAATTAAACACGAAATATAACGTCGATAACATTTTTGCATTTAATTTACAGTTTACATTCTGATAACCTCCAGTGAACGCGACAAACGATCTTAAAAGTTTAATAACCGCAAAATTACAACTCCAAACGAGTACAATTTAACACAAACACCCATGAAATTAAATTTTAAGATTATTTAGGTTATTTGAAAAGCTTTCAAAGCTGATTGGATTGAAAAAAGAAAAGTCATATTTTTATAAAAGTTAAGTAACATACGCATTTACAGTTTTCCTGACGATAAGTGACCACTATAGTTCATGGACAATGCATTCAACATCAAATAAAGCAGGCAACAGATGCGGTGTCACTTTTGAGGTCTAAGATGGAATGCGTAACAGCCTGTAATTATACTGGATATCTACCTCAAAACCGACACGCCAGACCGAAACACAACAGTGTAAGCGCTGCTATTTGATGGCAGAATACCTATTCTGCCACTGCCACCACCAGTGAAGAGTGAGGGTGTTTCTACCTAGAAGAACCCCAAGGCAGAAAAGGATACGTGCCACGTAGGTGTTTTTTTTATTTGTTTTATATTACGTTGTGTGTTTTCTGCATTATAATATAAACTTAAAACTACTTCGTTAAAAATATCAAAGATACACCTGGGCAAAAAATATATGTAAAAATAGCGGTCCTCGATTCGGACAAACAATTGTGTAAATGAATAAATTGTTTGTTTTTGGGCCTCGTTGTATTATAGATTTATATCTGCGCAAAATATTCATGTAAAAATAGCGGTCATGGGTTCGAACAACATTTGGATGAAAAGACAGATTTTTGGGCCTCGTTGTGTTATAAATTTATATCTGCAGAAAAATTTATAAAATATCGGTAGCGGGTTCGAAGAAATATTTGTGTAAAGGGACAGATTGATGATTTTTTGTCAGCGTTGTATTATAGATTCATATCTGCGCAAAAATTATATATTAAAGAAGGTGTAATACTTATGAGTAACCTAAAACTACTTCGTTAAAAATATCAAAGATACACCTGGGCAGAAAATACCTATATACATATATAGCATATAGTATATATAAAATAGCGGTCCTCGGCTCGAACAAACAATTGCGTAAATGAATAAATTGTTCGTTTTTGGGCTTCTTTGTGTTAAATAAATATATTTGCGCAGATTGGTGATTTTTGATCCTCGTTGTATTATAGATTCATATCTGCGCAAAAAGTATAGGTATATAAAAGAAGGTATCGGGTACTGGTAAACTTTTGTTTAAAAAGACAGATTGTTTTTTTTTTTGACCCAGTTGTGTTATATAGATTTGTATCTCCGCAATAATAAATATTATATACCTAAAAAATTATGATTTGGGTTCGAGCAGATATTTGCGTGTAAAGACATAGGTAATGTTGGTTCTTTGGCTTCGTTGTTGAAGAATTATATTTGCGCAAAAACACGTGTAAAAATAACGGTCCACGGTTCGTGAATACATTTGTGTATGAAAACAGATTGGCAGTTTTAAGCCTTGTTGTGTTATAGATTAATATCTGCGCAATATATATATATATATATATATAAAAATATATATATATATATATAAAGCGGTAATTGGTTCGAGAAAACATTTAAGTAAAAATACATATTGTTAGTTTTCGGGCCCCGTTGAGTTTACTCTCTCAAACGAGGTGTTTTCTATAATCACAGAAATGATTTAAAGTTCCAGTCAGCAGTAAGTAACAACCATCAAGTAGACTATTATTTCATTTATCACATTAATATTTAAAATAACTGATCTTCTTGTAACATTTACTTGTAATTTAACCATACATCAAGCAGTTTAAAGGTCACTGTTTAATTATTTTGTTACTATACAAGTAGTCAATTTTAATAGTATAGTTGGAAATTACGTAAACAGTGATAATAGGCGCTATTGATTATTACATGTCTTAATACCTCCCTCCCCTTTCCACTATCGGCCAAACAGGCGGTCGGCGGGTATTTACCCTTAGTTGCTGATATTCCATGCATTCGAAGCAAATTTGGTTCGTCCTTTGTAATGTGTACGTACAGCAAAAGAGTAGAATAATTTGCTGGCGTCGCCACTCCCTCCAATTACAATCTGAAGGTACCCTTCTAGTTAGAAGAAAGTTAATCCCGAATGGTCTAGTGGCTAGGATACCGGGCTTTCACCCAGGAGGCTCGAATTTGATTCCCGCTACGGAAAATAAACTTATACGTGGTAGAGCCATGCTGCAGTTATATAAGTAGTATAGTTGTAGCACGAATGGGTTTGCTCGACCGGGGAAGGACCACGCTCTCACAGAATACCAGCGTAAATAGTAGCTTAATGCTGCTGTGTTTCGTATGGTGAGTGTTGAGAACTGAAGATCCTTTTACTGGAATCGCGGCATTCCATATTAGCCCTCACGGGTGACAACGCATCTGCATTTTGATTCGTAATCGAGGATAGATGTAGATGTCTATGGGCCACAGCAACAACTTATCATACCATCAGGTAGACTGTCTGCTTTTTTCTCATCCTATATAAAAAAGACTTTTAGGCTCCAAAGTGAATTCTGAAATTACTATATAAATAGTTAATTAAGATTATTTAAAAGTGAATAAATAAACAAAAGTGGACAATATTCCTCAGAGAAAATGTGTACAACATTATCATAAAATGTTTTCTAAAATTAAATTCAGGTATATGTGGCGCATTCGTCATAATTAAATAATGATAATAATTTATTTATTGCATTACTGTGTACAATAGTTAAAGATGACATATTATTCTATAAGGTATCAACAGTTGCCTCATCATTCGTGCAATAGATTTACAATTTACATTTTAAATATACTATTTACATTTATATTTAACAGATTACATTTTTACAAATTAAGTTTAATAGTTGCAAGATTTACAATTAAGTTATAAGATGAAATATTAAAAAATGCTTATTAGAATAAAGAACACAGTATTTATTCTTAAAAATATAGAATTCATTTAGCGTATACTTATGTTTTATACCCTAAATAACATACACTAACCAGTTTTTAAGATTATGTTTGAATTTGGGCCCCTTTATTGTTTTAATACTATTGGGTAAGTGTTCGAATACTTTAGTTGCTGTTATGTGTCCACTTTTGACAAACAATTTATTTTTAATTTTAGACATTGACTTATATATTACTAGCGTAAGGACCTGGCCGACCGAACAACTAAAACGGACCAATGCGCTGGCCTAAAATTACAGTTTAGGGCCAACGCGACTCGGTCACAAATTTTTCTTTACTAAATTGCGAAACAAAGATTAAATAGAAACATGGGTTATCGTATCATCGGTTAAATAATCTTATATTCATTTTGTTAAAATTAAATTATTATATAAACGCATTTTTTAAAGTTTTATTTTACAGTTAGTTTAGTTACGTTACGATGATTAGACCAGGGTTTGATTCAGACCCTCAAAAATATTGTACACGGAAAATATCACTAGGTATACTATTTTTCAAAAATTATATCATGTTTGACGTTTCATGTTTCTTTTATCCTATGTGCCGAAATTTTGGAGTCACGCGTCTAGTTTATCTGTACGTTTAGTTTTTTGCCGGTTTTATTTTTATATCTGTTTAATTTTTGTCTAAAAACTTAGTGTACATTAAATTTTGAATATTGGTACCTAATATATTTTATAAATAAAGGTAAAATGAAAAGAGCACAAAAGAAACCATATTCTGCTTTATTGAATCTGAAAATCTGATACATAAAATATTTTGAAATTCTGTTTTCAAACCGATTGCTTAGAGCTAAGAGTTTTTATCGTGGTACCATTATAGTTGTATCGAGGATGCAACATAAATGCACCGATCAAGCACCGATTGACCAGAAAGGGAGCTAATTCTAATTTTATTAAAAAAAACGCAGTACTCATGTACCTACAATACAGAAATTCTCGATATCGTAGGATTAATATTAAAAAGTAAAAGGACCCAATAATGATACAAGTCGACCTTTGGGTAAAATTATGGTATTTTCGCTTAGTTAACTACTATGTAGTATCGTAATAATTTACGATACTACATACCTACTACAAATTATGAAATAATTGTACAATTAGGATAATAATTATACTTCGAAATCCGACCCTGGTTACGTCGTGTTATGATATGACGTTTGTATTATGACAGATGCGCTACTTTTTCTTGTATAAAAAAGTTATGAGTAAAATATTTAGATGAGCCTATCCTTTCTTTTGAAATTATTGGATAAAGACCGTTTTCATAGCAAGGGCGTAAAGTTTACCACATTGAAAGTTTCGCTTCGAACAAATCGCAATTATTTCTAATAAATAAGCACAATTTTAAGCAACATATTCCAGATAAAGTTAAAAAACGTTTTCCTTTACAAATAAATTACCTAAGGCTTTCTCTATATCTCTTATATATGATACGCAAACATCTGTAGTACAAACGTTTAATTTATGTTAGTTGAATTATCCCAAATATATATATATATTAATATATATATATATATATATATATATATATATATTAATATATATATATGACCATAATATGCATTCCTAGTAACAGATTCAGAGGTTGACCAAGAAAGTATAGAAAGAACATGTAGCAATAACTTGATATTTTCTTGTCACTCTTTTCTACCCGTGATTTCCATTTTAAGAGAGAGTCAACTTCAAAAAAACTTGAATTATCTACTTCCTCTACGACTGAGCCATCAAGTGATATTTTTAAATGGATTTGATTGGTGTTATAATTTCTAATTACATTTCAAGTTCTGAATTATTTATTAGCTTACAAGTATAAAAGACTGTAGCATCATCAGCAAACATTCTGTTTTTTTTTTTTATTTTTTAAAAAGTTACCCCTAAAAGATTTTCTCTTGTAGCAGTTTACAAAAAAATTGCACAAGGAAACACAACAAGGAACAACCGCGCGACCCCCCATGTTACTTATAAATATATGACTGTTAGATGCTTAGTGATTAAATTATACTATTTAAAACAAAGAAGGACCGGATATACTTCCTTGAGGTACACCAATGTTGATTTTTTTAAATGTCGACTTAATTGTTTCATTAGCTGTAGTTTTATTATTATATGCATCCAAAATAGTTGCTTGATATCGATCTTCAAGGTATGATTTAAACAATTATAGAGCAATTCCACAAATGCCAATATTTTCCATTTGTTTTCTTTTTTCTCAGATATGACAAAAGCATTTGATTAACACAATCAAATGCTTTTGTCACATCTAAGAAAATGGCAGAACATGGATATTTTCGTTCATGTCATCCCAAATATGTTTCATTATTTTAAATTTGGTGTATTTTTGCCTTTTATTATTCATATTAATTGGGATTTAAAATTATATTAACATTAACAAAACTTATGACTTCACTATGAATAACTTTTTCAAAGATTTTGGACAAGCTTGGTAGAAGTGCTACGGGTCTGTAACTATTTGGGTCTAAAAAACTGTTATCTAAAAAATTGTGGCTTATTATTATAATTCGTGGCTTAAAATAACCGACTCGTACAGATGTAGGGCATGCGACGCACATCTTTACATTTAATTCCAATAGTTAAGCTAGGAATATGAAAATTAAGCTAGCCCACAGGCTGGTCCGATGTCAGAAAGGGAATTCTCATGTAAAGAGACTGCATCGAGCAAATGCATGTCTATAACGCACAAAGGGATCACGCTTGGAAACTTGCCTTTCAACATGGATATTAGGTATTGCAATAATATGTTTTTGGACAGTCTGCATTATTACCACAGTTCTATTGTTTTACATAAAACTTATATATCTTCTTTATGAGATATATACAAAAGGAAAATGGTGGAGAGAGAGAAATTCGCTATCTATATCCAAGACTAATGTAGGTACAAAGAATATTTGCTCCGTTTATGAGCATTTTTTTATTTAACGTAACTGACGTTTTGTTTGAAAGTTTTAATTCAATCTTGTCAAAAATGACCACACACGGATTTTACGAAATTTAAACGGGGCATTGCGGGAAGTTAAAACATTGTTCGGGCTATAATGAATAATAAAATTAATCTGTATAATGTTGGTTTGTATTTGAGTGAGTTCCTGGAAGGTTTAAAAACTCATTTAGATCCGGTAGGTAGCGCTATTGACAAGATCCGGAAATCATCCGTGCGAAGCCAGGGCGGATCGCTAGTACTTATCTAATATTTTAAGTTTTCACTCCTGAAATTAATTAATAGAAAACAATGCCAATAGGAACTTTTATATCAAGTCATGCAAATAATATTCGTATCAAATAAATTATAGGTATGTCCAGCAAAAAAGATGAAATGGCAGTTACCTAACCATTTCACTTTATAATTCCAAATCAAAATAATTATGATCTTACATTATGACACACCTAAGTAGATAGTTCTTATGTTTGTGTGAAAAGGTTTTGTTTTATTTTCTAATATTTGGGATATCAGATATAAAGTAAGTATATTTATTTACAGTAAAGTTTTTTATCTTAGATATAAGTAAATATAAACATGTTGTTCTGATGTGGGTACAGCAGAATAAGAAGTTTCTATTTACCGGAACGGAACTTGTGTTATCAATGCAATTATTTTTACCAACCTTAAAAATTAACTTGAACATGTATTTTTGAACAGATAATATACTGAACCTTAACACGGGCTCGGAGATTAAAATAAAAATACATTGTATAATAATAAGCCAAAACATCAATCTTTAAACGCACTCAAAACATCTCAGAAATTTCGAGATGACACATTGATATTTGCAATAAAAAGAAAAATAATCAAGACTGCTTTGAAAAATACTTCGTGGATTGAGAGTGAGATCAAATAAAATTGAGTTTTATTCTATGGCTGCTTAGGTTCATTTTATAGACTAGTTGGAAGAAGGGTTCCCGATTGCGGCCGCCGGCAGCGAGGCGTGGCTGGGCGTGGCGGAGCCGGCAGTTGTTTACAGTGACGTCACTCACATGCAATGGCAATGTGTGTGTAGTGTGTTAACGTCACTAACGTAAGCTCCCAGTCAAAAAAAACTTAAACATACTTACAGTTTGTAATAAATTCAACTGTGGATAACTTTTACATACGTAGTATTGTACTATATACAGGGACAATAAATAAGAAATGTTTGGTTATTATTATATTTTCCGTAACTCGGTGATAAAATTATGCTATTGATGTTAGTACATATACATATGTTATGCTACCTATGTCAAAACTAACTTTACCTAGTGATTTTAAATTAATAATAATAATAATAATGTCCTCCAGACTGAATTTCGGCGACGGCGGCCTGCCTCAACAGAGGCTAGCCATCGGCGCAGGACAGGATTATAGTGCCCAAGTGTATGCGCAAGCACAGGTGCACTCTCTATTCCCTCACTCTCATAATCCGATGGGACGGTAAACCGACACGACCGGGAGAGAGATCAGGCGCAGGACCAACGGCTTTACGTGCTTTCCGAGGCACGGGGGTGAGACACCGCCAACTTCTTGACTCCGGGCAGCTACTGAGAATTTCTTGACAGAAAAACTCAATAATTGATTTTTGGCCCGACCCGGTATTCGAACCCAGGACCTTATGATCAGCAGTCGCATTACTATAACCACTAGACCAACGAGGCAATCTAAATTAAATATAAAAGGAAGAACCTCTTATCTCTTACTCTTTTCACAGCAAGAAGGGAATTGGAGATATATATTGTAATATTAAAGGTATATCGTACATATATATTTTATATGTACAATATACCCGGAAGCGGAGAAAGGAATACTAATAACATTAAAATTGTGAAAACTATACATTCGCTCAAGGAAGATTAATTTTTTTACGCTGAAGAGTATTTACGATTTACCTTTATAAAAAATACAATAAATTATAGCTAGGATATAAGTTTTTTTTAAGGTAAATATTTAAAAGTATTGAATTAATATTTTGACAGTAAACTTACTACTTACGCCCCTGTAGACCTCTAAGCGGGTGCGCCCTCCTTTCTGCCAAGGAGGGTCGCGTTCGTATACGACTTAGAGATCTCTCATCAGATCGGTAAGAACAATGCATAAAGGCGGTGTTTAGTGGGTAAAAGTCTCCACATAACCACGCAGCCGGCTGCGTGGTATGCTATGAGCATTCACCGCCTCCCTCCACCGCTTTCCGGAGGGTTGCCCATATTTGATTCCTCCTTCCTTTTTCCTTCCAAAAAAACCTCTAAGCGTGTTGGCGGACTTAACATGTTTCCGAATTATTTCTTTCAGTTTCTCAGGAAAACTGTTACCTCACAATGTTTATCTTCACTACAGAGCACGTGTTAAAACAACACTTAAAATTGAAATTAATCCGGAACTCAGGTCACCCACCTACTGTGGAATCTACAACAAGCGCTTAGCCCCTAAATTACAGCAGCTCTATTTAATATAAATAAGGTTCAATTTCCTACGCCCATAATTAGAATTAATTAATTTTCGTATTCTGTTATATGATTATAGCTTTGCTGTCATAAATTACAATTTAACTACATATAAACCTGAATTATACATAACTATTTCATTATTTTTAATAGATTTTGTTATCATATAATGTAATTTAAAACATTGTTATTCTTTTACTTGCCGTTTACCTTATTCCCGTAGTTTTATTGATATAAAACGGCCTAGAGCGTAACAGCTAATGTTTGCTCAAGTTGTAATGATGTTGGACTTCGTTGGTGTTTGACATAATTTTAATCGAAAGATGAGCAAGGCTATTATTAACATATTTTTCACATTACACTCTTTTAGATTGCTGCTATCTGAAAACTTAAGTCATATTACTAAATGGGCTAATTTAGGTTAGGTTTTAAATTTGGATTCTCATAATTATTTTTAATACTTTAAATTATTAGCCATTGCTTGATTAATATCCCACCTGATGATTAGTGGTGATGTTATCTCTCTCTCAACAAAACTCTATTCACTCTTGTCTTGAAAGCAATGTAATCGGGTGAAAATACAGATGCCAGTAAACTATTCCACTCGTTTGCTGCACGCATCACAAACGACAAAGGAAACTGTTTGATTTCAATGCGCGGTATGACGGCAATATGTGCATTCTCTGTATATGAAGGAAAAATATCGTAAGTGAAAATATGTCATCATCATCATCATTACAGCCCTTCACAAGTCCACTGCTGAACATAGGCCTCCCCCAAGTAACGCCACAAAGCACGGTCCTGAGCCACCTGCATCCATCAACTTCCTGCATGTCTTACCAGGTCGTCACTGCATCTAGTGTGGGTAGCCCTACACTACGCCTACCGGTACGAGGCTGCTACTCGAGAACCTATTTTTCCCATCGGTTGTCGGTTCTTTGTATATAAATTACGTGTCACGTTGTTTGTCCGCGATGGACTCCTAAGCTACTTAACCGATTTTAATCAAATTTGCACACCGTGTGCAGTTTAGCTTAACTTGAGAGATAAGATAGTTTTTTTAACCATAAGTGACCCACATTTTTTTGCTTATAAGGATTTTTAATAGGACATGACAAAGGGTCGTCGAAGAGGGCAGAACAACGTCTGCCTGGCAAGCTAGTGCAATATACTCGTATATCTAACTGTTACCGTTACCGTTACTGTTACAGCCTGTTAAACTCCACTGCACTTGAATCCAGTGCCGCTGTCCACCGGTCACACACACATATAGTCTCTTATAAGGGATTTGTCTCATTATTTGCCATAGTTGCCACGCTTGGTCCGCTGGTTGGCAACAGCAGTTTTTATTTTTTTGTCGTTATTAAGAAGACGCTGCTGCCTGTATCCTAATTTGTTTCCCACTGTTGCTTCTTACGACACCCACGGGATGAAATAGCGTAGTGGATATTATTTAATCCCCACTATACAATTTTTATCTAATTGAGCCAAAACTCCAGCCATAAATAACTACAAACGAGCAAACCCAAATTATAAATTAATTAGGGCTCTTTGGTTGACAGCGGAACCCTAAAAACATGCTAAACACGCACTTATACGTTTAAAAATAATCCTTAATAAAACTACTATTACCTCACGGTTGATTCCATATCAAACCAAAGATCGTGTAAACGCTCCACACCATATCCATCCGCGACGTATTAATACAGTCTCTAATAGCCGGAGAATCTCTGTCGGCGCTCCATACGGCCATTATGTTCCTACAAAATAGACTTCTCAATATCATGCCCGTCGCTCGCAGTATATTAAGCAATAAACAGTCAATAAATGCAAGCCGAGATCGTGCCTAATTACAAACAATTAAAGGCCCAACAGTGCCCCCCGCCGAGGCGGCGCGCGCGCCATCTTTATTGCCCTATTTATTGCATATTGGAAACAAAAACGATAGAACTAGTTGACCGTTATAGTTTTGGGATACCTGACTCCGTTCAAAGTCTATTTTCGGTTAATAGGTTAGTTAAGTATTAATGGCCTGAGACCGATTTGTAAGCAGGTACAGAAATGAAAAATGTCGAAAATTATTATATTTCATGTTCGTTCGAGTTCGAGTTCGCGATATGAATATCGATTAAATGGTAATCGCACTCGTACGGGACAGTAAATAATTCGATAGTGGCGAGCCGGGCAAGATAAATACGCTACGCCATTCCGAACTAGTGGGCAGATTTTATAGGTATTTGCTTAATAGGGGATCGGAAAAATCAAAACCAGTATTATACTATATATCTTCTTTAAATTATTAAACTCAAACCGTTACATTTTAATCTACGTTCGTCGTCGCACGTCTTTTATTTCTTTTCTTTCGAGACTTTGTTGAACGAAACCTCGGACTGGGGTCGACTAAATCTAGTTCAGTTTAATCCCCAGAAGACATCATTTTGCGCACCGCTAAAAAGAACCCCTTCGTCATATCTCTTCAGTTTCAAGACACTCCCTTTGTTGCCTTAGCCAGTATCGGAATCCTCGGCGTCGACATATTGGAGAGAGGGCCAAATTGGCCTGTAAAAAGCTTGGCGTGCTCAGCAGAGCGGGACAGTATTTCATGCCAATTCACCGCTTGCAACTTTACAAGGCACTGAATACTGTTACCATCTCTGGGCTGAGGCTTCCCAGTGCCAGCTCCTTCCATTTGATCACATCCAACGCAGAGCAGTTAAAAACGTCGGCGACCAAGCTCTGTCCGATCGGCTTGACTCACTGGCACTGCGAAGATTTGTTGCATCTCTTTGCGTATTTTACCGCATCTACCACGGGGAGTGCTCTAAGGAATTGTTCGGATTAATTCCAGCCACACAATTTCACAACCGCTCATTGCGACAAAACTCGCGATACCGTCCATACTACCTGGATGACTGGCGGTATACCATTGTGCGATTTAAAAGAAGTTTTCTTCCTCGCACAACTTCTTTGTGGAATCAACTACCACCAGCGATTTTTCCGGACCGATACTACTTAGGGACCTTAAATAAAAGAGCCTATTCCTTTTTAAAAGGCTGGCTACTCATCTGCAATTCCTCTGGTCTTGCAGTTGTTCATGGGCAGCGGTAATCACTTACCATCAGGTCCGCCGCATGCTCGTTTGCCCCCTCCTATATAAAAAGTTAACTTTATGTTTATTCCGCTTTTTTAATGGTAACCGATGATAAATGAATCCTCAATTAAGAATCACAACGCAGCTGCGTTTTCACCATAGAGCATTAAGATAGAATGCCTAGTTTCCAGTAGAATGTGTTACTAGATACTTTATCTTGTATGCCTCCGACATATTGCACGTCTTTGGAAGGAAATGGGATTACGTAGTGATGAAGATTAGATAGGTTAAGACCCTATCACCAAACTGCAGATATACTATTGATCATTAAAACATTATGATCAACAGTTGCTTCAATTCTGAATTTAATTTGACGCAATTACAAAGCAAGCCATGAAACTGAAGAAACTATAAAAGCTTCTAAAGCTAAAAGTTAACTACATTACATTTTACTTTAACTGTTTCTTTTTAATTAAGTATGCGCAGGAATAGCATGACATCATTCCTTCATCTTCTTTCCACCATCGGGCAAGAAGACGCTGGGTCAGTCTTCAAACCGTTGTTGTTGCCACACCATTATATCCGAACCCAGTAGTTTGCTTGGTCGTGAATTAATTTGCCAGGTTTAAGTCGCAATGATACGGAGGCAAGCCAAGAGGAGTTGTGTTGTCTTAGCATTTCATCGATTTTATAAACCGATGGTAATTTTTTTTTAATAAACACAACATTTTACGTGGTAGAGCCATGCTGCAGTTATATTAATAGTATAGTTGTAGCACGAATGGGTCGGCTCAGGGGAGCGATAGTACTTAATCTGCTATATTTCGATGGAGGTGAAACCAGACCCTTTTTACTGAAATGAGGCATTCCATCTCAGTCCTCACTCTCGTAATGGAAGATAGATGTAGATATCTATGGGCCGCAGCAACCACTTACCATCATGACCAACACATATGAAACTAGTTTAATCCAGGTTTCTTCTAAGTATTTTTTTTCTCTCAGCCACTCTTGCAACTGAGACTTAGAGTTAGACATTGTTGGAATCTTTTCATCCGATTACATTGTGTCTTCAAGTTTTTGAATAGGCATTTGTTAACTAAGTCTTAGCCATCATGTATGATAGAAATCAAGTAATGGTTTATAACAATCGAAAAATACCATAATTACTATAGAAACAGACTGAACAGCGCAGTGTCAAAAGTTACTCTTGTCCCTAGAATCATTACTCATAACTCTCCATGGTTAAATCAAGTATTGCACAAATATTTTCAAGTTATGTATACATTTCCATAGTAATGGAAATATAATCTATTCTAATCCCTATCGGCCTAGGCTTACTTAAGTATTATTTATCTCTATACCTGTCTCTTACTAATGTAATTTAGTGAAAAGTGAAAAATCAACTTTAAGCATTTCAGATTTGCAGGCGTATTGACAATCGTAGTACCAAACAATTACACGTGGTAGAGCCACGCTATAGCTATATAAAGGTTGTAGCACGAATATGCACCGGCTGCGCCCACCTTTCTGCCAAGGAGGGTCGCGTCCGTTTACGGCTTGAAGATCTCTTGTCAGATCAGTAAGCCAATCCCTAAAGGTGGAGTTTAGTGGGTAAAAGTCTCCACATAAGTAAGTCCACGTGGTATGCTATGAGTATTCTCCACCTCCCTCCCCCGTTACCGGAGGGTTGCCCTTAATTGCTTCGGGCGCAAAATAAAATGGACACCGGCTCAACCGAGGAAAGATCACGCTCTCACAGAATACCAGCGTAAAATAGCAGCTTCTGTGTTTCGTATTTCGTGAATGTAGAGATCCGGAGAACCTTTTTTACTGGATAAGAGGCATTCCATCTTAGTCTTCACGGGTGACAACGCATCTACCTACGGTTTGATTCTTAATCGAGGATAGATGTAGATGTATATATATCTAATGATTTCTTATATTTACGCGAACACTATACATTGATTAAAACTACTTTTACGGATTTTATCGCGTTTTATTTATACTAATTTAAATACCCGACGTTTCGGGTGCTTTCCAGCACCCATGGTCACGGGGGACTGAGGTGACTGACGTCCCGATGTCAAAGTTGACCCGGAGTACCTTCAGCTTTTTAATTATTGTCTTTGGTCCGATCTACGCAGAATGAACTAACTGTATTTTGAAGTCTTGCAGTGGTATGCTTGGGTTTAGTTTTAATTTTATTAATTATAGGATCCACCTCAACCAGATCAACGTTCCGGGAAGTCTGCAGTTTGCGATCATATTCTAGATGGCCCCAACCATTACATCAGATTTGATAGACCACAAATCCTCGCGAAAAAACATCGATTCCTACCAAGGATGATACGTGAGGCTATTGAAATTAAAAAACATCCTAATTTCAATAGAGAAGGAGGCTGGGTACTACCACCTGCTTGGGATCCTATAATTAATAAAATTAAAACTAAACCCAAGCATACCACTGCAAGACTTCAAAATACAGTTAGTTCATTCTGCGTAGATCGGACCAAAGACAATAATTAAAAAAGCTGAAGGTACTCCGGGTTAACTTTGACATCGGGACGTCAGTCACCTCAGTCCCCCGTGACCATGGGTGCTGGAAAGCACCCGAAACGTCGGGTATTAAAATTAATATAAATAAAACGCGATAAAATCCGTAAAAGTAGTTTTAATCAATATATATATCTACTTATCATCAGGTGGAATGTATGCTCGTTTGTCACTCTTATTCTATAAAAAAACAGACATTTCACTGGTCTGGGTATTTTATGTCTGACGTAAGCGAAGTGGTTATACCACCGTCTGTCTGTGGAGCTGTAAGATTCTTCTGACATATCCCATAGTCACCTCCCACAACTTTAATCCTCCATAAAATCCTCCGTAAGCGGAAGAGGCTCATGTCCAGCAGTGGATAGCAGTACGCTGATGAAAAGATGAATGCTGATGATGAGTAGTAGAGCTGAAGAAATCTAGAAGGAGAAGTCCTAATCTAAATATTATTGTTATTGTAACGATCACGTGACTTACATTTAACTACGTCGGTTATCCTTGGTTAAATCCCCGCTGAAGTCAAAATTGAATCAAAAAGACAAGCTAATTTTTCCAGGTCTGAAATGAAATTGAAATGCATCCGACTTTCCAAAGTACAAATAATAATCCCACGAAGAGTTCAAGGTCAATAGATTCGAATAATAACATTATACAACGGACGAATTATTTAGTCTTCTTAGAATATTCAGCCTAGTTAATCGTTGCTCTGAAAATTAACCAGAAGGAAATATATTTACTTTTAATTTCTTCTTTGATTTTTTTTTATTTGAAGACTTTTACCAGTATGTACATGGGCAAACAACTCCGAATAAATTATTTTTAAAAGGCAAGCAACGTCACAGCTTAAGACTTAGCTATACTACCATTACGTTAAAAATCCGCATCCGAAAAATCATTATGAAGCAAACAAAAATCTTTTTAACTTACATGATTTGCCTGTAAAAGACTTCAACGACTATCTCATTCTAAGCTCCTTAAAATTCTTATCAAAACCTTAACATATTTTCTTTCCCGTTAACTTGTCATTATTTTAGTAAACTTATTTCTTGGTGAATAATACTAATACTAAAATACCAACTATATCATAGTGTGCATGAGTGAAAAAAATTTATGTTTTAATTTACGTTTGTTTTAAAACTTTTGGGAAATCTAAACTTTCACAGATGCCGGCGGGAAACGAACGCTCGTGTTCTTTGAAATTTTAAATTAATCATTTATTTGAGTTATCTCACGCCATGAACGCATCATAATCTAATATTTTTGTTAGACAGCACTTTTTTAAATAACAAGGGTGACACCAATGTGACTAACAAGCACACGGTCCACGTGATGGTAAGTAGATGCTGTGGTCCATAAACATCTACATCTCGATTAAGAATAAAAATGGAGATGCCTTGTAACCTCTGAGGACTAAGATGAAAAAGGGTTTCCGGTTCTCTACACTCAACGTACTCACCATACAACCATAGCAACATTGAGCGGCTATTTTACGCTGGTATTGTGGATTGCGAGATCATTCTCCAGTCGAACTGACCCATTCGTGCTACAACCATAATATAGTATAAGTTTGGCTCTACCGCGTAAATTATACACACATTGATATTTACCTTAAATGACTATCCATAAAATTCAGTTGCGTTATGTGAAAATTAAAAAATATCCTAAGAACGAAAAGAGCGTTACAGCCAATTATCTGATGCAGCCATGATGAGGTCAACCGTGAGACGGTTCCCATCACGCCAGCAACTTAAAGGCGAGTGAGTCTCCAGACCGCGAGCGGGCCGACAACCGAAATACAACTGCCATATAACTCACACACTAATAGGAGCGGCTCGCCTTGTACCCACTATTAAATGCTACACACGTTTTACGATAATGCCCAACAAACTCTTATTGACGTATAAATTTCGAATTTCTTTTTTCTTAACAGCCGAAGGCGCCAGTTGCTTCCCAATATTAATAACGCTATGCTAGTTCAGTTTTGGGGGTTTAATTGCGTCGAACGAAGCACGGGCGGGCGGCTCGGGCCGCACTAAATTAATCGGCCGCTTTTAATATTCATAGCGTTTTTTAAGAAAAATTCTAAACTAATTAAAACTTGTATAATTCTGTGGGTTATGGGCGCTCTCAGCGCAATCGATTTGTTTGCTTGTTTCATGCGACATGGGATTTAAAATAACCCGTTTGCTTTCGATGAGACGCACCTGCTCCTGTGAAATAAGATATTGCCAATATTTCACATCATGTTTCATTTTGAATTCTTATTTTTATTTCTAAAAAAATACCTACTTATATTAAAATAATGTGTCGTTAGTAGGCGAAAACATATTAATTCATTATTTAATTCTTATTATTTCTGTAGAGGAGCGAGGGGCTTGTTGTAACAGGGGTAAGTAGTAACAGGCTCTTTCCACTAGGATCTTAAACGCTATTAACGTATTTCTTTGACTAGATTTGACCTATATACCGCGCCGCATCATGTTACCCTAGCCAGTGTCCCACCGGCACGCGCAGTGAGCGGAAGTGTGCACGCGCTTCATTTCTGCCAGGTAATATAAAATTGTACTGTCGTAAAATTTTGGTTTGCGTTTTTGATATCGACTAATTTTAAATTTTCTATATCATTAAAATTTATCTATCTCTGATAATGTGTAACAGTTTTTATGTTGCTATTGTTTAAATAGTTATCCTGATAAATGTTAAAAATCATACCATAGGGTTAGTTGTAACAAAATCCCGGGGCTTGTTGTAACTGCCAGCCCAAGTTATGATGTAGATACCTACTTTTTTCCTTTGTCTAAGAATGAGGGTGTATTAAAGAAAGTCAGAGCGGTCAACACAAAGCCAAGAAGTGTATGAGTTAGCGGCAGCTGAAGTTTTAAAAAAAATGCAGTATTCGGAAAGCTAGTCAGACTTTCAGATTATGTCACGTCTCTCTTTATAGATACATAGACAAAAAGAAGAATAATGAAAGTCTACAAAAAACTATCTCGCCGTCGAAGATTAGACCTTTACCAAAGGCGCCACCAAGAAAAACTAATACAAATAGCAGACGCAAAAGAAAATCTATAGTATTGACGGACACTTCTGAAAAGGAATGTGAAGAAAAAATGAAGAAAAAACAGAGAAAAGATGATAAAATTAAAGGAAAAGGGAAAGGAAGGGGGAAGGAGAAGGGAAAAGCCAAAGGTAAATCAACAAATAATAAAATCGGAGTGGGCAGAGCTAAAAAGAAGATTTTATGTTCAGATTCAGAATCTGAATCAGAAGAGTGGTATTTTCTGGTATGTGTTGAAGCTTACACAGATACAAATAAAGAAGACTGGATAGAGTGTATCATTTGTAAGATGTAAGCACATGTAGGATGTGTTACAGGAGACATTATATCTTTTATTTGTATTAATTGTAGCTCAGATGAAGACTGAATTTAATTATAATGAAACCCACAAAATGTTGATTCCTACATAAGTATAATACTTTGTTAGATAGCTATTAAGAAGAGATAATTACGAAGTATACCTTAGATATAAATAATTTAATTACTTACTATGATTTAAAAGTGCAATGATGATTATAAGAGGTGTTTAACTAAATGAAACTGTTAATTACTTAATTTTTAAGTGTTGAGTACTAAAAAGGTGTATTTGAGTTGATTTTTGATAAGAATTACATATTACTTACCTAAGAAAGATGTCAATGTTGTTAAAAATAAACATAGAATAAATGATTAGAGGTATTATTGTCATTTTTGTCGTTACTACTTGCCCCGGTGGACGTTACAACTTGCCCCAAGCACGAGGTAAGTTGTAACACCGCACTTCTTCTGGAAAATAATTGATTGTAAAATAATGACCAATAGTTATGTTTTTATTTTTACTTGATTTGGTAGAGGAAGAGTTACAGTATCCATTCATCTTTATTTAGTAGAAATTTAATCAATAGATCTCAAGATATATTAGTTTTAATGAAAACTGTTACAACAAGCCCCTCGCTCCCCTAATCTAAAAACCGGAAATTTTTGAATGTTAGTATAAATGATTAAGGTAGATAATATCCTTGCCACCTGATTAAAATTGAGTAAATAGAGACCGTGTAGTGGCGGTATAATAATATTCACAAAACTGTAAGAGGCGATAGAGAGAAATAAAATAAATAATTTTTACGTGGTAGAGCCATGCTGCAGTTATATTAGTAGTACAGTTGTAGCACGAATGTGTCAGCTCGACTGGGGAAGGACCACGCTCTCACAGAATACCAGCGCGAAATAGTAGCTTAATCCTGCTGTATTTCGTATGGTGAGTGTAGAGAACCGGAGACCCTTTTTACTGGAAACGAGGCATTCCATCTCAGTCCTTACGGGTGACAACGCATCTGCATTTTGATTTTTAATGGAGGATAGATGTAGATGTCTATGGGCCGCAGCAACCACTTACCATCAGGTGGACTGTGTGCTCGTTTGTCACCCTATTCTATAAAAAAAAGCAGGGATTTTAAAAAAATGCGTTGGATAAGTCACCTACGAAACGTGGCAACTATAGCAAATATTCCCCCAATTCCCGCAATTGAACAGATATGTTTAGCAGTGGAACTTTTGACAGACTGGAATAGTAAGGGTGTAACACATTTAGTAAATTAAAGACAAAGTGTTTTTGAATATATTTCATTAATGGTAATTGCATGAAATTTTCATTTTATTTAGAGCAATCCCATATTAAATCTCGTCTTAATGTTCATTCTGTTGTAAAAATAATAATTCCAAAAAAGAATTAAAAAAAATACTTATTTTGATATCTAACCAAACCGATAAATTTAGTTGAGAATCGTAATTAATACTGATAAATTTTCTGTTAACTCTATCTTTCTATGATCTGTTTCTATATTATACGTAACACCAACAGGTGTATTTCTCTGTTTGTTTGTTCTAAAAAAGTAATGTGTTATTACTATCTACTACCTTCTTGCTGCTTAATTTCCTTCTTTCTGATATATATTTTTCAAAGATGAAGGCATTTACTAAGAGAGGATTTTAAAAACCTGGTGAACCACCAGATAATTTCTATAAAACTTTTTATTTTAAGGGCGAATGACTAGAAACTTACTCAAGGTACGCTATAAATAAAATGAATGAATTTAGAAAAAATACACAATGTTTTTTTTTTAAATAAAATTAGTGCATATACTTTTGAATTAATATAACATAATATTCATTATTTATTTTTTCGAAATACCTTTAGAATTTTAAAACAAGGGAGAGATTTTTGTATGAAAAAATATTTTATGACGCACTATCCTAAAAGCTAGACGTAGAAATTTAACATTTGGATAGTAGCTGCTTTTTCAGGCATAGCTATCCATTTTGAATAAATTTTGGAAAATTCACCCCTGAAAGGGGAAGGGGATATCCTATATATTACAGTTCGAGGGCTCAAAGATGCAATGACTTAGAACAAGTCCGAACCCTGCACGGTATTTGTCAGGCCTACAAATAACTGTTCTGGATCTGAAGATTTGTCTTTGTGAAGTTTATGTATGTAACTATGTAAACTATGCCCCCACGGTTACGAGAAAAACCTAACGTTTTTTAGAAAAATAGAAGAAAATAACTAGTTTTTATGAAAGTACGAAAGATGAAATAAATTAATATAATATAAATCTTAAAATAAAATAATAAAATTCACATTTTTTTATTTTATTTTAAGATTTTTTCTTTATTCAAATGTAAAACCTATCTCCATAAACTTGGAATCCACTGTGTTGGGATTATAATATCATTTGGGTGTCGTAAGACGCGATAGATAAAACTAAAACTGGAGAGGGCAGTAGCATCTTTTTGACAACTCAAAATCATGAAAAACTGCGGTTGACAACACGCGTGGCAACTATGGCAAATATCTCTCGGATGAAGCAATATTTTTATTTAAATTGTACAATCATTATCTGCCTTAAGTATGAGACAGCTTGAGTTTTCTGTATTATGCGATCTCAAAACAGGCGTGGTTCATAACAGACTGACGTTAGAACTTGGACGCCGGTAACACCGCGGAGTGAAAAGCTGGGCATTATAATATTAAAAAAAACAAGCTTGTGACAGGAAAAATATTTTAGTGCGCAGTGTTGCCGTAAGTCAGGATTCATTCATTTCAAATAAACATCAAACGTAATGTATGTGAACAGGTGGTAACTTTTTGTAATAATACTGCAATAGTGGCGAGCATTTGTTAAACCAACTGTTATAAATACAAGGTCGGGTAAAAAGTTTCTTCGATATCTCTAAAATATTATAAATGTACTACAAATTCAAGACTTTTTTTTTCAAAGTGTAATTACATTTAATTACAATACTTATATATCTCTGCCATTTTGTTCAATAGCTTATTGCCGTCTCGTCGACGAGAATATGTCTCTACCTCCAGGTAGTGACAAATTCTCGTTTCTGTAGAAATCTTGAGATTTTAAAACAAAAAAATGCGACAAGTAGTACTAACAGTAGTGATTTTAACCTAAAGAAAATGCTAAACAAAAGAACTCTGACCATAGCAAGTGAAAATCCGAGGGTGCAAAGACAGGAGGTGGATGCATTGACACTTCCCAACCGAGCTCTCCCAATTTGTGCTGAGTGGCCAAATATGTGTGTGGTCTGTGTGTATCACGACGAAAGACCACTCCTTTTCTGTCGATCAATTCCTGTTTTTCTCAATTTCATGCTCGACTCTCATTAGCTCTTGGCTGTAGAGATCCGAATCGATAAAATAATATGATATTTTCGATAATCGATAAAATAATATTTTATTCGGGGTCGTATACCATGTCGATCGGTTTTGCCCGAAGGTAAAAGCTCATAATAAACGATACATTTCCAATAAAAAATATGTGTCAATAGTGGTTTCGCTACAGCCTGTGTAGCTTGACTACCCTTTGACCATGATCTTTTTCGCACGTTCTTATCGTAAGTCATCCACTTTTCATCATCAGTAATCAATCTTTTCAAAAATGGTTCGGATTCATTACGTTTCAATAGAGAATCGCAAATGAGTACACGACTCATTAAGTTTCTTTCAGGAAGCTCGTGTGGTACCTAATTATCGAGCATTTTTATTTTTTTCGCGGCTCGATTCGCATTTTTCCCATTTTTGTAATAAAACTTCTGATTGTTAGATACATTTCTTCGTTAGGTTCACTTGTTTTGGTGGATACAAAAAGAATTGCAAAATGACGGGAAAGAGTTTTTACTATTTATTTTTATTTTTCTTATTGTCCTATATGTATTGATACCAAAACCAGCCAGATACAAATAGTACAACCAAAGAGATTTTTCTTCAATTTCATACAAACGAAATACAAGGAAATTTTTCTATTCCTTATTTTTATTTAACTATTAAGAAAAACCAGGAATAGGTTAACATAAAAATTGTTCGATTTAAATTGGCAATTAGATCATTGATTATCTTCATTTGTATTATACTTCTAAAACCCAACCAGACATAATTCAGTCTAACAGTAATAAAATGTAAAATTTTCACAAATTAAACAATTTGTATCCCGAATAGACAGTCGATGAGCACAATGCCGGCTCTTGTGATATTGGTCAATTATAGTTTATGATATTTGGCTTCGGTATATTAAATATTATATTTACCGTGTAGTGGCGGTGTAAGAAAATCTATTACTCTATATCGACACGTGGGTGCCGTAAGAGGCGACGGAGGGAAACCTAAACACGAGATGGGCAGCAGGTCCTTCCTGATAACAACTGAAAATAATAATAATAACTGCGTTTGCCAACCCGCATACCAAACGTGGCAACTATGGCAATAATAATAATATCCTCCAGACCAAATTTCGACCACGGCGGCCACTCTCAACGGAGACTAGCCATCAGCGCAGGACAGGATTATAGTGCCAAAGTGTATAAACAAGCACAGGTGCACTCTCTATGCCCTCACTCTCATAATCCAATGGAACGGTAAACCGACATGACCGGAGAGAGATCAGGTGCAGGACCAACGGCTTTTCGTGCTTTCCGAGGCACGGGGGTTAAACACCGCCAACTTCCTGACTCCGGGCAACTACTGAGAATTTCTTGACGGAAAAACTCAATAATTATTTTTGGCCCGACCCAGGATTCGAACCCAGGACCTCGTGATCAGCAGTCGCACTACTACAACCACTAGACCAAAGAGGCAGGCAAATCCCATATATGTATCAATCTGTGGTGGAGGCCCATATACAGAATAGACTTTTGTTAAGTGTAATGGCCCATCCATTAAATATCCATCCAATAAATATTAAATATCATCCGTAATTTATAAGAGCATCATATGGATATATAGACAGTTGTTCGACATTTATTCATGAAATATTTCAAGAATAAATGTCGAGTATTAGTAATAAAGTCCTTGAAATAGGTCTGAATATGGTGGGGTCGTATACCATGTCAAATATGGATGTTTCTTATGATACCACGATACCAACGCGGCAGCCAAATTTGGCCAAAAGCTATGTTTAGCAGTGGCTGCATGATAACCGCCATCTATGAAAGCCAGGAGGTCTTTTTGTCATTTCTCATAATCGCATCATATGACACCCAGGGGACGAAATGAGGCGATGAATTTTCAAAACAACCACGAGGTGAAAGACATTAAATCGTATATTTCCGTTGAACTGATAGTTATACTTGTTTTTAATATTCTGCAAGCTGGAAGACAACTATCGATGTACTTCTTTTCATCTGTTGAAATAAATAAGAGAGTTTTATTTTTTCAACTGTTATCTAAACAGAAGAAGACTTAGGTATTTGGAAATATTTTATGGTACACTGCAACTTTACTATGACACTATTTTCAATAACTTATCAAATTATATTCATAATTGTTGACAACTTTGATTCGCACCGTGTAGAGACGATTTAATAAAAATGACCACCCTATCTCATTCCCTTGGTCTCAAAAGAGGCAACTTAGACCGCCAAATAGCCTTCCTGCTATAATCCGATCAGAAGGTTATAGCGAGCTTGTATAATTACAGGATTTGAAGTATATCCTTTTAATTCTCAGAGTTGACAATGACTTTGTAGCGTTCTTTGTTTGAAGTTGATTACTAGTTTCCATAGACTGCAGTAGCTACTTACTATCAGGTGGATTGTAAGTTCAATTGTCATTTGTTTTATAAAAGTAACTCAGGGAAATACCCAGAAAATATTTCAGTCTAACAGATGCTAATATCTCTTATTTATTCCAGATATAAAATGCCAAAACCGACTCGGCAGTCGGCAGGTAGTGTCAAAGTCACGAGTGAGACAGAGTCTTCAATAGGAATGACATACCAAGTTGTAGAGTACATTTGCTTAAAATATTTGAGTCCTTGATTCATATTTGTCTGAAAAGGCAATTCAAACGACAATTATACAATATTAATTATGAACTTAAGTGTATACTTATATTTATTATTCTCAGTTAATTATAAATTTTATAAATAAAGCCGTCAATCGGAAATAATGCATCGAAAATCACAAACAAGGATCGATCATAGATAGATACGTGTATAACTATTCGTACAAATTGCCTAACGCAACCGGTTTCACTTTCAAAGACGATATGTTACAGTCGAATGACAAAGTTGCGGTTTTATGGTCGTCGATAAAAAGTATTAATCGAGTGCGAAATCATCGACATCGATAAATTGTTTCGATAGTAACGCCGCAATACACTTCGGTACTGACGCAGCGGGGCGCCGATGCAGCTCGTGTGCCTTAGTCCCACCTGCGCTTCTTTCCTCGTGTTCCTAACATAAATACCTCTTTCATTGTCGTCTTTATCGCCAAAATTTCATTGTGGTTAAGTCACAATTTCACCTTCTTTAAATAAAGTTTTGTTTTCGTCTAGCCGAGGAAACCTTTCTGGCTGCTTTAGGTCGGTTGAGCAAATAAATAATATGATACGGCGCCTGCGTTACAATGAAGTGCGTTACAAATCACGGTACATAAAACACATTATTCGATATAAAATTTTATACTTTATCTTTAAATTTCTTTCCTTTACTAAAAACTTAATCTTAATATAAGAATTTCACCTGTATTGTGAAGGCGTGTAAAATGTGTTAACTGCATATAGACAATCATTAAAACCCATACAAATGCTTATTTTGTGCCGGATTGAAGCCGGCAGCGGTACAGTCAAGCGCTTAGTTGGCGTTAATGAACCGTCAAATTGTAGTATCATCACTATACTTTTTAATTATTAGTTAAGGTGGTAGAGCTATGTTACAGTGATTATGTATAGCTGCAAAACGAATGGGTCAGATTGACCAGAGAAAAGGGTCATTCCGCACAGAATACCAGCATAAAATAGCGGTATAATTGCTACTATATTTTACCTATGTAATATTTGTAAGAAAACATCGTGAGAAAACCATCTACATTTCTAAGAAATTAGGATAGTGCGGCGGACATTTCCTTGCCCTACAACCTTCTCTGCGACGTATAATGCTGGCTGGAATTTCACTTTTTTTAAATCGCTTATGAACATAAAAACCTACACCGATTGACAAGAACAAAACTTTCTCATGAAACCGGCAAATTGGAAAGGCAAGAAATTTCTGGAGTCTTTACTTTTTTATAATACCATGTTACAATGTCTTTTACTTATTACAAAATAAATACAATGTTAAATATCTATAAATATTTATTTTATACATATTGGATCCAAACGGTTTATTTCATCGTATATCATGCATACAGCATAGAAGTGGAATAAGTTGCCAGAACCTCTCTTTCCACCCGATTATAATGAGAGTGTCTTCAAGGCAAGAGTGAACAGGCTTTTGTTAAGTTAGTGCGCTTTACCATCTTTAGTTGCATCACCACTTACCATCGGGTGGGATAATAGTCAAGCACTGGCTTAGAAATTAACTTAGAAAAAAACTTGGATTACAGTAAAAGAAGCCAAGATGAAAATATACCTACATACAACGAAAATAAGCTCTTTCAATATGACACACACCTAAAGTATTTTGTGATAAAAGATATGCATTATAGGCGAATTTTCCGAATAACATACATTATTTGTACGGCTATATTTGAACATGGAACGAACGTTCAAATGCAGACAGAGCAATTGACACAAGTGAATCCAATGCATTTAAAATAAAAGGTGCAGTTAAGTTGTTGTCTTTTTGTACTAATTTAAATCCTATGACTTAAGTCACAAGGTTGTAATCAACTTAAAATAGCCAGGCAATTACGACTTTTTGCTCAGTCGGTAGCCTGTAATATAGATGTCAAAAGGCCGTAATAGTTTGCGTTTCACACGCGTTGGCTTCTGTCAGTACGACCGACCTATATTAATTTTTAAATCAGATTATTGTTATATAGGCACTAATGCCAGATGCCATACCTACAAAATATGCTTATTTAGGTCATTGTCGCTCTTAAAGATTATTTGATACCGCCTTCGGGAGTAGAAAAATATTAGTATTATATTTATATAATATTAGAGGCTGTTCACTTAGTTACACAAAACACTGTAAGATAACGATGACAAACATTTACGATAATTTCTAGTTTTACGACATTATAGAACAAATATGCAAACCATAATATTGTATTTGGTGAAAATTTGGTTTAATTATATTTTATAACTATTATACCCAACCAACTTAGTTAATATGTAAATATATTTTTAAATATGGTAAAGTAATATTTATTATACATGAATTAATTGCGTTAAGACAATAATTTAAATAAAACAAATAATAAAGTTTAACAAGTGATACTTAGTTCTTGAAGATCAACTAATCATTATGGTCAATTTTTTTTAATTAGGTATAGTTACAAATTTCGTGCTTGGCAGATCGTAAAGTGTTGTTCGTATAAGATGTTGACGATGTAGCGAACTTATCACAGTTTAACCCGCGTGTCATTGCATTTCCAAATAAATTGCTATTTACGTAATGAATGAATGAAATTTACTTTATTGTACACCAGAAAAACATATGAGAAAAAACAACCCTCCCTCATCGCTTAGAAGCGATCTCTACCAGGCGACCTACCTACTTTACCTACCTACTGAGCCAGTCGGAGTCGGAGGTACAGGAGAGGTGGCTCAGGACCGTGCTTTGTGGCATTCCTTGGGGGAGGCCTATGTTCAGCAGTGAACTTGAGATGACACTGTTCATATAAATAACTTAGAACAAATTCAGCACAAATTCCTGAGACATTTAAAGTATAGAAATTTTATTTACACTAATAACTGTAAAGAGTCTTGTAGATATTTCAATATAATAAGCCTTGAGGATAGACGTACTCTAATGGACACGGCATTTTTGCATGGTTTATGTAATGGAAGTATTGACTGTGTAACTTTAGCTGATAGAGTTCTCTGCTTTTGTACTCCGAAACGTAGAAGGAGACATACACCTTTGTTTGCGGTTGTTAATACAAAGACAAACTATGCACAAAACTTTCTGGTGAATCGTTTACAAAAAGTTTATAATAAAAGATTCCACTCAGTTGATATTTTCCATTCCAGTAAGGATAAGTTTAAGAAGGATGTCTTGAAACTTTTGATGTAGTGAGTTTAGGTACACGCACGCACGCACGCACGCACACACACACACACACACACACACACACACACACACACACACACACACACACACACACACACACACATGCCCGCGTGCGAGGGAGGCGCATACGAGCATTATGTATGATTGCATTCTAGATGTTTAAAAATATGTATTTTTAGTCCCAACTACTTTGTCTTCAACATGTCCGTTATAAATTGAAAATACTATTTAAATAATGTAAATCCGTTTTTGGCTATAATTTAAGATCATAAGATGTACGTACGATGTAACAAAGAGCTGTGGATTTTGTTTGAAATAAAAAAAAATTATGATTTCATATTTTTGGCTATGAATGGTTAAGGTTAATTTTTAGGAGATTACATGGATAGAATGACCAATCTTAAATCATTTCATAGTCACATTATAAATAAGAATCAAAGTTTTTGATTGCCTTATTGGTCTAGTGGTCGTGAGCGCAACTGTTGATTAGAAGGTCCCGATTTCGAACCACGGGTCGGGCCAAACTCAGTTAATGGGATTTTCGGCCAACAATTCGCAGTAACTGCCTGGAAACAGGAAGTTGGCAGTGTATCACCCCAGTGGCCCGGAAAGCATGTAAAACCGTTGTACCCGCGCCTGTATTCTCTCCAGACATGTCGGACTCGGATCGTCCCATTGAACTATGAGAGTAAGGAAATATACAGTAGAACTGTGATGACGCCGTCACTGATACACAAAAATCATCTCCTTCGCAAATGGTTATACTCCGTTTTGACTGCCCGCCGTGACAGAAATTGGGTCTGGAGGACGCTTTCATCAAAATGTGTGTATTCTGTTTGTTTCTAACAGCAATTGACAATCTGTTATGTTAAATACAGCAGCTGACTGTTAGTATCGCTAAAACTCAAAAACGGCTCAATCGATTTTAATGAAATTTTTGTGTGCGTTTGAATTGGTCCCTAAATGGTTTATATTTACCTTTGGACCCGGTAGGTGGCGCTGTTCTCGAGATCCAGAAATCATCTGTGCGAAATGAGGGCTGATCGCTAATTATTAATACAAATACTTTATTAAAATAACGATAACAAAGAATATTATTCAAGTATATTAGTGACCTGATGGTGGTTAGGCAATAAGCGTTCACAGTAATTTACGCAATACGCGAGAAACCCGGATAAATTTTGACCAATATCAATAAAACTGTTACTGTTAATAAAACTGTTACTTCAAATGCTGATTTACCACGTTCTCAGCCGTGGAGGAAAACGTCGAGAGGAAACCAGCATGTCTATGAAATTATATATTTCAAAGACATGTTAAGTACCACCAACCACTGTACCACCAAACACCATACCAACGTACTGGAGCAGTGCGGTGAACGTTTCCTTTCAATTACACCCTTTCACGAATAAGAGGAGGTCTGTGTCCAGCAGGGGAACATATTGAGACCGTAACTTTACCTTACTTTACAATGGTACAAAATATTGAAATAGAATTGCATTTTTAGATCGAGTTCCTGAATTAATAATCAAAATGTAGAATGCGTTATCACCCCTGAGAACTAAAAAAGAATGCCTGGATACCAGCCAAAATGGTATTTGGTTTTATACACTCAACAAATGAATGAGAAACATATTTTACGTTGGTATTCTGTGAGAGCATGTTCGTACCTACTCCGTTTGTGCCAACACATTCGCGCTGCACTCTACCACTTATTTCACCTTTTATTGTCCTCAGGAATGACAAAAGATCTTTATTTTAATCAGGGATCAGCAGGTGGACTGAGTACTCGATTTCACTCTTAGTTCTTCTAAAAAAACTCAGAAGTCAACCCAAGCGAACTCATATTATGTTTTATAAAAACAAGTCAAATGTACAATAAATTACGTTAATATGAACTAACCATAACATACTGACATATAAGTATATTGATATTAGCAGTGTATAAAAAACCTATTCTATATTCGCCGATGCCAAATTAGTAAGTAAATAAATTGCCTTATTAAAAATATGCAAGAACATACTTGTTTGTTAGGTATTAATATTATTCATAGTCCTGTAAACTTTAAAAGCTTATTTAAATAAAACATAATTTAATAGAAGTCTAATAAATTATTATATTTACGCAAACACTACTAAAGTATTTATACTTCAAGAAAGGATTAACTGTCCAATTCGGAAGAATTGGATTCTAGTGCATGTGGGTGGGGCATTCGTGTTACATAACCAATTGCTCTCGTCCTGGCACATAATATTGATATAATTTAATAATATTATCTTATTTTAATATAATATAATTTATTATTATTTTACAAACATAGGTACTATAAGTCAATTACTAACAAATGTGTATGGATCTTCATCTGAAATAAACTTCGAAGCGAGTCGAAAATGTTGAGAGCTCTGCGGTTGATCCACATTAAATGCAATAACAAGTCGCCGTTATTTATAAACATAAAGCGTGTCACACACTACGCAGATACGATAAAATATACATATGTATCTGAGCTCATATCTTTCAATATCACTCTCTATATAATTCAATGAACTAACACAAACAACACAGCTAATTTATATTTTATCGTTAAGTATCTGTAAGCAACGACATATATATCGAAAAATAGTGATAATATTATCTGCTCATACAAATATATTATATGTACAGAACATCAGATATAATGTAAGATATACAGGTAAATAGTCACAGCCTCGGTCCTTTATAAGCTTTATATAACGTTATATCCAAATTCTTCGCCTTTTAGTAAATGCTAATACAACACGTGCATCAAAATCCTATTCTGACGAGCTGTCTAGCAAATCTAGAAGTAATATACGCCAAGTCATTGTAGGTAACACTCTGTATAAACAATACGCTTCAAAAAACACGTCTAATAAGTTTAAAGGATTTCGAGTGAATGTATCATTTCGTAAATTATCGTGTGATACTTAAAGACATTTTATACGCAGTTTTTATACTTTACAGTTTGTATACGGAGATAAAATATTATCGTATCTGCGCAGTCTGTGACTCGCTTAACAAAGTAGATCCGCTAATCGGCTCCGACGTTATTTATACCTCTGGGCTATAAATTTTGGAATGGATGCCGTATTTATCAATTAATTTTGAAGGTGAGGACGGGCGAGCAAAGAAACCTTTAAAATAACGAATTGCTCCACGTATGCACCCGAATGCCATACACATTCGACGACAATCAATAAATAACCCGTATAAGATTCAAAAGCATGAATCTTAGTACAGCTTTTCGAATAGTAAATCTACGCATAATCTTATAGCCAGCTATAGTCAAAAATAGTCAACAATCTTTACATTTATCAAAATATGGGTAAAAGTTACTAAATGTAGTTTGGATTAACAGAGTTTGTGTATAATTTGTAAATTGAATCGAATTTTATTCACTTTAGTTAAATCACAATCTGCTAGATACTCTATAGCATATACCTTTGCTTATGTGACTGTGTCAACTGAAGAAAATGGTTACTCACACAACGGTGTAAAAAGTGCCTTTAATGAAGTAGGATTGTTTTAGAGTGATTAAGTTATTATTAGCTTAGCAAAAGAAGGAATAAATTCAAAAAAATTAAGGTTAAGACATGCAGAAAGTTAACGGAGGAAGCAGGTGACTCAGGTCCGTGATTTGTGGCATTCCTTGGTGGAGGCCTATGTTCAGCAGTTGACTTGTGAAGGGCTGTAATGATGATGACGATGATAATGACTTCCATTTGGTGATTGTCCTTGAATTATGAAAGAAGTAGAATAAAACATAGAATACTTTTTATAGTAATTACTACTAAAGTTTGTTTTACTACCTAAATACTTATTATAAAATTCTGTTTTTATAGAATAAGGACGAGAAACTAGCACACAGTCCACCTTATGGTAAGTGGATGATCATAGGCATCTACATCGATCTTCAATTAAGAATCCAAATGCAGATGCGCTGTCACTGAGGACTAAAATGGGCCGCCTCGTTTCCAGTAAAAAGGGGTCTCCGGTTCTCACACACAACATACGACATACAACAGCATTTAGCTGCTATTTTACGCTGGTATTCTGTGAGAACGTGGTCCTTCTCCATTCGAGCCGACCCCATTCATGCTATAGTAATAATTTAGTTGCAGCATGAGTCTTCCACGTCAAAAAAAGTTTACTCCACACCCTTACTTAAATTTGTAATGCTATTTTATATGAAAAGTTTTTGTTGTTACTTAACGAATTTTAATTTTAAATTTAATCTGAAAATTGGAATAAAATGGAATAAAATAACAACAGGTTTTTTGGAATAAAAGCTACACTTCTTTAATTAAATCACATCTCCAATTCCATACACTTTAAGATAACAGTCACGCAGTTCTGATACCTAACACGGGTTCAAACGAATCGATAATTTATACAGACACCATTACATTACGTTTCTATAAGCCCCTTTAAAATATCGCCATACATCGAG
Organism: Parnassius apollo; assembly: GCA_907164705.1. Classification (NCBI taxonomy): domain Eukaryota; kingdom Metazoa; phylum Arthropoda; class Insecta; order Lepidoptera; family Papilionidae; genus Parnassius; species Parnassius apollo. The sequence continues at coordinate 9,539,871 of CAJQZP010000774.1, forward strand.
AGGCACAAATTGATAAATTACATCGAATAGGACATGTTTAATCCCCACGAAATGAGCTCTTACGCGGGGATTACAGCTATTGGTGGTGGGTAAAGGTGTCCGCCGACCGCGAAGTGGTTCACCCCGTGTAAGAAGAATGATGAATGGCGCGCATTGTGTTTCATGGGGACTTGTGGGCTCGAGGAGACCGCATTTATTTGAGCTTAATAATAACACTGATGAAATTACAATATAATATATTAATATAGTATAATATGCAGACGCGAGTATTAGTATTAGAATACTATTAGACAGTAATAATACCACAGTCTAACTACTCGTATTACCTTCTTAGACTGTATTAGTACGCTAGATCTTGTATTTTATAATAATATTATGTACTATTATGTATATAATATATAAATTACGAAATAAACTGTAATTATTTAGACTCGGTATCTTAAATCAAGGAGCCAGGATTGTATCTTGCCTCTAATCTATACTTTGATGACTACGTAATCGCAATTAACCAATAACTCTTTAAGCTTTATGGATTTGTCATGGAGATACTAAAAATCCATCCATATTTATATTAACTTTATATGAAACTGTAATTAGGTCACAGCTTGAATATGCAACAATTATATGAAGTTCAATATATAATTAAAATCGTCTTGAATTGAAGCCTTTACGAGGAAAAAATTAAAGTAAAAATGTACCAATATTTTAACAGTAATTCTATTAAATCTTGCCAACTTGGTTGAGGTACACCTCACGGCTTTGATTTTGTATTCTTTCTGGGACACTCCATGTTAATTTTGATTCTGTTTGATTTTCTCTGTATTTATTAAATAGACGGGTCATTTTAATTTAAGATTTATATTCGATATAAGTACTTAAAGATTGTGTAAAGATTCTATTACATTTTCTGATAAAATTAATAAATTAAATTGCTTATTAACCCGAATAAAGAGAAAATATTTTTTTTATATGGTGCTATATAATTTAATTTTTTTCACTCTATCTAAAGGCATAAAAGGTGAAATTGATGCAAAGAGCAAAAAAGACAAAATTACAAACAAGTCATGCCACATGTAATTAAATAATGAAAACAAGTAAGTGTTAATAGTATTATACAATACTATTGACATAAAAACATGTGCACATAAACTATAATATAAAATGCATGTCATGAACCCGTATACCTACATAATATGTTGGTGCAAAAAACAGTGTTGAAAATTACTTCGATTTTATGTCGCCTCTACACGTTGGCCAACACAGTGGCGAATGTAGTGGCGAATATATTGGCCGAGAGTTGGTGACGGCGTCCACACGTTGGAAGGTCGTTCAGTTCGGGTCGGGCCAATGTGCGGACGAATTTATAAGCACCGTGGCGCAGTGACTCAGCAATGAGTGGCTGCGCCGGGCGCCGCGGGTTTGATCCCGCACGGAACAAGTATTTGTATGTCCTACAAATAATTGTTTCGGGTCTGGATGTATGTCCTTGTGCAATTTATGTTTGTAAACTGCCTGCGTGATACGGGAGAAAATCCTAGTGTGGGGTTAACGTTTTTATAAAAGAATTATAAAATAATGGTGGTTATTAATGGGGCTGTAAATAGATATACGATATACGATTAGCTTTATTTATTCTTTACATGCATCATAAACTGGAATAAATACCATTAATAAGAACTTAACTTATTTTAAAGTTAAAGGAGTTATAATCGATTAGTCTATGTTTTAAAATTGGGTTTTGATTTTAAAGCTTAGCAAAATATGTACTTGCATTTCTATCAGACATTTGATGTATTTAAAAAACACCTTATAATTTATTTGATAATTTAATTATTTTTTGAAAAAGACAAAAACAATAGCAATAAATATAATTAACACTGACTTAATAATAGGTACTAATTATAACTTAGAACATAAATGAAAAACTCATGACAAGGAAAGTGGCTCAGGACCATGCTTTGCGGCAGTCTGTGGAGGAGGATGTTCAGTAGTGGACTTGTGAAGAGCTGCAATGATGATGATGATTCGAAAACTTGCACGATTAAATTATAAGAAATCGACGTTTTTTTTATAGGATAGTGTGACAAACAAGCACACAGTTCACCTGATGGTAAGTGGTTACTGTGGCCCACAGACATCTACATCTATCCTCGATTACGAATCAAAATGCAGATGCGTTGTCACCCGTGAGGACTAAGATGAAATGCCTTCCTTTAAAAAGGGTCTCTGCTTCTCTACACTCACTATACGAAACACAGCATCATTAAGCTACTATTTTACGCTGATATTCTGTGAGAGCGTGGTCCTTCCCCGGTCGAGCCGACCTTCGTGCTGCAACTATACTTCTAATATAATTGCATGGTTCTACCACGTATAAACGACGTGCTTCTTTTTTTTTCATTTTAAAATTGTTCTCGTAATAATCTGATTGTAAAAAAACGTTAATTTTTTTTTGATAAATAGCTTATTGATTAAAACAAATGTTCAATAATAATTAAATCGCGCTAATTAAAGTAGTAGGAATGTTTAAAGTTAAAATTGGCACTAGAAGGCTGGTAATTGGGGCATCCACCCTACAAAACTTGAATATAAAATTTAAATCAGATGCGTGTAATCACTCTGGGAGCTTGTAGCAAACTAAACGCGCGGCCAACGTGTGGACGCGGCGACCAAACTCCGCCAACAATCCTTTGATCTTTTGTAAAAAACCGACACCACACGGATCTCGCGCCAACTTGCGGGCCATCGTTCCAATACATACCAATAAGCCTAAAACACCCCGTCTACACGTTGGCCAATGCTATTGGCCACTACATTCGCCACTGTGTTGGCCAACGTGTAGAGGCGCCGTTAGAGAGATATACCTAATTGTAAACGAGAGATATAGAGATCGATAAAGCGAGATATTAAAATATACCTAAATTATAAAATTTTACTAAAAAAATAATGATATTTGGCTATTCCGTAATAATTTCCAACACGTACTTAATGACAGCTGGAATTTAGCTTACAATATTTTTTTTGTTTTGGTTATTAAAATTATTTAAATTACGTAGCACCATAGCGTTTTCACATTATACGGTCCGATAATATGTATCAGAATCCGATAAACATTAGTCGATAACGATATTTTTCTTTATCATATTCCGATATCAGTATTGTTGCGCGGCTAAGTTGACATCTGGCACTAGCGCCATCTAGTGTCGGGTAACAGAGCGAAGAGAGAGCTTTCCAGAAAATGATATTACTAATCTTTCAACCGACAGCGCCATCTGTTGTCGAAACGAAGAACTAAGCTTCTAGAAGCTGAGACTCGAACTTTCTGCGCTTGGTCGGTTGGCGCGCGTATTTACTCGAATATTCTGGAATATTCTGGATGTTTTTGTGGAAGAGCCCTATATAAAGGCGCTGCAATACGTGATCGGGGAAGTATTGAATTCGGCGAGACAAGCGAAGCTTCGGAGCGGAATAAAGTGAATCAGTGTGCTTAATTATTAGTCTTTTAAGTTTTAATTTGTGTAAAGAAAATTAAAGTGTTAATTTAGGTAATTCTATCGGCAATTTTTATTGTCACGAACCTCAAGCTCGTAACAGTATGATTTTGCCAGTTCATTAATACCGGTGTCCGCGAAAATGAAATGCAATCACTCTATAATTGCATGAAAGAAGTTAACACCCACATCCGAACACCACTTCACTTAATTTAAAAACTATGAAACGCTTATTAAAAATAACAGTTGTAGTTTTAAATATAGAATGATTATAAAGTTCCATATAAATAAAAACAACTCAAAGTAAAAAAATATGAAATAAAGAATGCACTTATAGTCGTTACAGAAAAGGAATAAGTATTTACCAATCTGTTTTACTCAATCTGTGGGTTATGTTAATAGCTAAAGACTATATAAACACTACTTGTTATTATTAGCAGCTAGTAATAACACGTAGTGTAAATGAAAATTATAAGTAATATTCATTTAAACATACTGATAAATAAGTGTGAATAAATATGTCGAATATAGGATAAGAAACAAACAAAACAAAAAAAATGATATAAAAACAAAAAAGTACAGGCAAAACATAGTTACAACTATGACTATAGTATGTTCACACATTAAATGTAGATTCAGGTCGCTTAATTACTTTTAGAACAAACAAAACAAGTTAAAACTAAATGCAAAAGAAAGATGTAAGTTATTATGGAAAAATACTCTATTTTTTTTTAATTCTGACTCCGAATCTATTAAAAATAATTTTAAAACAAACTTTCAGTTAGAATATCTTTCTTATGATCGTAGTGATACTATTCATAAAACATACCTCACGATCATGTTGAAATGTGACTTTGGCAATCGCAAAATAGCGAGTACTGTATGGATATTGCTCGAACTAACGTAAAATGCAGTTTTTTTTTAATAGGGCGCCTATGTGCCTTTTACCTGTTTGTGACTGCCGCTGCTTATGAATATACTGCAGATAGACATACAGAAAGATCCTAAATCTTATCAATGCGAAAACCACTCCTAATAATAAATTGTGACTCTACGGAGTTGAATACTATCCTAACAATTTCTAGGACTCCGAAATTGATTAAACTCCTAAAACAAACAACAAAAAGCAGCAGACAAACATAAAAAAACATACATTCACACACTCGCAAAACGTAACGCTCCTTCTGGGTGGTCAAATAAAAATATACCTATTTTATTAATAGGATACAACAACTTCTTAATACATTCCAACATTACGTTCACGCCGCTGTAACTTGTGACTTCAAGCTCTCGCAAACTCATTGGACCTTTATAGGCGCTAAATCATCTCTCGCGTACAATAAAACACAGGTATTGTCGCTAGTGTCTGCCGTCTGTAATTTATAACACATAGCAAACGAAGAGCTTCCTGTATTTTTTTCTTTTAGTTTTAGTCTATCTAGGACATTATAAAAATTATTTAGTTATAGATAAAATATTACAAATTGTTTTAGTAGAAATAAATCAAAGAGACATCTCAATAATTTAATATTGTATTAATAATAAAATTTTATTAATATATTATTACATACATGTTATACCAGAAATTCACCCTGGCTTCGCATAGATAGATCACGACAGAAGCGCCAACTACCCGTTAGTTCAATACAAAAAAAATCGAATTCGTTTGAGCCATTTTCGAGTTTTTCGAAACTAACGCACGTCTATATATTTGTATATATTGTATTGGTAATATATTTAAATATACATTCAATCTTAATATATATAAATTACGTGTCACATTGTAAAACACACACACTTGTCCGCGATGGACTCCTAAACTACTTAACCGATTTTAATCAAATTTGCAGATCGTGTTTAGTTTGTTCCAACTTGCGAGATAGGATAGTTTTTTTGCCCACTTTTTTTTTGCGAATTTAAGGATTTTTAATGATTTATAGCGATTTTTTTAAATAAAATAAAACTGCATGTTCCAAATAAAAAAATACAATAAACGAATCAAATTATATTTCTGTTGACTAGTACAATAACATACATATAAAAAAACAAAATTAAAACTTACTAAATACATGAATACGAGATGAAAATAAAGAAAATGTTGCATCTGGCAATCTGGCATTTAAATAAATATAATCGGCTACTTAGTATAAAGTTAATAAAAATGAATGATTTTTACCACCTAGTGGTAAATGGTGACGAAACCCTAGATGGTAAATCGCACTGTCTTGGCGTAACGAGTAATCATCATCATCATCATCTTTACAGCCCTTCACAAGTCCACTGCTGAACATAGGCCTCCCCCAAGGAATGCCACAAAGGTATGCCAAAAATATTATACAAATTGTAATTTGTGAAGTGAAAATAGAAAACTATCAGTTTTTGTGTAACATTCAAGATTGTGATTTCCTACACCTTATTTTGCTAATTAACGGGTATTTTAAAGAAAATTTCATGATTTTTTTTAGTATCATCTCTAAATGACGACACTGAATGAAGTGAGGCCAATATATAGTGATTTAAAAACCATAAAATCAAATTTGACTTGTTTTTCAAGTTGTCAACTGTCAACATTTTGGTTTTGTTTGCAAAATACGTACAATTATATCACAGAACACTATTACTCCTAGCCTTCGATCAAAAATAGTTGGTATTGTTGATCGAAGCTCCTAGCGGAGTATTAGTGTAGAGTAATCCTGAATTATATTAATTGATTATGGAAGGTAGAGGGCATTTGTGGTAGAGTAATTTATGCATAAGATAATATGCGTTTTGTGATAATATGATTATCATTTTGTGCGAAGTATCTCTGAAAATTTACACTATGTAAAAAATAATTAGTTGTTAACGCTACGGTCAATGGACTCACATAAACGGACGTAAAAATATAATTTATTACCGCTTTAAGTCAATGGCTGCGGTACGAAGATTTCTTAACGGTTTTTCTCGTATATAGATTATTTGTTAAAATTCATAATCAAATCATATCAAAATATGCGAAAAACATTGTTTTATCGCGGGATTGTATTTGATAATTGGTTATTTATATAAACAATAAACGTGTCATCTGATCTCTCTATATTAAATGTCAATTTATGAGGTGTTATTACTTTTCTAAGGTGAACAATCTCTTCTTCGAGCTCTTCAGTCTAGGCTATGACATCATCATTAGTAAATCTCAAAACCAAGCTATTAAAATTCACGGCTTATTAAGCAAACATAATTTAAGCTGGTGTTTATAATCTTAAGTATAAAGCAAAAATATAAAAGCGACACTGAATTATAGATGGAATTCTATTGAGACGGCGACCACATGATTCAAAAAATGTTATAACATTTTTTTAATGTTATAACATTTTTTGGTATGTAACCAAATGAAATATTAGGAAGTTCATTAATTTCCAGTTTCAACAATACGTCCAGCTATCGATAACTTAACATGCCACAAGTTCAAACCGCGTCATGCTCATTCAAAAGAGCGATCACCAAACATAGAGGAACGCGCCACAAAGTGAAATATGTGATGTTTTCACTCCTAAACCATCAACATACGTTTTTTGTAGACGAACAAACCCTTTGTGCACTCGATCGTTCCTCATCGAAAGCGCTATTAATATTGGGCATCTCTCACATCTGTTTGATGATATATTAATGGGGTGGGATTCCTGCACTCCATGGATCGGCGAGGCATAGTGCACGCAGTGACCGTAGTCTTATTAATCATACCGGCACGTACTTAATTGTATTATATGCGTACGGTCCTCCACAAAGGCGCGCCCTCTCGGTGAAGTCATCGACGCTATTGTGGCCTTTATTTGAGAGTGACGGACGATGTTTTGGCCCTAGCGTTCGTAATCGACGGCGTGGCTTGGTGTACATCTGCAGTGAACAATACATCTCGGGCCACGGCCGTCTGAGGTGTAAAATGTTTACAAGGCTAGATGTCCGTCCATCTGTCTAAGTCATAATTCGTTTTCAATACGAAATTTCAATACGTTTAGTTTCGCCCACAAAATATCTGCACATTGTGTATTCACAGCATGGATTGTACATCGTACATCGAATAGAAGTGTAAGAACTTGGAGATAAGCGAAATAAACAAGTATTCTTAAGCATTAGGTAATTGTAATAATATTAAGTACCGTGTTACTTCAAGGGCTTAAATAGGATATTACACATTTCCAAATTGTGTGTTTTAGCACATTAGCTTGTTTACTTTATCAGTGACGTCACGACGGAATATATTATAGCGGATAGCGTTTTGAAGATTTGAGGCAAAGAAATATTTTTTTTTAAATTTAATTATATTTATAATGCATTTTTTTTCAAGACCTAACAGAAATATGTATTTTTTGATTTTGTACATGTTAAAAAAAACTCTATTATCATTGTAAATTTAACAGTATGCGTGAAACTGGGGTTTATTCCTCGCCAGCACCAATTAAAATGGTCTTTGCAATGTCTGCAATGATTTACCATGTCGGTATTCGGAGGTGAAGAAAACCGTCGTTAGGAAACCTGGATGTCTGAATAACAAAACATATATGTACCTATCTTACTACCTACTACTAATTCTAGTCCCACTCCGGTCGAGCCGACATACTCGTACAGCGGGCTAATATAGCAACAGCCTGGCCCACTACGTATAGTTTTTTTTTAAATAGGAGAGGGGCAACCAAGCATGCGGCTCACCCGATGGTAAGTGACTACCGCCGCCCATGAACAACTGCAACAACAGGGAAATTGCAGATGCATTGCCGACCTTTTAAAAAGGAGTATGCTCTTTTCTTGAAGGTCCTAAAGTCGTATCGGTTCGGAAAAATCTCTGTAGGTAGTCGATTCCACAAGGAAGTTGTGCTTTGAAGACAACTTCTATTAAATCGCACAGTGGTGGACCGCCAGTTATCCAGATGGTATGGACGGTATCGTAAGTTGTGTCGCGACGTGCGATGGTAAAATTGTGCAGCTGGAATTAGTCCAAGCAATTCTCAGAGCGCTCCCCGTAGTATATGCTATAAAATACGCAAATAGATGCAACATCCATTCGCAGTGCCAGTGAATCAAGCCAATCGGAAAGAGCTCGGTCGCCGGTGATTCAAACGGCTGCGCTGGATGCTATCAAATGTAGGGATCTGGCACTGAGGAGCCCCGGCCTAGAGATGGGAACAGTATTCCATGTGCGGCTGAACCTGTATCTTGTAAAGTTGCAGGTGGTGTGCCAGCATGAAATACTGTCTCGCTTTGCTGAGCACGCCTAGTTTTTAGAGACCAATTCGGCCTTCTCTTCCAAGTGACCACAGAACTGCAAGTCAATCGATATATCGAAGGCGAGGATTGCGATTTTTACTAAGGCAACAACCTTGAAACTGAAGAGATACGATGAAGGGGATGAAGATTAAACTGGACTAGATTTAGTCGCCCTGAGTCCGAGACTTGGTTCAACAAAGTCTCGACTTAAGACACAAGTTTGTTCCGGTACTCTGCGACGTTTTTCCGAGATTTACTAGAACGGCCGATGTATAAAGCATCACCAGTGCTGTCGTCCGCATAGTAACGAATATTACCGGTTAGCAATATGTCAATCATATGCAGAAATAACAGCGTTGGTGATAACACGCGGCCTTGTTGAACACCAGCGTTAATGAGCTTGTAATTTGAGCATGCACCGTCTACTACGACCTTGATGCTCCGATCTGCAAGAAAACTGGTGATTTAATTTCACAATTTCTCAGGAAGCCTAGTTTTCTTACGAAGTAAGCTTCGTAAGAAGCGCTTTGTACCAAACTCGATCGAAGGCCTTTGCTATGTTTGAACTAACCGCCAAAACATCACCCTTAGACTCGATCGCCTGCACCCATCGGTGTGTTAGGTAACCCAGAAGATCACCTGCTGAGTGACCCCGAAGCAAACCGTAGGTACTGGCGGTCAATAACTAGTTGGTGATCTTCGAGGTACCTCATGAACTAATATTTAATGATTGTTTCTATTATTTTGGAGAACAAGGGAGTGATAGTATGGGCCTGTGGACGGATCTGAGTGGTAATTTTTTTAGGGATTGGGTGCACTAAAGCTATCTTCTACAAGTTCAAAACTGCACCTAGAGAGTAGAAGTAGCGGAAAAGACGCATTAAAACCGGTGCCAGCTCCAGAGGACACGTCTTCAGCACAACAAGAGGGACGCCATGAGATCCACTCCACTTGTTGACGTCCAGATAGAGGAGTGCTCTTCGCATAAAGCGCTGGGTAAACAGCACATGCATGGAGCACTTACACCGCGGGATAGTCGGCGCTGTGTTCCCCCCATCACCAAGAGTCGAGAGGAACGCAAAGAGGGCCCAGCAGATCGGCTTTGTCCTTTGTGGCATGGGCCAGTGAGTCGTCCGCTCCCTGAAGAGATAGGAGAGATGGCTGACAGAAGTTCCCTTAGACAGCCTTGGCGGGAGGCTGGAGCGTACGTGTTCCCGAAGGAAGTCAAACTAGTTTCTCTCCAATTCTGTCGATGTGCTCCGACTTTGCCTTGACAATGACACTTATGAAGGACCTGGAGACATAATTACACTTCTTTTTAGCAGCGCTCGCAATTGTATCTCGAGATGTCGATGAGTTAGCCTAGGGCCGGTAGTACACCTGCTTATGGTGTGATGCGATTTTGTAGAAGCGACCAAACCATGGCTGGATTCTGCCTCCGATAGGTACCACAGATAATGGAATAAAAAGCTCCATTCCCTGTAGCACCACAAGTAACAGAATCTGCAACAAGGCTGGGATCATGCGCGAAACAAAAACCAGCCCCAAGGTTGCAAAAAAGGATCGCATGCCGTTCCATTCGGCTGACCTATAGTGCCAAAAACGGCAGCAACCTGCAGAATGCAACCGTGATGGGATCGTGAGACCGTATCTCGGGTCAGACAATGGTCCGAGACCTGATATCCGTCCATATGAGAGGTCAGCAGAAGGTCCAACAGTTAAGGTGCATGATCTTCCACATCTGGGATCCGCGTCTTCGATCTTCAAGGACGATTTTCTCTCTGACGTACACGCCAACTCTAGCCCGGGGCACAAAGGAGTGTTCTAATTTGCACCCCGGGTAGGATAGTATAATAAGTACCGGCCGGAGAGAACATTTGCCGTGTAATAGCAGTTAAGAATATCCACTACCCCATATCTTCCCGTGGGTGTCGTAAAAGGTGACAGAGGGAAACAGGCAGGAGATGGGCAACAGCATCTTTCTGATAGTACAACTGTACAAAAAAAAACTGCGGTCGCCAACCTGCCCTCCAAGCGTGGCAACTATAGCAATATACTCTCCATGAAAAACGACGCAAATAGACGGCCCCCAGTCTCCGGCAGCCCCGCTATTCCTGGCTACGGTGGCGACCATGGTAACGGCGGAGCAGGGGGTGCTAATAATCTCCGGCGGAGATTCGGTTGCCACCTATGACGACTCAACCTGGCAACATAAAACGCACGCACCCTGAGGACTGACAAGAAGATCCTGGAGCTGGAAGAAGAGATAGACAAGTTGCGCTGGAATATTATAGGATTATCCGAGGTCCGAAGAGAGGGGGAGGACACGGTGATTCTCAAATTCGGCAACTTGTTCTATCACCGGGAGGGCGCCTATCTGTCCCAAGGATGTGTTGGATTTATTGTCAACAAGTCTCTCAATAACAACGTTGTAAAAATTGGGAGTATATCGACGAGGGTTACGTACCTTATACTCAGAATCTCCAAATGGTATTCGCTGAAGGTCATACCGGTTTACGCTCCAACGTCGGAATATCCCGATGAGGAGGTGGGAGAAATGTATGAAGATATTTCTAGTGCCATGCATTCCTCCAAAACTCACTATACGGTGTTAATAGAAGACTTCAACGCAAAACTGGGCGCAAGAAAGAGCGGTGAGCTAAAGGTAGTCAAAATTGGGATAGGGCAACGGAAACCAAGGGGCCAGCAGCTGGCTGACTTCATGGAGAAAGAAGGACTCTTTACGATGAACTTTGACTTCCAGAAGCAGCCCCACAAAAAGTGAACCTGGTCGAGCCCCGACGGTTCGACAAAATATGAGATTGACTTCATTATGACGACCAGACGCCAACTGTTCAGTGATCTTCAATTCCGTCCTCCATGGTGGCACTACTCCGGAGGCGTGGAGCAGAAGTGCGGTGGTCTTGTACTTTAATAAGGGCGACAACACTCTCTTTAAGAACTACAGACCGATTTCTCTTCTGAGCCGCGTCTACGTGCTGTTTTCGAGAATCATTACTAATCGTCTCGCACGCAGACTCGACGACTTTCAGCCTCCCTAACAAGCCAGTTTCTGAAAAGTCTTCAGTACCATAGACCACACACATACCCTGCGGCAGATTGTACAGAAGACCGAAGAGTACAATCTGCCACTTTGCCTTGCGTATGTGGACTATGAGAAAGCCTTTGATTCCGTCGAAATTTGGGCGGTGCTACAGTCCCCTCAGCGGTGCCAAGTTGACTGTCGGTATATCGAAGTGCTGAAGTGTTTGTACAGTAGGGCTACGATGGTTATTCGAGAACAAAACCAGAGTTCGAAACCCATCCAACTGCGATGTAAGACAGGGTGACGTTATATCCCCGAAACTCTTCACCGCTACATTGGAGGACGTTTTCAAGCTACTGGACTGGAAAGGATACGATATTAACTTCAATGGCGAATACATCACTCACCTTCGATTTGCCGACGATATAGTCCCTATGGCAGAATCGTTGGAGGACCTACGCACTATGTTCAACGACCTCAATAGTATTTCCCAACGGATAGGTCTTAAGATGAATATGGACAAAACAAAGATCAGATTTAATGTCCATGTCACACCTCTGCCGGTAGTTGTTGGGAGCACTATGCTCAAAGTTGTTGACGATTGCGTTTACCTGGGACAAATAGTCCGACTAGGTAAGTCCAACTTCGACCGAGAGGTCAATCGACGGATTCAACTCGGCAGAGCAGCGTTGAGGAAATTACGACACATCTTCTTGTCAGCTATACCTCAAACTCTGAAAACTAGATTGTACAACCAGTGCGTGTTGCCAGTGATGAGTTACGGTTTTGAGACGTGGTCATTCACTGCTGGCCGTATGAGGACGCTCAAGGTCGCTCAGAGAGCTATGGAGAGGGTTATGCTCGGCGTTTCTCGTGATAAACTCAAAAATGAGCATATGAGTAGTAGAACCAGAGTGACCGACATAGCCCAACCAACGGATTTGTAAGCTGAAGTGGCAATGGGCCGGCCATATAGCTCGAAGAACCGATAACCGATGGGGAAGGAAGGTTCTTAAGTGGCAGCCTCGTACCGTTAGGCGTAGTGTAGGTCGACCCCCCACTAGATGGAGTGACGACCTGGTGAGATATGCAGGAAGTCGATGGGTGCAGGTGGCACAGGACCGTGCTTTGTGGCATTACTTGGGGGAGGCCTATGTTCAGTAGTGAACTTGTAAAGGGCTGTAATGATGATGATGAAGAGGACATCTGTGTCTCGGTTATAAAAAGCAAGGCAAGTACCCTCCGGGGGTAGTATTCTATTTAACTCCGCTTCCATGTTAATCTGGGGGGAGGAATTATGCCTCTGGCCACCTGCACTCACCAGACGAAATGCAGAAGCAAAGCTTTTGCTTCACGCTGGTCTTCCGTGAAGTCGTGGTACCGGCTCGAACCGATTTTCCACATCTGGGATTCGCGTCTTCAACCTTCAACGACAGCCTTCAAGATTGCCGAGTAAAAGAAACATCTCCCCTTTCCATTTTCCTACAGACGAGCTGTATAAAAAATGGGATGTACTAACGGTTAGACAAACCTTCATCCTGCATATAGTACTCAAAAAATATTCTCATCTACATTATAACCCAGATATTCTTGAGTATAAGCGCCGCAAAGATATAATATGCAAAACTCAAACTTTCAACTCAGCTCTTTCACGTAAGTTTTCTGCTTCATGGACCTTACTTTATAACAAACTAAATAAAATTTTAGACATAGGTATATACCAACACGAAATATAGTTGTAAAATAATGTTGAAAAATTCTTAAAAACGCTTAATTACCAAGAAACTGAGAATCTTCTTTTAACCCAACATTAATACTTTTAATTTTTTCAAACGAGTAAATTACTCATATAACAATTTCTAAAACCTCTAATAACGATACTCCAGCATCAAGATTGCTTCTGTATAATCATTAACACAGACTCACACATACGATATGCAGACGCACGCACGCAAACACGTAAATACACGTTAACCTACTCATACCCGCTCATATCCATTATATGAATTTTACAATTCGCCTATTATGTAACTTCTTATAACTCTTATATGATATATTTCCTTTCTGTATTGTACTTTGTAGTATATGTAACTACAAAGGGGCCTGGTGACCTGTAACTCAGGTTTTTAGTATCAAACCTATCATAGGCACCAGTCTTCACAATGTTAGGTCCTTACTACATTGTTATTGTTAACTAGCTAGTAAGAAGTTGTGAAGAGATGAATAAATAAATAAAATAAATAAATATTACTTTCTCGACTTATTTTCGATATATTGTTAAAGCCTGTATTTGTTATTACCCTATATTTATCAGAAGCACAACTGATCGGTGAAGAGCACATTCATATAACTTCGTGTCGAGTATAAAAATCTTTTTGTTACGGTTTTCTTTTTAATTTTATTAACCATATTCACGAAGGGACGCATATTATTTGTGCGAGGGTTCCGCTTAATGCACTTAACTCGTATTGCATTTTTTAACTTTTAATCGAATCATATATACAGTTCTGTATTTATTTTCATATATTTTTTATGTATTTTTTATTTGGAAGAATCACCAATTGCATATATCATTAACATATCAGTAACATATTAATAACAGTTACCATAATATATCAATAACATTTGATACTCCCCACTTAGTACCTTTTATATTAATTGCAATAAAATTGTTTTAAATGATAAATTAATAAATAAATTTTAAGATAAGCGAAAACTAAAAAATATATTAAACATGCTCTTTTATAGCTAAGAAAACTTATTTCTGAGAGAACGCGCTAATTGTAGTATAATGAAGAGGTAAATAAAGTCTTAACTACCGTATAGTACTTTCTATACAATATTTCCTTACGGAACCCTCATAAAAAATATTCAAGAAAGGTTCGCGTCATCGAAACACAAAGGCCGTCTGTGCCCGCGTCGCGTTTCCAACTCAGTGCCGTCCTATTGCCCTTGTTTATTCAATAAACACACCAATCGTTCCCTGGACACGGACGACGTCCCCTGTCATTTAACTGACGTTACTTGTCTTTTTATGATGGCACTACACACAGTAGCAAGAATGTCTCAAAAAACTTAAATCTTTTATGTTTGAGATACATGTGAAGGTGTTTTTAATTACATAATTCATTAAACAACCTATAATTTTATTTAATTGTGTTTAATTTACTCTGGAATAAAACAAATAGAAATTAAAACTACATACTACGGAGTTTCATTGGCATTATTAGTACATATTTATATAAGTACCTATATCTTCCCATTACTATGTATCCACTTTCAGAACTGTATTCCAAACCACCGTTAAGTAATTAATTTGTATTGGAATCCATACTATAATACATTGGAATCGAATAATGAAACTAAATTTAGTTTTAAAATAAGAGTTCTAAATCAACCTCTTACTAAACTGACGTGTAATTATAAGTTTTACGAGTTTACACGTTTGTAAAATATGGGAATACTTGTTGCTCTTTCAGGCGGTTTACTTAACTGTATAACACAATGACTTTTATAGATAAATTATCATTTCTACTTAAATAATTATTATACGTAGTAGTTGTAATTTGTTGCCGTAAAAATTTCTACAAAATACTTGTGGTTTTAAAGCATAGAAACATGCATTTCACGGCAAGGCGGGTGGGCGCGCGGCAGCGGGGTCCTGATGGCAGCTAATCGAGCCGCTGTTAACCCGTCAAGTGATCAGTACAGGATCGAAGAAGACATTCGCATCGGGCCTTGAAGACCGGTGATACATTCCGATCATTAATATCGGCATTGAGAAGGTGGCAGCGCCGCGGGGCTCCGCGCCGGCTTGCGCGCTTTAAATAACATATTAGTCTCCAAAGCGACCGCCGCCATATTTCTCGATGTATCGAATAAGTTTTTCGGTAAACCGGTACGTAACGAATCGCCGCCGACGACAGCCGACGTGGGGTACAATTTATCGCGTGCACCCGATTCCATACTAATCGGATTTAAAGCAACTCTGAGAGATAAGATTACACGAGAGCTCTTTGTACTCCTGCCACGCAGAGTTGACCGCAACGCGACGACAGTGCGCAAAAAAAGCGATAGGTTATACGAATTCAAATGCTAATTTTCTCCAGCCTTTATTTTTGGGTAGTACTTAATACGCAGTAATAACTTTCTATGTTTTCGTGTATGATAATAACATATGTAAATGTTATGGTACCGATGAGGATTTAAACTCTCCTTCAATGACGGAAATAGACAGAGTTTTACATCTCCATAATATATATCGAAGAGAATCACTTAAAAGAAAAAGCGCTTTATGTTTTAAATGTGCTTACTTTTTTTATATGATAACAGGTCTAGGTCCGTTCTGCAGTACTCGCCATTTCTAATCAAATTATTTTTGTTTGACCATGAATTCCAATTTCAAATTAATTTGGTTTTAAAAACCATTCAGGTAATAGATTACGTTTACGTAGTAACCTAATACCTCAATGTTAAAAACATGGAATATTTTTTTTTCGAAATTGGCGTTATGTTTTCATTGCAATTGACTCTTTTCCGTCATCATGTATACGTTAAATATTTGAGTACTGGAAATTTCCCAAAAAATGAACCCCGTGGTCGTCCGAAAACTTTGGTCGACAATGAAGAATGAAGGCGATTGTGGAAGCCAATGATACACAATCTACGGCTGAATTAGCAGTAGCTTTTGACGTTAGTATCGAAACAGTACTAGTCCATTTGTGTCAAAATAGCGCAAAATAGGCAAATGGGCGCTCCCACGAATTCAATGGTCGGCACCGTGAAGTACGAGCCGAGACGTACCTTGCACTGCTCAACAAGCACGAAGGAATTTTGTACCGCATTGTTATCTGCGACAAAAATGGATTCGGTTTGACAATCGCAAGTGCTCAGCAGTTCAGTTTCAGTTGGTTGGATCCTGGTTCAGAACTTAATCAAAGCCCTTAACGAAAACTTACCCCTAGAAAAGTGATGGTCACTGTTTGGTGGTCTAGCGCCGGTGTGATTCATCGCAGCTTCTTACCAAACGGGATGAGCATTACTGCAGATGTGTAGGTACTGTGAAGAACTGAAAGCAATGATGGAGACGTGCATAATTTCACGTGGAGACGTGCAGTGCTGCTCCTGCACGACAATGCACGACCTCATACTACATAACTGACGGTCTCCAAGTTACAGGACAAGAGTTGGGGTTGGAAGCTCTCTATCACCTGCCGTACTCACTAGACCTGTGTGCCTAAGACTTAAACTTTTCCAGAATTTGGATAACTTTTAGCGGGAAAAAAATCAATACCCGAGAGAAAGTACCTTTGAAAAATTTGTGGCCTCCAATCCAGCCGATTTCTTTTTATATATATATATATATATTTAATTTTATGTATATATACTTACACAATGTTTATATATGTATATATTTATACGCTTATATATGTGTATATATGTATATATGTATTGTACATACTTCTTATTACACCTACCTCTTTTATCTCTGCACTACTCTAAGGTAGACTGGTAGATAATGCCTCAGCCATTAAGTCCGCCTATATACATCTAATGTGTATATGAAGTTAAATAAATAAACAAAATTTCTTCAAGCAGCTGCGTTGCCCGCCACTGCGTTGACAAAGATGCATCGATAGCATGGGTAATTACTGTGATTAATAGAAATAAAAAATATAGAGAAATAATTACGTTAACTTCATACAAAAGGCAATGTTATAGGTAAAGACCTTATATTAAAGTAACTACGACAAGCTAATAGACTACTTGATGGTAATTGGCTAGCACAACCCATGAATGTACTCCTTCATCAAGAAGTAAAAGGCCTTAAGTCACACTTGGCAAGCGAATCGGCGATCAGCCTATGACGGCGCTCCATCTCACCGGTCTGGGTATTGTTATTAAAGAGATGGCTTTACTGCTGTATATATGTGGCCAGATCCCTAGGGCCGTGATATTAAATTCTTTGTCATTGACAATGATATTGATCAAGATAATAATTGGTATAAATTATCAAATATAAGACTAATATAATGGTGAGAAACGAGTACGCAGTCTAACTGACAACAAGTGGATGCTGTGGCCCATACACATCTACATTTGCGTTATCACACCTGAGGACTAAGATAGTATGCTCGATTCTAATGAAAAAGGACTCCAATTCTCTACACTCATACGAAACACGGCAACATTAAACTGCTATTTTACGCTGGTATTCTGTCAGAGCGTTGTCCTTCCCTGGTTGAGTCAACCCATTCATGCTGCAACAATATTATAGGAGAAGCATGTCTCTACGACGTATAAACTCTATAAGCAATAAAGTTAATATACGTTATATAATAATTTTTTGGAGAATTGTAAGCTGAGAAATATAATAATTGCTTTTCACTTGGGAAAACACTATTAGGTCTTCAGGCAAAATTCTAATGAAACTTTCTTTGGAAATAACAGGAAATTTAAATTAAAACCACCGATCAATCACTCATTTTCATTATAAATAAGAACTATTTATAACACATTAATACACATTAATACACATTTCTATGGTTCCGCTTGTATATAGAAAAGTTTCTAATTTGATTATAAACAACCGCCCTAATTTTCTTATTTCTCTCAATTTACTAAAGTCATTGTATCTGGGCGTGTGGTGAAGTCCAATTTACCTTTTTCGGATCACTTCACTATTCTTTAGCAATTGCAAAATAAATTTTCCAAGAAAAAATTGTTTGCATAAAATAGTTCTTGATTTACTTATCTCCTTTAACAAATTTACAAAAAAGTCGCCTTTTATTTCTTAATAAAATTTAATTTTAGTAAGAAATAAAAGGCGACTACAAAGAACTAAAAAGGAAAAAAAATCACATTCTGAAATCAGGGCTAGAAATGGAAATCTCTATCATCTATGCCTTAGTACCGAGTCCAGAATGTTTAAAATATGTTATTATTTAATTCTGCTGCCGAATAAAAATTTTATTTTCAAAATGTAAATATATTCCGGGTTAACAATGACATCAGAACGTTAAAAGCTTCAGTCCCTCGGGATTGGCGCTGTAATGCCACCGTAATGTCGAGAATTAAAAGTAAGTTCTGCGCGATAAAATGCGTAAAATTTTGATTTCTTAATTATAACATAACTTTCAGTTTAGCACGGATATACGAGTAGGTTTCAGAATGACTGGTTCATTATGGATTTAAAGTATACAAAGTAGTTTTTTTTAATATTTATTTTGAGATTTAATTGTAATAGGTAAATAAAGATATGAATTTCTTTTTCAATAACCGCTGGATGATCAGAGGTTACTTAAGCACGAAAATTAACAATATATGCACTATCACGCTACGTTACCTTTGCGATAGTATTAAAAGTTAATAATATCAAAAGGTAGCGTATAATTGTTTTATCAGGCAAGACAAATGATCTATGGGAAAACTCTGAAATCATGAATGTTGCGAAATAAATGTGAATTGAACGGCTTTTAGGTATAGCACATACAAGCAACAAGAACCACATGCGACTACAGAATTGTCATTTTCTACGTGGTGGAGCCATGCTGCGGCTATTATGGTTGTAGCAAGAATGCAACCAGAGAAGAACCACGCTCTTACAAATTAGGAGCTGCTGCTGCATTTTTATAGGGTGTAGAGAACCGGGGAACCGGAACCCTTTTTACTGTGAAACGTGTTCTATTTTAGTCCTCAGGGTTGATAACGCATCTGCACATTGATTCTTAATTGAGGATAGTTGTACGAGATACTCGTAGTTGTCTATGGGCCACAACATCCACTTCCCACAAGGTAAGAATGTGCGCTCGTTTATCGCCTCTATTCTAAAAAAAAATATTTGGTTGCTAATTTTTATTTTTGCTTTATTATATAGCAAATAAGTGATAATTTATGGCATGGAACAACATAAATGGAAGTATAGCTTGTCCTTTATTTCTTTTTTATTGAGGATCCTATGAAAGCTCCTTGCCTAGATCACTTATATCCAGATTAATATTACTCCTCTGACTTGCTTGATGGATCGTGAATCCTAATCGATCGAAAATTAACTTTATACTTAGGAATAAAATGGTACAATCACATTACATTTACTAAAATAACCTGCAGGCTATCTTTCTAACTTGAGTACTTAGTAGTTATGTGATATATATATATATATATATATATATATATATATATATATATATATATATATATATATATATATATATATATAGGTTTGGGTAACAAACTAGCACACAGTCCACCTGATGGTAACTGGTTGCTGCGGCAGTTGCTTTGTCACCCGTGAGCACGCACTAAGATGGAATGCCTCGTTTCCAGTAAAAAGGGTCTCCGGTTCTCTACACTCACCATACGAAACATAGCAGCATTAAGCTACTATTTTACAGCCCGGTCTTCTGTGAGAGTATATATATGTATTATTACTCCCATAACCATATTTTACTGGCAATTGGGAATTGGTGATGGATTCATTACTTTAATGTCTAACTCCTGAATTTTGGTCGCGCGGTCAGCCTCGACGGAGAATATTTAGCTTCGTAACTCTGGACTGCTACTGAGTATTAACTTTATAAATAGGCCTACATCAAATTTTGGCCCGACCAGGGGTTCCAACCCGGGATAGCATAATCAGCGATCGCGCATACAACCTCTAGTCCGACAGTTATTACGTTATGCACTGTACCTACGGTGTATTACTAGCTAAAATATTTTATGTGCAGTAAAAAAGTTGAATCTTGATCTAATATTAATTAATATTAAAACTGTTTTTACAATTTATATTGGGTTTTATTTTAACTTTTAATTTCTAAGCGTTAGGAGCGTCGCTGTTTAGTCTGTGAACACATTCCGGATCGTCTCCACAAATGAATGTCACTTTCTACCAAGGATGATCTACTAAAATAATAAAAAAACCTCCAATTTAAATTGAGAGGGCTAGGTGCTACTATCTGTTTGAAATCCCATAATTTATAAAATTAAGTCCAAACCCCAAACCTTCTACTGCAAGGATTCAAGATTCTTCAAGTTCTGCGTGGATTAGACCAACATTTCATAAT
Organism: Parnassius apollo; assembly: GCA_907164705.1. Lineage (NCBI taxonomy): Eukaryota > Metazoa > Arthropoda > Insecta > Lepidoptera > Papilionidae > Parnassius > Parnassius apollo. The sequence goes on from CAJQZP010000774.1 coordinate 9,560,714, forward strand.
TAAAAATTGAAATTAGTTTGGGTAAACTTCGACATCCAGGACGTTGAACATCTTAAATCCTTTCTTGTTTGAGGTTGGTTGCTTTCCATGGGGCTACACTAGCAGTCAAGTGGACGATGAACTCGTTTGCTACTCTAATATTTTAAGAACTCCGTATGACGTAAACGCCAACTTAAGCATTTACGTACACTTGAGTCTTGAATATTATATTTGATGCTCTCAGAAGACCCCCTACGGTTACCAATTTTAGATCATATTTAATAACCCTTAAAATATTCTTTTATAATTGCTGCTTAAAACTAATTTAATAAATATTATTCTAAAAGAGACTGCGTGAAAGTTAAGTTAATGAAGACTCGCGTCAATTAAAAATGAATTTTACGAACATAACCGACAATAATATAACTTACGCATATATGCATAGATAACGTGCTTAAAAAATATAATATTTAAGCCTTTTATTTTCTTTCCAAGCCAACTGTTAAGTTACTATATTTACATAGGTAATACCCGTATTAATATAAATGGAAATGATGGCTGTATGTTGTCATTTGATGGGGGTCCTGTTACTAGTAAATTTAAATCTAAATCCAAACCACACAACAGCGTGACTTCAAGATACTGCTACAAGATATCTACTAGATCGTACAAAAAAACAATAAAAGCTGAAGAAACTTAAATTTATGTATGTTCAATTAATATATAAGAATTTGAATTAAGTTAAAATAAACGCGAACCAATTCGTATAATTAGTTTTATTCAATGTATACTGCCTCTCCATACTCTTTAGACCGGAATAAAGCACACTTAGGTAATGCACCAGAACTCTGCCTACTCAGTTGAACTCTTAGCCAAAAAATATCCTTTAACCTAGGTCAGAAGGGCTTAGTACCTAGCGTAATGCTCAATCGCGAACCAATGTTTGGCCAACAAAAATATTTTCCTTATAAAATTTATGTAGATATTGAAAACTGAATGTATGGTAACGTTTTGCAAAATAATTGAACAAAAAAGAAATAATTAACGAAACACTGCAAAATAACTTTCATATCAAACCTTAACCTTAGTAGGTAGGTACTTCATTTCAACGGGAAGCCGTCGAAACAGTAACGTTATAATTTATAATAGAAAAGCATCGTAAACATCGTAAACGATCATTATAAATGTGCCTACGGGTGGTCAGTTGTCTTTTATGCAACTGCCTACCCGAAAAACAAAATAAAATAAAATATAAAGTAACATACATAAAATGCTACGGTTTATGTGAAAAAATACAAATAGACCCTATAAATTATAAAAAAATTGTTTCATATTTTCAAATTTTACATGATTTTTATGTTATATCGCGGGCTAAATGCTTGCTGTAAATTTCACAGTAGGTATACTCGGGCAAGGACGCCGAAGCATGCAGTGGATCGACCGCACTTTGTGGCATTCCTTATGGGGGGCCTATGTTTAGCAGTAAACTTCTAAAAGGCTTATGATGATGACAATGATGATGTTAACACCCAGCTTAAATCCCTGCTGACGCCAATGAAATTACTAATTGCAAATGCAATTATAAGTGCTGACTAACCAAGTGCTCGGCGGTGAAGGTAAATAATAAGGAAATTTAATAAAAAAAAATATTTCTTTGTGGCAGCGGGGTGAATATTTCCTTGCCCTAACTTTAGCGCCCCAGAGATATGAGCGAAGGCCCGCGCCCAGCGGTGGGACGTATTAGGCTGTAACTTTACTTTAAAATGATTTTTAGTTAAACGAGAATCTAACGTGTAATGGCGCTGTAAGAATATCCGGTACCTCATATCGTACCGTGGCTGTCGTAAGAGGTAACAGCGAAAAACAAATCAGGAGATGGGCAGCAGTTTATATAAGGGTGACAAACGAGCACACAGTCCACCTTATGGTAAGTGAATGCTGTGGCCCATAGACATCTACATTTATCCACGCCTAAGAATCAAAACGCAGATGTGTTGTCACCCCTGAGGACTAAGACGGAATGAGTCGTTTCCAGTAAAAAAGGGTCTCCGGTATCACTCACAATACGAAACACAGCAGTATTAAGCTGCTATTTTACGCTGTTATTCTGTGAGAGCGTGGCCATTCCGCCCCCCCCCCCCCCCCCCGGTCGAGCCGACCCATTCGTGCTGGAACCATAACATAGCTGCAGCGTATCTTTACCACGTTTAAAACTATTTCAAATTTAACCCTATGAGATTATCTACGGGGGAGGTTTATGTTCAGGCGTGGGTTTTAATAGGCTGTGAAGCTATAACGGAATCTAACGTTAAAAAATAATTGTTATTTTTATACAAACAAAATAAACACGAAAATATTGAACGTGATATTCAATATTTTGTTAAGAAATTTTCACAGGGTTTACAAAACATCTCTGGGAACTACCTACTTAGTTCCTATACGGTGCAATATCCCAGATAGTATCTCTATACAAATCCGAAAAATCACTTATTCCATATCACGACCTCAGCTAATTATAAATCATATATAGACAAGTTATATACCCTTTGCCATTTGACGTGCAGTTTCGTGGTCACTTGGAAGAGAAAGCCAAATTGGCCTCTAAAAAGCTTGGCGTGCTCAGCAGAGCGGGACAGTATTTCATGCCGGCACACCGCCTGTGACTATACAAGGCGCAGGTTCGGCTGCACATGGAATACTGTTCCCATCTCTGGGCTGGGGCTCCCCAGTACCAGCTCCTTCCACTTGACCGCATCCAGCGCAGAGCGGCTCGAATCGTCGACGACCGAGTGCTTTCCGATCGGCTCGATTCACTGGCGCTGCGAAGAGATGTTGCATCTACCATGGCGAGTGCTCTGAGGAATTGTTCGGATTAATCCCAGCCGCCAAATTTCGTGAACGCACTACGTGGCAGACGTCCCGATACCATCCACACCATCTGGATGCTTGGCGGTCCACCACCGTACGTTTTAAAAGGAGTTTTCTTCCGCGTACAACCTCTCTGTGGAATAGTTTACCACCGGCGATTTTTTCGGACCGATACGACCTGGGAACCTTCAAGAAAAGAGCTTACTCCTTTCTAAAGGGCCGGCAACGCACCTGCAATTCCTCTGGTGTTGCAGTTGATCATGTGCGGCGGTAGTCACTTAACATCAGGTGAGCCGCATGCTCGTTTGCCCCCTCTGCTATAAAAAAAGCTATATACCTAATAAAATTTTTCTGTATTGTTTTCTGTTTTAATATTGTTTTAATAATCATAAGAATAACAAATTTCTAATTCGCAAATAACAGAAGACACTGGCATCACTATTTTTTTGCCAAAAGCTAACTAATTAGGTACGTGTTAATGTATAAATTGTAGATAGTGAAAATTATATACCTAAGATATTTTTTGAACTGGAAATAAAAGAACAGAAAACCCCAAAAAACATGACTGTTTAAACGATAGTAACTTTTTATTATTTATTTCTTTACATAATATACAACATGTAACAAAAACCCTGTAGCTCCCGTTAAGACCGTTATCAGAATCGGTATACAACTACATACAATTTGCAAATTATTTTTTTTCATAAAAAAAAATAAAAATCACCGCGTTTTATTGCATTTATTACAATGCTAAAGTAAAAACTAAAATTATTATACACTATACTCCCCGTGAACCGTGATGTAGTGCCAAGAAAGTTGGCTCCGTTTCCTGACGCAGTGTGCCTATAGGTATTTAGTTTTTTTTTTTTGTAGTAGGTCGTACGTAGTACTATTTGTTATGATGTGCTTTGGGTTAGAAAAGAACCACGCACTATCACTAGCGGTGGCATCCATTTCCTTTATATATTATTATATATACTATATACCTATATTATTGTTTTATTTCTTACATTTTAAAAATAATTTAAACTAGCTTTAGTTGTGCAAAATAACTTAAACAATATGCCCAATGGTCATGATAAAGATACCGATTTGTAAAGGTTAATGACTTTTCTTCTTTCAATTTCTAGCAAATAATATAAATATAAATGTAATAATTTCTCTTGAAATTGAAATGAAAACGTGAAATCTTTTGAAATCACCCGCCTATTCTTATAATAAACTACAATTATTTATAAAACCCTCGCGAAGAAGTAAATTAATTACCTTTAATATTCTTCTTTTTGCGATATTATAGAAAATAATTTCATATAGAAGCTTTCTCTTCAAAACGTAAAGTGAATAGAAAGATTCGTACTTGAAATATTTGAAAATAACAAGCAATACTAACTTTTTATAGAGGTTTAAATTTTTAAATAATTATTCAAAAAATATTAAATCAAAGGACAAGGCTGACCTTCATTTCCAGTTTTACGCCCAACACTTTGACGATATTTTCTTCTCACAAACAAAAAACAAAACAAACATCAACGGCGGCCCGTTTTGCCGTCATTCAACTGTCAAAGCATCGCACAAGAGTTTCAGCCGATTACTGAACAATTTCAGCCGAGTTCAAAGCACTCCAGCCAAACCGGCCACGGGTCATGCGGGCGCACTCCGCGATTGTTACGTATGAACTAAGTTTTGACGATGGTAAGGCGGCGTCTATTCGGACCCCACGGTCCCCACTAGCTGTTATTGGTCGCCGCATCAGTGCTGGGGCGGGGCCGTAAATCGTTCGCACGATACTGTAGTCCTCGCCTATGTAAAGGTGTAGGGTACTGTAGAGTCCCCCTGAACTATTAGTACGTGTATATTTAAACGTTAAACGAGTCGGACTTTTTGCGGGACATATCCAGTTGCAATTGCTGCTATTGAAAAAATGTTTTTATTAATAACGTTAGGCCTACAGTTCAAAATAAAATGTTCTCTTTATTTTGTTTCTAAAGCGAGTACCTAAACGTTACCTATGTAGTAATAATTTCGTTTAAAACATTTTTTTTTTTGTAAAATCAGTTTATGAGTAAATTTGTTTATTCAAATGCAGTACGTCTAATTTGACTATTGAGTTATTTAAAAAAAAGTCTTATTCTATGACCAGTAGTGCACCCTCAAATGTGTTGTGCTTTGAAGGTCAAGAGCCAGTATAATCACACACCTGTAACCTTCTTTGTTTAAAGATGGTTCCATGTGTCTGTGGTCTGTAGGGGCCATTTACTACTACGTGGAGTACGTAGTGGTAAATGGCTCCTACGTGGAGTACCAATTGTCTTTTTTGACTATCTAATATTGTAAGTACGGTGCAATGGAGAATAAAACACTCACAAAATACCAGCTTAAAATAGTAGCTTAATGCTGCTGTGTTTCGTATGGTGAGTGTAGAGTAGTAACCGGCGACCCTTTTTACTTGATACGAGGCATTCCATCTTAGTCCTCACGGGTGACAACGCATCTGCATTTTGGTTCGTTATCGAGAATACATGTAGATGTCGATGGGCCACAGCAACCACTTACCATCAGGTGGACTGTGTGCTCGTTTACCACCCTTATACTATAAAATAAAACAAGCGTTAACTTTATTTTATAGAGATAAAGAGGTAGCTTTACTTTTAATTGATGTATAACAAGTAACAAAACAAAAATTAATACAACATATCAAAAGTTACAAGCAGGCAAAATGTATCACGTTGGAGACCCAAAAAAAATCTAGCAACATATTGAGTTGTGTTATTCTGATATCCTTATTCTGATTTCCACCAAGTATTGCAATTATAATAAATATAATAATTATAATAAATATTATAATTATAATAAATATAATAAGGTAAAATAAAACAAAGAAATATTAGAGTTTTAATATAAATCTAGATAGATACACTCCTCTTCTTAGTAGATAAAAATGGTTGCTTTGATGCCAAATGTAACTTAAACTCAGCTTAGCTTATAACGCGCTACTGTTGTGTACACACCTACTCTCATTTTTAAGAGGAGTTTGAAGCAATCAGACCACCACGCCGCTGTTGATGCCCAATTTCGTATTTTCTTCTTTTTTTTTTAATAAAATAGGGGTGACAAACTAGCACACAGACCACCTGATGTCATTTATTGTGGCCACCTACATTTATCCTCGAATAAGAATCAAAATGCACATGCATTGACACCTCTGAAAACTAAAATGGAATGCCTTGTTTCCAGTAAAAAAGGTTTCCATTTCTCTACAGTCACCATATGAAACACAGCAGCATTAAATCTGCTATTTTACACTGGTATTTCTGTGAGAGCGTGGTCCCCGTGGTGCGCCGGTCGAGTCGACCCATGCGTGCTACAACTATAATATAGCTGCACCATGACTCTAGCACAACGGTAAAACATCTCTTTGAGATATTTTATTCCACTAACATGCAGGTTTCCTCGCAATGTTTTTCTTTACCGCCAATTATGTGGTAAATGAGCACTTTAAAGATTCATTGGTGCCGCCGATAATCGAACCCTTATTAAAATTAACAGCGAGCCTCTGAGCTACCACGGCTTATTCTAAATTAGTTTATTTCATTTGCTGCCTAGTATTTGATGTATGTAACAAACGCAAGCAATTAATTGGGTGAATATAAATGTCAGGTGGGCCACCACTTATTACACACAGGTATAAATGTATATCTGTATATGGTATTCAATTTATCAAATTATTGATCGCTACAAGACTTCATAAGTCAGATGTAATTCATTTAAAAATTATAAGCATCTTGTTATTTATTTTGTTTCTATAAATAAACCCTATGTCTAAAATAAAATATGATATGTATATATCAAAATAATATTAAATTTTAGGAAAACTTAAAAAACACGCATTGATCTTGATTCTAGAGAGAATTATGCTAGTGATCATGATCAGGCAAAGACTTTATATCCTCTATGTGATCAGGATACTAGGATAAAGTTATGAAATTAATGTATTGTCACCAGTCCTTGATATGAGTGCAAACTTTCAAGTCATAAATACATTAAAAGATTCCGTCGCATAGATAGATAAATAGATAGATACTCGTGAAGCTAATAAAAGCGTCTTCATAAATAATATTAAGTTTAAATTTGGGTTGCGGCATCTTCTTAATAGCTACTAAAAATTTAAACTGCGGTTACAGCAATCGCCCGCAAAACGTGACGATTTGAGCAAATATATATACTACGAGGCAATCTATGGTAAGATTTTGTATGCAGCTGTGTAATTTTGACGGGCTGTTAAAAGAGCTTTAAAATAAATTGGAAAAAGCACTTAAAAATAATAAAAGGTATTGCTTAAAAGTAATTTAACACAAGATATGACGACATTATAGAATGGATCATCCGAACTCGCCAGGAAGTTATGACGGAGGCCGAAAACTTCGCGATTATGCATGGTGAGCGCGCTCAGAAAGCTACGCCCACCATGCTTTCGCGGCAAGTACAGCCTCATTACCGACGATCTTGGATGATGCGTCCTATGGGACGTCATGATAGTGCGGACTTTTCTATCCAAGGCGTTAAGTTCAGTCTGAGTCCACTTGAGTATGCCAAAGGTAGGTATACATGAGGACAGGCATGAGCCAACCGTTATATGCATATGTCTTATTCACATCGGACAAAAGGCTGTTAAGCACTTTGTTCAAGCGTGCATAAAACACGTCACAAACTGACTGTTTCATGCCAGCCTCATCGATACCGATTTTCTGTGACATATCCAGGTATCGGTATGTTTCAGTCTCGGAAAGGGTCCTTAAGTTGACGGGCATAGACAAGTCTATGCCCTCAGAGTTAGCATCCCTTCCCCATTCAACATAGAGGACCGCACACTTGTCCGTTCCCAGCTCCATTCCAATAGAATTATGTACTAAATTCACAAGTGATGTTTGGCAATTCCACAAGATGGGAGCGACTGGAGGCGAATAACTTGAGGTCACCCGTATACAAAAGGTGAGTGACTTTTGTACCTCCTTTCCGAAGCTGAAATCCCCTCCCGGAGCCCTCCAGTAAAGTATTACGAGGGTTCAAAGAGAGACAGAACAAGATTAGACTGAGACAGTCACCCTGGAATATACCCCTTCTTATCCATATGCGGCTTTCTGCTGCCGTCATTTTTATTATTGTTATGTATGGACTCCATATTTTCTCCATGTTGGCGCTGACAGAAGAAATGAGCTTCCACGGAACTAATAATAGAGATAAGACAGTGTGATGAAATATATTGATAAAAATTCTATACACAGGCCTATTATATACACAGGTCCATTATATTTATGTATCATATTAATATATTGCTCATATAAAACTAAGATCGACGCTGCGTCTTTATTGCATCGGGTTTCAACATTGGGTAGGTGTATTGGTTCATTCGCGAGGCTATTCAATTAGTACCGGAAAATATTTAATTGGTGTAAGTAATTTCACAAATAATTTATTCAACTATTCATTCAGTTCTAGTATTATAGAAAATAAATCAGCTGCTAAAACAAATGTAAAAGTAAAGTAAAGTTACAGTCTATATACGTCCCACTGCTAGGCACATGCCTAGAGGGAGACAGAGGGTTTTAGGGCAAGGAAGTGTACGCCGCGCTGCCCCAATGCGTGTTGGCGAACTTCACATGTCTTAGAAATATTTCGATGGCATGCTAAAACAACGCCTATTTTAATTATTTCCACGTCTGTATATATCTTCTAATATATAAAAATTATTATTTCGCATTTTCGTTCGTGTTTTATGCATTGCCATACCTTTCATCAAATTGTGGTAAAACTTTGTCAACTTATTGTTTGTACTGCAAATGATATAGGCATAGGACTAACTACTCACTTGCGCAAATGATATAGGCATAGTACTAACTACTCACTTGCACAAATGATATAGGCATAGTATTAACTACTCACTTGCACAAATGATATAGGCATAGTAATAACTACTCATTTGCGCAAATGATATAGGCATAGTACTAACTACTCACTTGCACAAATGATATAGGCATAGTACTAACTACTCACTTGCGCAAATGATATAGGCATAGTACTAACTACTCACTTGCGCAAGTGATATAGACATAGTACTAACTACTCACTTGCACAAATGATATAGGCATAGTACTAACTACTCACTTGCACAAATGATATAGGCATAGTACTAACTACTCACTTGCGCAAATGATATAGGCATAGTACCTACCAACTACTCACTTGCACAAATGATATAGGCATAGTAATAACTTCCACTAGATGGCGATCGTGTAGTATTGACAATTTATTTGAAAGTTATAGATAATTGAATTTCAATGATTGTATCATCATTCCTAATTAAACAATATCGTCACCAGCATCATCATCATCATTACAGCCCTTCACAAGTCCACTGCTGAACATAGACCACCTCCAAGAAATGCTACAAAGCATAGTTCCAAACCTTCCGCATCTATTAATTTCCAACATTTCTTACCAGGTCGTGACTCCATCCAGTGGGGGCTTGCCCTACACTTCGCCTATCGGTACGAGACTGCCAATCAAGAACCTTTTTTCCCAATCGGTTGTCGGTTTTTCGAGCTATATGGTCGGCCCATTGCTACTTCAGCTTAATAAATAATCTATTGGGCTATGTAAGTCATACTGATTCTACTTCGGATATCCTCGTTTTTAAGTTTATCATGCAGAGGAACCCCAAGCTAACTTTTAACAATATAACCCTTCCAAATTTAAAACGTTAATTCTATAGTTATTTCTTTTTAAAAAAATAGGTTAAATTACATAATCATCAGCTATTTACACAAAAAAACCGTTTATATATATATATATATATATAATATATAAAAATATATAAAAAAAAAAAAATAAAAAGAAACCAAAAACTGAAAGTGTCATAGTTCTAGCCCCCGCGGTATCGCACCTTTTTTATGTGGATGACCTCAAGTTCTTGTGGAAAAGGTCTTACCCCTCTATCCTTAGCCAACGAGCAATAGCAGGACCCAGCGTTACATAGCATTTCCGACCAGAAGACCGTATGGAAAGAGAAGGAGCTCCACGGGCAGTACTACAGGGCTCTACATGAGCCCTTCGTAGATACAGTTGCCTTTCTCCACTGGATACGTTTCGGTGACCTCTTCGGGGAAAGCGAGGGTTTTGTGTGTGCAATATAGAATCAGGTTATTAAGACCAACAACTATCGGGGATACATCCTAAAGGATGGCACCGTCGAAATCTGTTGAGCTTGCCACCATCCCGGTAAGTCACTTAGGCATGTCATCTCCGGTTGTTCGGCGCTTTCTAACTCTGAGTACTTGCACAGACACAACGTAGTAGCCAGGATTCTACACCAGGAGCTTGCTCTAAAATACGGTCTCGTGAATCGTAAACTGCCTTATTATGAGAACTTGCCGGAAGCCGTACTCGAAAATGACCGCGCCAGGCTCTACTGGGACCGGGCCATCATCACAGACAGGACTATTCTTGCGAATAAGCCTGATATTGTGCTGATGGACCGGGTACAGTCAAGGATATTTTTGATCGATATTACCAATCCATATGACGAGAACCTAGTGAAAGCCGAATCAGATAAGAAAAAAAATATTGGACCGGGCTCACGAGGTGACCGACATGTGGGGTGGTCTGCTGACCGAAATTATTCCTGTAATCGTCGCTGCGAATGAGCTAATCCCAGTCTACTTCTCCGGTCATCTGAGGCGACTGGGAATCCGTGGCGGACCGCTCCGGGCTCAAATGCAGAAGGCGGTGCTCCTCGATACCGCCCGTATTATACGCTGGTTTCTATCCCTTTCGCCCTAACTTTCGGCTGTTTGGTCTCCCTTGCCGAGGGCTTCCATTTGGTTGAGCTTTTATTTATTTATTTATGTATTTTTTATATTTATTTTATTTTATTGATATTTATGTATATTTATCTTTTCATTTTAATATATAATTATATATTTATAGAACCTAACCGGATGAGAAAACAATATAGATATCCCAAAAATAATTATAACAAAGTTTATTCTTTTCCCTCACAAATTTAGTTATAAACATAAACATGCAACTTAATATTAATATGCTACAATCAATTTGTGACAGATCACCAGCCTATATCAGTGCTTACAACCAATTAAAAAAGTTATTTGACATTAATTGCGGCAACAAAATAATTACTGTGTACTGCCTAACAATGAATTAAATAATAACCTAATAGATTACACTTTTACGTATTTAATTCCACCATAATTTATAGTTAAAAACACTGTTCTACGTTTCGTTGTTTTTTTTCCTGAATCCAAATTTTTAAATTGCTCAAATATACTGGGTACGTATAATAATTTAAAAAATACAATTATAAAAAGAATTATCAGGCTACTCGTATGAACCAGTTGCACGGCAATGATTCAACTGGAGACAGTGCAAGTAGATAATGACCGGGATTTAGTACTCGCGCTACACGGGTGCAATCAGAACGCTTGTCGCATGTTTCGATGGTCCTCCACGACCTTTAACACCGTAATTTGGAACGCTTCAACGTATCAGAGTCGCATAGCTTTAACTCTACTTTAATTTTCTAGTTTTGAGACATAACCATAATAATTATGCGGAGTAAAGAAAATATATTTATGTTTATAAAAATTGCGATAAATTAATCGTTCATTTTAAAATAAAAGTAATATACTACATTATTGTATTACTTGATTTCAGTTGATTTTTTTGCTCCGCTGAGGAAACAATACAAAAATCCTATTCGTAGGAATATTTAAAACAAAAATATTAAAAAAATATTTTTAAATTACATTGTGGGTATCTCTCTTAGTATCTGTATATAAATAAAAAAATCTGTTTAGTAACCTCGGATATATCGTGTACGTTATACAACATGCAACAAAAACCCTGTGGTTCCCGTTAAGTGTGTCATCAGAATCGGTAACCAGGTATATAGATTTTTTTTTTCAAAAAAACACATTTAAGAAAAAATTATTTTAATAAAAAAAAATTAATTTGCAGATTGTATGTGGTTTTATTTCCTCCAACTCACAGGAATACCGGTAATGCGGTGTCTTTGACAATCCTCTTACTCTTCAGCCAATGCAGGGCTAATAAAACCACATACAATTTGCAAACAATTTTTTTTTCATTAAAATTATTTCTTTAAATGTGTTTTTTTTTTTGAAAAAAATTATTTCGACATGCTTGGATACTGATTCTGATAACGCAGTTAACGGGAACCACAGGGTTTTTGTTACATGTTGTATACTCGTATCAACCTATACGTCGCAGCCAACGCGCTTAGTTAGCTTTTAAGTTAACAGCCTAGCCTTTTTACTATTAACTGGCGACCAGAATTATATTAAACATTTTTCGTATTTTTAATATTTTTTTCTTCTCTTGTTTATCATACACCTAATATTACCTAGATTATAATCTGAAGGGGGGCTACCCTAACACCAGCCCACTTAGAACTATTAATAGTGTATTATATTATTACGAAATTTGTGAGAGGAAGGAATAAACTTATTATTATTATTCAGCCGATTTCAGCCGGGTTTCAGCCGATGCGTGTAATACAACATTTCATTGAATAACTTATTTTTAATTCCCGACTTTTCGGTTGCTTTGCAGCACCCATGGTGACGGAAGGTGACTGAGATGTTCTGTGGGGATGAAGGGAGATGAGAGACAGACTGCAGACTTCCAGACTTCGAATCTGTGAACATATTCAAGAGCGTCCCCACCATTACATCAGATTTGATAAACCACAAACCCTCGCAAAAGAAAACCGATTCCTACCAAGGACGATACGCGAGTCTATTAAAACACATCCTAATTTCAATAGAGAAGATGGATGGGTGCTGCCATCCTCTTGGGATCCTATAATTAACAAAATTAAACCCAAACCCAAGCATACCACTGCAAGACCTCAAGAAACTGTAAGCTCGTTCTGCGTAGATCGCACCAAAAATTAATATTCAAAAACTCTGGTAGCCGAGCTAACTATGACATTGGGACGTCGAACATCTGAGTGCCAACCCGTGACAATGTCGGGAATTAAAAATAAACGTCGGGAAATAAAAATAAGTTGTTAAACGCGATAAAATCCGTAAATATAGTAGTTTTATTAAATGTGTAGTGTTTGCGCAAATTTAAGAAATCATTACATTTCATGATTAATTATGCGCTATGTGCTATATTATACGCGGATTTAAGGAGCCCAAGGGCCTCCTCGGCCGTACAATCGCTGATGTAACAAGATAGTGTGTTGTATTAGATGCATCGACTGAATATCATTCAGGCCTCTAGTTGAGCGTTGCCGTTTGGTAAAAAGGCTAGGCTGTTAACAGAAAGGCTAATTAAGCTAGTTGGCTGTGACATATTCTACATAAAAACACACAGTCGAATATATAACCTCATTCATTTAAGAGGAACAGTACAGGCTAACAAAAATACAGACAGCATTGTCTCCGTCCGTATGTTAAGGATCTCTAGCTCGTAGACGGATTTAGTTACAGACTTGAAATTTGAACATTTAGGGTAGAATTTTAAGCAAAATAGAATATTGAAAAAGCAGTTCAATTAAATTATTTGTCAGGTGTGGTCTAGTAAAAGATAACATAACATACGCCCTTTTTTTACTTCTTACCCTAACTTGTGGTGTGTATGTATGTATGTGTGTGTGTGTGTGTGTGTGTGTGTGTGTGTGTGTGTGTGTGTGTGTGTGTGTGTGCGTGTGTGTGTGTGTGTGTGTGTGTGTTTTTTTTGTGTGTGTGTGTGTGTGTGTGTGTGTGTGTGTGTGTGTGTGTGTGTGTGTGTGTGTGTGTGTGTGTGTGTGTGTGTGTGTGTGTGTGTGTGTATCTAGAATTAATTAGGCAAGGAGCAAAAAACCGTCAAAGTCTAGTAAGATCTATATTACAAACTAAACTTAGTTTAAAATTCTATTAATTATTTAGGTACCATATATTGCTGAAAGCGATTAATGAGAGAAAATAAGTAAGGAATAAGATAATAATAACTTAAATGTAGTAAATTTTAAATGAGAGATTTCGTTTATCAAATGTCATTTTTTAAGATCAACTGCTGTTTTAAAATAAGGAAACCTTTAAGCGAGCATGACATATACAACTAGTATAACAAGTATGTCACTCATCCTGAGATGAATCTCCCAAAATACACAAAATTAAAATGGTTTTCTTAACACACTTGTAATTTCCTACAGGACCACTTAGATTCTCTCCTAAAGAAAAAGTTAGCTACATATATATATAGTCAAACCTGGGTAAGTGAGAACTGGATAAGTGAGAAAACTCTATAAGTGAGAGTAATAGCCAGGACCCGTCACTTTAAACTCCCAAAACCTCTGTAAGAGAGAGTCGTTTTTTCCTGATGGACCTCTGTAAGTGAGACTGCTACTTATCTATACCTCTATAAGGGACAGTCGAGCTTTATTTGTTTATATTATTTAAGAGGAACTATAGCTACAATAAAAATACATACACACATAAAAGGTACAGGCTGATTAAATATGTTGGAGACGGTCCATCAGTACTTTGAATACGTGGCGGTTGTTGATCAAGCAATATTCGACAAAATGTATGAGTTATAGAAAAGCATTCAAAATACAAAAACAGAAACCCAAACGAAATTGATGGACTTTTTTAAGTGTAAATAAGTTCTAATTAAAATAAAATACCATAGTGCATGAATTTTTGTTTTGTTTTCGTAAGCATCTTGATACCTACCCTTATAAAGTACTTATATGTCGAAATCTAATGAACGTAACATATACACACTATATAAATATATGTATGTACATAATATATGTTGTGGATATTATTCACCTAATTTTAACATATTACACATTTACTAAATTCGTACTTGCTGTGACTTGTTATTGCTACGTACCTCTATAAGAGAGAAACGCTACTCATGTACCTGCATTAGCGATATATATATACCCTTTTTACTGGAATCGAGGCATTGCATGTTAGTCAAATTAGTTCAGTAGTTTGGGAGTCAAACAATATGACACATAATTTTTACATATAAATATCTATAGTCTATAAGTATTAAATATAAATTACAAAACAATATGTATTTATGTACACGCATAAGTTTTGACGTAAATAATCCATACTAATATTATAAATGCGAAAGTGTATTTGTTTGTGTGTTTGTTTGTTTGTCCTTCTTTCACGTCGCAACAGAGCGTCGGCATGGCATGATTTTTTGTATGGGAATAGTTCGGTGACTGTAGAGTGATACAGGTTACTTTGTTCCGCGGAAAAACATCTCATTCCCGTGGGAAAATAGAATATGTTGCAGAAGTTTGTCCTTCTTTCACGTCGCAACAGAACGTCGGCACGGCATGAATTTTGGTATGGGGATAGATCGGTGGCTGCAGAGTGACATAGGCTACTATTTTCAGCAGAAAAAACATATCATTCCCGTGGGAAAATCCAAGATGTTGCAAAATTAAATTCAGCTAGGTGGCGCCACCGTGATTCTACAAGACGGACGACGGTACGATGGACGAACAAAGAAGGTCAGAACATCTGGATTATTATGTCTTTTTACCAAAATTCAAAAAAATGTATGGATCTGTATTTTTCCATGCAGGACCGGGAAGAGAGCGATAAAAAACATAAAATTGCTGCCAGCTGATTTTCTTCAAACGTTTTGGTACATTGTAATTCACAGAATAGGCGATAACCTCGCAGACGATATTAAGTAATCCGTTGATGCTCTGCCTACCCCGCAAGGGTTACAGGCATGATTATAAGTATGGATCAGAAATACTATCACCACCTGTCACGCTTTCACCCTTAACTATTACTTAACTATGGTAGAAACAGTTCTTAGTAAGCCTTATCGATAAGCCTTAGTAATATTTATTGAACGGAAATGAATACAGTTCTTATATGTGGTTATGAATGAATCGCTATTACAATAAGAAAAATTGTGCAAAATTTTAAGAAAAATATTTTTGAGAGTTCTTATTAACTAATGTATACATAGTTTAAATTGATTCCGCTAGATGTCGTTACTAGGTTTTTAAAACGCCGTAATAAAAAGTTTCCTGACATGTACTTATCTCCCTCCGTTGAGCCGCGCGTCAACTTATAGTGCATACAGTACCTATACGCTTAAATTGTTTCTATTTCGTAGCTTATTCGACTACCTGCTTTCGAATTCGGTTGCTTGTTATTTTGTGATTTGGTTAAGGTTGAATGGATTTATATTGGCTTTCATTTTCGGATTTGTGTATTTTCTTGGATCGGTTTTGTTGATTTGGTTGGTATTCCTTTATACATATTTAGACTCTGGTTTTGATTTTGGTTTTCGTTGTTTTAGGTTGTTTACTCGTAACAATATTTCAAAGGAATATTAATAGTTACTTCTTTTTTCTTTGGGTATATTTATATTGACTACTGCTTTCGATTTCGGTTTTCTGCGATTTGTTTTGTGATTTGGTTTAAGTTGATTCGATTTTTTTGGCTATCTTTTTCGAATTTGTGTTTTGAATTGGTTTTGTTGTTTTGATTTTAAAAAATATTTAAAAGGAATATTTATTCCTTGAAAAATGATAGGAAATTTAATTCCCTTTAGGTATTTTAACGTTTTTTTATAAATAGGTTTTTTGTTCATAATGCCTCGCAAACGTAAGTCCAGCCTTTCAAGAGTATCTTCTCAAAGACAAGCGAAAAGATTAGCTCTAACGCTAGAATCTTTAGAAGATGCTGAACTGAGAAGGCAAGAACAAGCAGAGCGTCAGGGTGCTTTTGACTGAGACACCTTCTCAACGTCAGCAAAGGCGTCTTGAACAGACAAAGCGTCAGGCTGCTTTAAGAGCTTCTGAAACACCTGCTCAAAGTCAGCAAAGGCGTCTTGAACAGGCAGAGCGTCAAGCTACTTTAAGAGCTACTGAAACACCTGATAAAAGTCAGCAAAGGCGTCTTGAACAGGCAGAGCGTCAAGCTACTTTAAGAGCTACTGAAACACCTGCTAAAAATTAGCAAAGGCGTATTCGAACCAGCGCAAGCGTCAAGCTACTTTAAGAGCTACTGAAACACCTGCTCAAAGTCAGCAAAGGCGTCTTGAACAGGCAGAGCGTCAAGCTACTTTAAGAGCTACTGAAACACCTGCTCAAAGTCAGCAAAGGCGTCTTGAACAGGCAGAGCGTCAAGCTACTTTAAGAGCTACTGAAAAACCTGCTCAAAATCAGCAAAGGCTATTCGAACCAGCGCAACGTCAGGCCGCCTTAAGAGCCGCGGAAACACCTGATGAAACTCAACGCAGACCCATTGAGCAAGCTGAACGTCAATCTACTATAAGGGCATCTGAAACACCAGAACAGACACAGGCGCGAAGAGATGCAAATGCACAGCTCCAAGCTGAACGTCGACAAAATTTTCAACGAAACAATTGGTCGGTTTTTAATGACGCAGCATTCAATTATGATCCGTTGATTGATTATAAAAATCACAGGTTAGTTGTTATCGGACTGATGGACAAGGCATGTCGATGATGATGAGATTGCAGCGCTTTAAAATGGAAAGATGAGACCGCAGGCATGTGCTGTTCCAATGGCAAAGTGTCTCTTCCGTTACATGGGGAACCAGAAGAAACTTTGAAAACTCTCTTTTTATATGATGCTAATGAGTCACGGTGCTTTTTAAACACGATCCGGAAATATAACGCATGCTTTCAAATTGACCGGTAAATAATAATGCCGGGATTTTCGCCTACATTTACGGTGCAAGGGCAAATTTATCATAGAATAAGTTCACTTTTTCCAGCTGAAAACGAACAGCGTAAATTTTTGCAAGTATATTTTATGGGTATCGAGGAAATTGAGGTTAGACCGTCGCTGCCAATATATCCAGAGAGTTGAGAGAGACACAGTGTTCAAAATTCAAAGATTCTCGCATGAACGTAACATTTTAGTCAAAAAATTTATAACTTCTTTAGAAAAACTACCTGAAGAGGATTATAAAGTCGTCATTCACGCAGATCGGACCCCTCGAGGAGAGCATGAAAGGCGCTACAATGCACTTTTGATAAACGAAATAGCAGCCGTAATTAGTGGTGATCAATTTTCTTCACGAGACATTGTCTTGCGAGCACGTGATGATACGTTGCAACGGGTAGCCGATACACACAAGTTTTATGACGCTCTGCAATACCCATTGATTTATTGCAAAGGACAAGAGGGTTATCATTTTCAAATTCCACTCATTAACCCAGTCACAAAGGAGCCTACTCCGACCAAAAAAGTATCATGTATGGATTTTATGCGTATCATATGATGTTGCGAGAAAATGATTTTAACCTCTTAGCCCGGTGTAGACAATTAATTCATCAATTTTTGGTAGACATGTATGTGAAAGTAGAAAGAGAACGTCTCCGTTATATATCTTTAAATCACAAAAAAGCTGCGCGTTGAGAATTATATACATTTACAAGATGCAGCTTCTAGCGACGCCAATGTAAACCCCAGAGATTTAGGTAAAATGGTAATTCTGCTCTCATCATTCGTTAACAGTCCCCGCTACCTAAGTAAGTACACACAAGATAAAGTAGCTAATAAGTACACATAAGACGCATTCACCTATGTACGAACTTACGGAAGACCTGATCTTTTTGTTACTTTTACTTGCAATCCCACATGGAAAGAAATAACCGAGGAGCTAATGCCGGGCCAAAAAAGTACTGACAGACACGATTTAGTTGCTAGAGTATTTAGATTAAAAGTACAAAAATTAATTTATGTAATTAACAAAGGAAAAATTTTAGGAGAGGTGCAGTGCTTCATGTATTCAATTGAATGGCAAAAAAAGTGGATTACCGTATGCCCACATTCTAATATGGCTTAAAGAGAAGTTGTGGCCCAGCCAAATAGACGACATAATAAGCGCCGAGATTCCGGATCCTGAGCAAGATAAAAAATTGTATGATACCATCGTCCGAAATATGATTCATGGTCTATGTGGGGCACTAAATTCAATATCGCCATGTCTGAAAGAAGGAAAATGTACAAAGAAATTCCCTAAACAGCTATTAAAAGAAACAGTGCATAATGACAATGGCTATCCTTTATACAGACGCAGAGCTCCCGAAGATGGTGGCAGGAAAGTTACAATCAAATCTCGCTCTGGAGCGTTCGCAACCTTAGATAACAGCTGGATTGTCCAGTATTCGCCCATTCTATATAAAATGTTTAATGCCCACATTAATGTAGAAGCATGTAGCTCTGTCCGCACAATCAAGTATATCTGTAAGTACATAAATAAATGAAGCGATCAAGCAATATTTAATCTCAGGAGTGAAGGTGAGGCAAATCCCATTAATGAAGTACAGACATTTCAAGCAGGGCGTTATGTCAGCAGTAACGAGGCACCGTGGGGTCTCCTTGGCTTCCCTTTACACGAAAGGCACCCAACAGTTACTCACCTTGCTGTGCACTTAGAAAATGGAGAGCGTGTATATTTCACCGAAAGAAATTTCCAAGAAAGAATTGCATCACCGCCAAAAACTACACTAACAGCCTTCTTTCAACTTTGTCAAACCGACCCCTTTGCAAAAACGTTGTTATATTCTGAAGTCCCCCGCTATTATACTTGGAACACATCTAGGAAGGAGTGGAAACGCCGGCATATTCAAGGCGCGCCTGTTGCAAATTGGCCCGGTGTAAAGTCACTCCCGTCGTGTGTATACCGTCCATGTAACTAATTTTGAATGTTTCTGTTTGCGATTGCTGCTGCACCATGTTAGGGATCCTACAGGATATAAAGACCTTAAAACTGTCAACGGTCAGGAATGCGCAACTTATAGAGAAGCATGTGAAGCTCTGCTCTGCTCTTTTAGAAAACGATAATCACTGGGATGAAACCATGGAGGAAGCTGTGCAGTGCCAATCGGCGGCGGCGGTTGGAAGCGGATGTTGAGGGCTGCGTTAAATTGACGAGAGATTTTTGTAATTTAGTACAAAGTCATTCCGAATTAATTGCGAGCGTTTATTCAGATTTAACGAACAACATGCATGAAGACAAATGGTTATGTGAAAGGGCGATTCTTGCACCAAAAAATGAGAGCGTTAACAAAATAAATTCAGATATATTAAGCGAAGTAGCAGGAGAAATAACAGAGTATTTGTCAGTAGACACAGTTATGGACACAGAACAGAGCACTTCATATCCCGTAGAGTTTCTAAATTCTCTAGAGTTGTCAGACGTGCCCTCACATAAGCTTCAATTAAAATTAGGCGTTCTAGTCATGCTAATACGAAATTTAGATGCTCCTCGGTTATGTAACGGGACAAGGCTGCGTGTGACACATCTTGGACGGAACATAATCGGTGCTACAATTTTGACAGGCATTGGAAAAGGTGAAAATGTTATTATACCATGGATCCCTATAATTCCCACAAATCTTCCTTTTCAATTCAAAAGGTTGCAGTTCCACATTAAGCTCAGTTTTGCAATGAAAATTAATAAAGCGTAAGGGCAAACATTACAGGTAGCGGGGGTCAACTTCGAAAAACCGTGCTTCTCTCATGGTCAGCTGTATGTAGCATGTTCGCGTGTGTCAAATGCCCAGAATCTCCACATTTTTTCCCCGAGTGGAAAAACATATATCATTGTGTACAGTAGCGTCTTAAAATAGTGTTCAGTTAGTTTTCTTTTTCTAAAATTCCCACAATCAATTAATCAGAATTCCCACAGATCTTCACTTTCAATTCAAAATTTGCTATTCATCATAGCTCAGTTTCTTTTCAATTCCAAATGCTGCACCTCTGACGGAGCTATTAAGCTCAGTTCCCTTTCAACTCAAAAGGCTGCATCTCTGATGGATCCTTTATTTGGCTCAGTTTCCTTTCAATTCAGAAAACCGCATCTCTGACGAATCAATTTAGCTCAGTTTCTTTTCAAAAGTCTGCAACCCTGACGGATAATTATGCTCAGTTTCCTTTAATTAAAAAAATATCCCATTTATATTTGGAATAAACAGGCTATTTTCATGCTTTCCTATACGCTGCGTTTCAAAACATTTAAATAGGCTGACGAATCAATTTTGCTCAGTTTCCTTTTAATAGCTGCATCTCTGACAAATCTATAAAACTCAGTTTTCTTTCAATTCAAAAAGCAATGGATAGTTCATTTCCCAGTGACCATGCGGGCGAAGCCGCGGGTAACAACTAGTCCCATAATAAATGCTTAAATTTGCGGCTCCGTTGTGCAGGGGCTTATTATTGACTTGCAGCTCTGAGGGCTGTGGTTTCAATTCCCGCACAAACAAGCATTTTCATATATAGCCTACAAATAAGTTTTTCGTGTCTGGATATTTGTCCTTGTGCATGTGTAAGCTGCCTCCGTGATGACAAGCAGCATTACGATTGCGAGAACGTGATACTGTGTTTTCACTTTACTTTCATTGTCCTTACACATATTACCGAGTTCGAAAGAGTATTTACCAACTGCTGTGTGACGGTGGCGTAAGAGAATCCAACCAGGCATTTTGTACCGTGGATGTCGTAAATGGTGTGGATGGTTTATATTTGCCAAAAATATCTTTTAACACTTGAAGCTTTTTAATTGATACACATGCTTGCTTGTCTAAAAGGAAGTCGTGGTAGCTCAGATAGTTAACGCTCGCTGTAAATATCACAGTACGCGAGCAACCCGGGTTCGATCCCCACCGGGACCAATGAAATTATTAAACGCAATTTTAAGTACTGATTTACCACGCGCTCACTTCACGTGAAGGAAAACATCGTGAGCAAACCTGCATGTCTGAGGAATAAGAAAATAATGTTTTGAAGACATGTGAAACTCGCCAACTTACAACAATACAGGGACAATACAGGGAGATGCGCCTGAGAAATTTACTTATTTGAAAAAACTCCCGAGCGGTAATTTGGGAGGATAGAGGGAAAAGAGGGGGCGCATCTATAGTTGCAAGTCCCCAAGTTTGTTTCCCTCTCTAGTCAGTTGCCATCATGCTCTGGTCTAGAGAGCAGCGGACGTTTGCCGTCGAGAGCTTCTTTTCTAACGGTCGCTCACTTGTTGCTACGCAACGTGCTCTCTGGCCGTAAACTCTTCCAACTCTTCAACTCGTTCCTGGCCGTAATTCGACTCTGTCGTGGGTTCACTCACTTCAGGAGTGTGAAAGTATCGCCAAATCCTGGAATGGACATCAACGGATCACCAGAACTCCGGAAAATGTCGAAAGAGTGAGGCAGTCAATTCTGCGTTCTCCCCGTCGTTCGGCTCGTAAACATGCAGCTGCTCTGGGAATTTCTGACACCACTGTTCGACGAATTCTTCATGATGATCTTCAATTTTATCCCTATAAATTGGTTGTCGTGCAAGAATTAACTAAACGCGATTTGTTGCCCGTCAAAATGCATGTGGTGTGCTGCTTGACAACCTGCCTTAAGACGCGACCGTTTTTTTCAGTGACGAGGCTCACTTTCACATTTCTGGCTGCGTCAACAAATAAAACATGTGTTATTGGAGTGGTAGAAATCTGCGTGAATTTCACCAGAAGCCACTTCATTGTGAACGACCTACTGTCTGGTGTGCGACAACGGTAATGGGAATAATTGGTCCTTATTTTTTTGAAGAAAACGAACGCGCAGTTACCGTGAATGCAATTCGTTACAGGAACATGCCCGAGGAATTTTTTCTTGCAAGTCTCGAAGAAATGAACGTTAGGAAGGGGAAGGTGTGTTTTCAGCAAGATGGAGCCACAGCACATACAGTACGAGGCCCAATGGATTTGTTGTGACAACATTTCCCCGACCGCCTCATCTCTCTCAGAGGCGATCTCCCATGGCCGGCACGCTCTCCAGATTTGGCTCCACGCGATTTTTATTTATGGGGTTATTTGAAATCCCTGGGTTATGTCGATCGACCACGGACCATAGCTCACCTCAAGAACAAGAGTTTCAGAGTTCTTGAATGCGAATACCAGCATCTCACAGAATACCAACGAGAAATAATAGCTTAAGACTGTTGCGTTTAGTATGGTGAGTTTAGAGAGCCGGAGACCCTATTTACTAAAAACGAGACATTCCACCTCACTCATCAGGGGTGACAATTCATCTGCACTTTGATTCTTAATCGAGGATAAAAATGTAGAAGTCTATGGGATAGGGTATTGACTTATCAGGTAGATGTGTGCTTGTTTTTCTCACTAATTCCATAAAACATATATATATATATATATATATATATATATATATATATATATATATATGAATCATATTAACAATTTACCAAAACATCTATGAATAAATTCCGCGGCATTCACAGTGATATAATAGTATAGAGGCACAATCAAAAAGTTACTAAAAATGGTCGATATCTCCTAAGATTTTTTTCAAATTGAGTTAAACATTGAAAAAAAGTCCTTAGTTATTAGCGTACCAGCAGCAATAATTATATGCTGTTACCTTCTTGAGTAATGACAGTAAACTAAAAACAGTTTTCAGTTCACATAAGCACTGTATACAAGCAAATTTAATACCAATAAAAATACCGATAATTGTGAGCTGAATTTCGGAAACCTCAAAATATTCAGCCTATCATTACTATATTACATTTTTGAAAAGGTAATGATTGTATCATACCTCGAAAACCTTTTAATACATTTTATAAGTAAGCGTCAAAAGGATAATTTACATACCATATTTTATAAATCAGTACTATTTAGGCAGATATTTTGTCATAGCACAAAAGCTGCATAACAAATTGCCTGAAACTAATGTAAAAAATAATATATAGGAGAAATTTATATATTCTAATCCGGTATAATTTAGTGAAATATACGAGGCGATCGATGCTGCTCAATAATCTATTTCGAGACGTGAAGCAAATTGCCATTGGATGCAATCATTGTAGGGACGATTCTACGGCGTTACTGCTTCATCCATAACCCCTGTCCCTCCCTCCTTTCCTTATACGGGATAATTTCGTTTACGTATCCATAGGTGAGAAGATACAAACGTAGTTTCAGTAGCTG
The DNA here is from genome assembly GCA_907164705.1 of Parnassius apollo. Taxonomy (NCBI): domain Eukaryota; kingdom Metazoa; phylum Arthropoda; class Insecta; order Lepidoptera; family Papilionidae; genus Parnassius; species Parnassius apollo. The sequence continues at coordinate 9,584,603 of CAJQZP010000774.1, forward strand.
CTACTTGTTACAGATATAACGTCCTAGCGCCAATTTCTATTTTTATAATCTTCGTTGTATAATTAATTTTTAATCAAATTCGTAATTAATTACACATTAATAAAAACATAAAAGTAAAAAATTAAGAAACAAATAAATATTATGTTGTAACATGATAATTTATGTTGGTCAATTATTAAATTTGACGGTGTGTAAAAAATAGTTAAAATACTCCACGAAGCAAATGATTATGATTCTGAAAATATAGCATAGCCATTACATTCTTCATCATCGTCTTTGTAGCGTTCCTTGGAGGAGGCTTCTGTTCATCAGTGGTCTTGTAAAGGGCTGTAATTATGATGATGATGATGATGATATAAAAATGTTAATTTTCTAGTTGCTGGGTTTTTTTCACAAAATATTGTCTATTACTTCAGAAAACAAGTAGTAAAAAGTTGTCAAAATAACCTTATATTTCGATACTAATCGTATATCTACAATTCCTTTATAACTGTCCTTCGAATTCCGCTACTGAACATAGGCTTTCCCTTAGAATGCCTCGTAAGGACCATATCACCATAGCAGCAATGGTGTACTCCACACCATTGCCATAGCAGCAATCACAGTTTTTATGTTCTTGACGATATTAGTAAAATGCTGCTGCCCATCTCCTGGTTAGATTCCCCCCGTCACCTCTTACGACACATAACCACTACAAGTTTTATATCCATTTAAACTTCTTCATTTTTGTATTGCTTAAAATACAAGAAAACGATCAGTTATCTATACAAAAAAGACAGCTATATGCTCAAGCTTTTGAGTTCACTTGTTGCCAAAGTTACCGGTAATTGTTTCAAACATATTTTTCATCTTCACACTTAATTAAATAAGTTTTAATTTACTCAAGAAATGAGGGCTGGAGAGGTATAAATGATACTGAGACTATATAATTATATATCTATTCTTACAATCATACAACAAAAACTCTGTATCAAACTCCTTGTAAAATTTCAAAGACGCTCGATAAAGTAATTAGATCTGTTTTTTTTTTTCAGAAGATCGCGCAATGATTTCGACTCGTACTTCCCAATTAACAGTCTTTCAGTCTCGGCCCGATATCCGAGAGTCGCTTCCGCTTCGAAACTCGCATTTTAATTTTCTGTTATCAAAGGCCTTTCCTGAATATTTAGTGGGAAGCGAGCGGATTGGCCGGAAGGATCGATTTTTTCGCAATTCAAAATTTGCAATTCTAATTTGACTGCGTTTCCCCCCTGGCATTTTCTCGGACCGATGATTACGTTTTCCGATTGGACAATTTTGCACAGTTCACTTTTTTCATAATTACCGCCTCCTTATTTCTAAAAAAAATATGCGTACAAACAACTACATCGGAAATATATTTGAATGTTAGTTATCATAGTTTATACCTTGTCTATATAACAGTTCCTTAAATTGGCATTACAAAATTCGACATTATTGTTAACTACCTGATACGCAATCGCTTCGCTGGCAAATATTTTAAAATATCAAGAATTTTTATGAGACTATTATAAAATCCGTTCTTAGTGAACATCTTACATTGCGAAATGAGTAACTATACTAAATTTCAAGTGAATCGGGTGTATAGTTTTAGAGACATTCAGGTCAGTCAGTCAGGGGTATTTTGCTTATATTGGGTGCGTTTGGCAGAAAAAAGCGCTAGCAAGCGCTTACAAGCGCTAAAATAGTTTTCGGCCAGGACACGATTGCTACTTCAGTAGCGCTGACACAATCCGCCATTTTGCTTATTTAATTTGTTTGTTTTGAAGTAGAGTTTATAAGTTCTTTTGTGCAATATTAGTTTTAAGTAATATAATGACTTGAATAAACATATACATGTTATTAAAAATTCATGATTGGTAAGTTTTTAATATGAATACTTTACAAACATATATTTAAATTAGGTTAGGTTACCCGGTTAAAACTAACATCGTGTCCTAGAGGAAAATAGCTACTTACGCTTTGACAGCGCTTACCGCTTACGATCGCCATTTTGTTTACAAGCGCTTGCTAGCGCTTTTTTCTGCCAAACGCACCCAATATATTACATGGTAGAGCCACGCTGCAACTATATTATAGCTGTAACATGATGATGCGTCGGATCGACCGGGACAGGACGACGCTCACAGAATACCAGCGTAAAGTAGCAGTTCAATGCTGCTGTCTTTCATATGGTGAGTGTAGAGAACCGGAGACCCTTTTACTGGAATCGAGCATTCCATCATAGTTCTCAGGGGTGACAAGGCATTTGCACTTTGATTCTTAATTGAAGATAAATGTGGATAGCTATGGGCCTTAGCATCCACTTAACATCAGGTGGACTGTGTGCTCGTATATGTCCTAATGCTATGAAATAATAAAGATTATTAAACTGGTATGTTTTCTCTATTCTTTTTGTATTTTATTATTAGAGCAACGATTACATAAGTCCTTATAATATGTCGCTGAAATATGGGGAACAGCCCACATATATAACGTGTAGTGATTAGTGGCTGTGAAGGAATATTCACTACCCTATATAGTTCCGTTGCTGTCATAAGAGGTGACAAAATAAAACTGAAAGAGGAGATTACAGCAGCGTCTAATAACTTAAAATAATAATAAACTGCGATTGTCAACCAAACGTAACAAAAAAAAACGTAACAAAGGCAAAATCTTCCCAAAGACTGGAAGATTTTCGGCAAACTTACTACTAGTATTATAATACCATAAGGCGAACTATTATGTCTTTAAACTGGATGCTCCCCTTATGCTTCCTTGCTGAGAACGCATAAATTTACTTAAGATACTTGAAAGTTTTGTAGCTTTATTCTTAATTATTATTATTGAATTTAATTATTATTAATAAGTGCGGTATTTGGAAGCATTATTATTAATATTGTTTTTAAAAATTAAACAGTCAGATGAGTGTCTTAAAGAAAAGAAAAATTCCATCCATTCCATCTTAATTTAAAAATAATAGAACGAAACTATTACTATTATTTTAAAATAATTTAATTTTTAAGAGAAAGTCCTCGATTCAATACTGATCAGCACGTTAAAGAAAATAGAAAAAATTAAACACAGGTGTCCTATTAACAAAACAAAAAAAAGATTTCGATCTACAAATTAAACCACAAACTGTTATTTATTCAAAATCAAATCGTGTAACAAATCAATCTGGACATAGCCTACCATAGATCGACTCGATTGTATGTCCCTGTCTAAATAAATATGTTGAAATAAGATAGAAGTAATGGGAAAGAACTGATATAAAATGAACATCAATAGTAGGGCGGTAGATTATAATCAGATGTAATGAAAGAATAAAAAATCAATTATGAAAGGAAAGTTACATTCTACGTATAATTGGGACAATTTTATAATAAAATCAATTCGACTGCAGGTGCATTGGGCCAATTATATTTTTATTATTGGGAGTAATTTGAGTATTTCGTATGTTTAACGTTCTTATGGTACCTTTTAACCAGAACTAGACCTCTATTTGTGATACTAAATGCACAATTAATAAACAAGCGTTATGAAACTATAATTTGTCCCGTAATATGTCACAGCATATCCATCAACCATGTCATATCAAAAGTAACCTACTACTATGACTTTGATTATATAACTACAACTCTATCTAATATATATATATATATATATATATATATATATATATATATATATATATATAATGAGACAAAATAATCTTTAATATGCTAATTAGAGTAAACGAAGTAAACTAAAGGATATGGGACTACTATTAAACCGATTTAATCCCTTTATTTTTTTTTGTAATTAAAACGACAAAGATAACAAAATATATGTATATAATATACCTTGTTATAGTCTTATTCCTAGACTCATAAAAGTCAATAACGTGGCGATTAAACTAATACTGTCTATAATGAGTGTGGTCCGTGTCAGTCAGTGTATTTTTCGGAACAATTATTATAAAGTTTACAAAGATGTAGGGTTTCATATTCTGCCAAGGAAACTATTCTATATCCTGTACTATCCCTACCAACTGTTAAATAGTTTAAAAACCAGTGCGCATGAAGTTTGTACCCTGTTTTGGTTTTTACGTTCACCTAATTAAACACAGTAGCATTCTGCTGGTCATGCCGACAGTATTATGAGTTATGACAGCTAAAAAGCGGAGTAGTGCTGTAGAATGGCTCTACCACATATAAAAAAGGATTAAATAGGTTGGATTGTATCGAAAAAACAATTATTTTTTGTAAAATACTAAGTTCTCGTAGACTGTGATAAATAAGTTTCCGGCCAAAACTTAGACTTAGGCACGGTTTACATTTTGAGAAGTGACAAGTTCGAGTGGCAAGTGCAACTGACAAATGAAAAGTGCTTAGTGCTTAGTGCGTGTGAACAGGCAGTGACAAGTTACGAGTTAGGATAAAATACGCACTAAGCACTTGTCATTTGTCACTTGCACTTGCAACTCGAAAACATGGAGGAAACGAATATTTCGAAATATGAAACCTAGCTAGATCGATTTTTTGCTTCCACAAACAATAATTTTAAAAAATTTTTGTAGATCGTTACAGCCCTTTTCGAAAAACAAATTAACAAACATTTAATATTACTCGTATCATAGTTAGGATGTAGGTATGCAATTTTTGGTATGTGTTTTTGATTATTCTGCAAATATTATGATCAGAAAACATTTGCTACAACTGTTTACTTTCTGAGCATGTTGGCATGTAACAGAACAATACTTAATTCAATTACTGACGTGGCTTGCTTGCGATATTTGTGTGCTTACAAGTTTATCCGCGAAGGGAGGCTGGGTATCGTGGTGGTCCCCGGGGTGGGTCCGCCATTGATTTGACGGACACCGCGCGAATTCGAATTAGTGACTGTCGGAGGGACCGCATAACTTGCACCGAGATATTTTCGTATTCTTTGTAGGTTATTCAATTTATTACTTTGATTTTTGTTCTTGTTCATTCTTCCATTTTAAATTAAATTAACTTACGAAACAATTTGCTTGTCATTTTATAAATGCCATTGATATTCTTTCAGCTTAAGGAAGATCGATGTTGCAGAAACTTCGATGATGCTCGATGAGCTTAACATCGATGTTTGATGTTTATGTTATTCAAAAGATCGATGTTGGGCATTATCGTTGTTATTGTACATGTACCTATTTAATTGATTGGAATTAGATGAATAAAAATTGGTGGTGTTGTTTATAGTTTATTATTAAGGAAATAAAAAGAGGAAACATTTTGTGTCGAACAGTGATTTAAAAAATGGGAAAAAGTTAACAAATATCTAGGTCATTTGTTATACTTTTTGCCTATGATGATGAATGTTATCTATTATTTTTATCTTTACACTCATAAATCCGGTATAAAAAATGACAATGGGACCTAATTTACAATTTAGACGTAGGTTTTATACAATATAACGTATATAACGTGTATCTTTTATACCAGGTGTATAACATCCAGACCCGCAATGAACAGCAGCGTCAAAGGTGTGAGACGTATGGAATGGCGATATCGTCAATCCGGCGTGTCGAGTATGGCGATTAAACTAATCCTATCTATACGAGTGTGGTCCATGTAAACCACTAGTGCACTTTTTGGAACAATTATTATGAAGTTTACTAGAATTTAGGGTTATTTTTCTGCCAATAAAACTATTTATGTACTGTCTCTTACCAACTTTTCTAGATGTGTAAGTAATTCGGAATCCTGATAAGACCTTAAGTCTGTAACAGTAAGTACTGATAGATATTTAAACGATGATTCTCACCAAAAGATGTGAAAATTCATTAGCTAAAATATATTAGAAAAATATAGTACCTTGTCATATCATAGTATAAAGAGCACCTCATTCTCTCCTAAAATTGTATGCATTATCACTGCCGCCACAATCCCAACTCCACTACACTAAAGACCACACGCTGAGTAACACACCAGTGTCTATAATGAGATGTATTTCGGCTTCAAACGAAGCATCATTAGGAGAAATCACATGTGGAATAGGTATATACATACATACTAAGTGATTTTTATATCTCATTACTACATATCAATTTAAAATAATGAATTTCCGCAGAGTAACGCCTTTATATATTATAATAAGAGTCAAAAAATAGTGTGGTCACATAATGTTGTGCTCTGGTTTGATTTTGACACTCGTCAGATGAAACACAGCAGCATTCTGTTGATCATGCCGACAGTGCTATGGCGGCCAAGAAGCGAGTTATGGCTCTACCAAACATAAAATAATTTAACGGCATGTGTTCCAACCATAACCTACTTTATGATGCTGGTGGTGAATTGAGTGAACCATTTCGTCCGTTGGTATTTGGAGAGCGGCTACATATCTCTAAATGTGGCGCTCAATAGGTGACGGTATATCATTTAATATATAAGAGATAGACAGTTTTGGACAATGGTATCACATGTTGAGCAGTGGATTTTTATAGTCCGGTGCTAGTAAGCTTTCAGAAAATAAGGAGAAGATATGACAGGTGTAAAACACATACAGGACTCAGTCCTTATCTGCCTTCGGCTAATTAACATCCTATATAACGCTTTGATAACAAGTCTACATTTCGGTATCGATTATCAGACCTACTACATAATATAATTGAATTTCACCAGTGTAGTCGTGTGGAAATGCCACACATACATCCCATATTGATGCATGAAGTTAGCACGCGCGGATAACGCTTTTTTTATAGAAGAGGGGGCAAACGAGCATGCGGCTCACCTGATGGTAAGTGACTACCGCCGCCCATGCACAACCGCAACACCAGGGTAGTTGCAGATGCTCTTTTCTTGCCTTTAAATCGTAAACGCGCAGTCAAGAGTCAACATCGTGGCGGCACGAAGACAACACAGAAAGTGAGAGGCAGACTGTAGGCGTTCAGAAGTGTAAAACACGGAGAGAGGCACTTCCACTCGTTGTACACTATTTTCACAAATAAATGTAACAATTTACTCTACGTCACGTGATTCCACATTTACTTCGCTTGTTTGCAATGATTCATTTCCAATCGAGTCGATATAAAGGCGTTATGGTGTGCTACAGACCTTAACCTATTCGTATCGGACATATATAGCACCTTTCCGTTCTATACAATGCCAGTACACAGGGATAGGAAACTTCCATGTATATTTTGGAATGCTATTATTCAGATCTGTGATTACAATATATAGTACACGAACTTTGCGTAGCACTGGTTGTGAACAGTTGGTTATGAATGCAAACGAAAGACGAAGTTTCAAACTATACAATATCTCTTACACCTGATCAAGGGTTCATATAGATATATAGTGATATATTTCTGCGTCACATTGTTACGAGTACATATATAAATTTGATTATTTTTGCGATAAACAAATGAATTATAAAGAATTTTTTTTTTTAGTTCTAATGAAATTGTTAATTAGAAGTTTAAGTGATTTATTTATTTCGTGCTCAACGGCAATGGTTTTAAAATGGGTCAAGAATATTTTGAAAAGAACTAAAATGTGTGAAGTGATCCAAACCTTTGTGTAGAAAATTTATTAAAATATGTAAATAAAATCCTAAAAGCTTTAAAAATTAACACTTAAACTTCCATGAGCCCAAGTGTAAAAATGCAAATACGTTTCATCATCATTATTATTACAGCTCATCATAAATCTGCCGCTGAGCATATAACTCACAAAAAGAACCATTTTTTTCGTAGTGATTTTTTATGCTAAAGTTTAATGTATTACTTTGTAAATCTAAGTGAACGCTAGTAATTAGTTTCGTATAAAGTCGTCAAAACCTTTTGTGACCGGTACACACATGTCTTCCGTTTCCAATAGAAAACGTGTAACGCTAGGACTCTCATGTTTATAAGTCCATCTATTGAACTAATTTTGCGACGTAAAATAAATACACTAACAAGTATTTTTCTTATATTATACTTCAATAATAATTGAATCTCCTTTTCCCTCTACTATTTAACTATTTTTATTCTGGCAAGCCAAAGTCTGTCTGGAAGAATTTTTAAGTAGCAATAATATCACTAATAATCAACTGACGGTAAGTAGCTACTAGTACTGTAGCCTGGCACCTGCAAGCAACTTCAGACAAAAGCAGCAACATTCAATTGTGTTAACACTCCTAAGCACTAAGATGAAATACATAACAACCTGTAATTATACAGAAAGTAATAAATTTAGAGAGGAGTAAAATTCTTAACTAATCTAGCGATAAGTGAGGTTAACCCAGATACAGGACTTTTGTTTTAATCAGAAAACAATATCAGTCTAGTAGATTAGTAGTTAGACTGAGTTGCTTCAACTTTCATCTTTTTGCACTCTAAATACAAAAAGGTGAACTTAATGCTACAAGGCATTCTCTACCAATCTACTTTTCTAACTACGTTAAAAACATTTATGTCAAGTTATATTATTATAAACATATATATGTATCTAAAAGATTATTGGCAACAGAAATATTAGGCATGCCCTTAAGCAAACCTTACACAACACTGTTCATCTTAAAGTAGTCTTACGCGAAAATATTACATAAACAACAAAATAAAACGACGCTTTAATATTTTCAAAGCACCACAAAGTCAGCTTCAAAATCACTACGTTTCACGAAACGGTGTATTATCATAAACTGCGTGTCGCAAATAAATGAAATTTAATAAAGTGTCACATTTACAAGTTTTGCGAGTATGGCTCGAGTCAATGGGCAATAGTCGACCGATAAATATCCACTTCACTTTAAGGTTTCATCCATTTCTACTTTATAATGAACACGCGAAACGTAATGTGTAATTTGTAAAGCAATGTATTACATATAATTTGGAAGCGATATTTTTATTCACGCGTCAGATCCGAAGTTATCCCGGGACAACGCAAAGCTGTTGTATGACTATTAACAACGTTTAGCTGCTCCCCGGGGGGTCCACGAGGGTATCCCTGGGACAATTGTGTGTGGGGCTCGAGCTATTATTTTATTATACTATTCGTGCATCTGCATGCATAAAATTTCTAAAATATAGAATGTTATGCTTACGTTCTTAAATTTCTTTAAACATTCTAAATCTACGTGCATTATTTCATAGCGCCTACTTTACTTCCTCTGTTTCATTTTCATGTAAGAGGTTAATAAATAATACAACACCTCAAAGTTCTCTTTGATATTTTATTATCTTAATATATATAAATCACGTGTCACGTTGTTTGTCCGCGATGGACTCCTAAACTACTTAACAGATTTGAATCAAATTTGCACACCGTGTGCACTTTGGTCCAACTTAGGATAGTTTTTTGCTCGTGAGTGACCCACAATTTTTTTGCGAATTTAAGTTTTTTTATAGGACGTGACAAAGGTCGTCGAAAAGGGCAGAACAACGTCTGCCTGGCAAGCTAGTAACGTATAAAATTAACAAGATAAATTTGTAGTAGAAAATATACATTCTGCAACGGAGCAATTTATTATGTTTTATTTTCTCAATGATCATGATGTATGAAACATTAGGTTAAACAGAAATATAAATAGGTGTATCTGAAATATACTGCAAACATAAAAAGGATAACGACACTATCGAGACGGTGACGACATTTGGCGCGTCAAATTGCCGCGTTTGATCAGCCCTTTGTGCGCCTTAAGACCATTACGACTATGAGATTACACGGCCGCCGCGCGCGCATCCGACCGCACCGATGCGATTACAACCCCTCACCCCTCAACTCGCGTTACCCATGTCCCATTCCCCCCTAACCTGCAACTCGTTTTTGCATTCCCCGCATCATCGGTAACTGGATTTCATCTCAACGGCGACGGTGCAAATTACAATGGCAATTGAATCGTCTCTGAAATCTTTAAGATTGCATTTGGCCATCATTATAAACATTTACGGCGATAACGTGGCAAAGTACAAAACTTGTGGTTCTCCTTTTCCATATAGCCGATGTGCCATTGGGCCATATGTATACCTATCATATAAAAAATACATGTTATCTTTGTCACACTCAATTAAAATAAATTAAGGAGTACCATTTATCTTTTATGTACATTGTGCGCAGATTAATTTATGGAAATCTCTAAAATAAACTTATCTAGCTTTTTTAGTTTTAACACAAGTTAGTTCTTTTTATATTATTTTATATTTTTATAGCATAAGCTGCAGAACTACGTTTAAACAGTTTAGCTAGTAAAGAAAAAAATTGGTACTAAGCTAAAAATAAATAAATCTATATACACATAATGTGTGTTTAAATTTAATTCAAGGTTAAAATATATATATACGTCATATCTATAAAAGTAAATATTGTAAAAGTACTATTTAGAAATAATATTTAAATATAAACATATACTTATTCAAAAATAATCCTTTACTATCACTTTAAAAATTGCTTAATCTTTACTTGATCGTATATTCGTATTCTGACTGAGAGTTCGTCTCGGTAATTACTACCCTCACATCTACGAGTATTTCTGTCGACAAATAGCAGCAACTGCATTTCTGTAAAGGGTATAGAGATCTTGTACGGGTGTAGAGATCTCTATACCCATCAGAAGTTACAATGATGATCAATAATGAAATTTGATAATATTATTTGCAACATAAACATCACAACTTTAAATAAATTCGCTACTAAATGTAGGTCATATTTATTGATACCATCTTATTTACGTCTACTGTTGACTATAGACCTACGTAACAAAATACGAGTTTTTTGCCACGGATATGAATAAGAAGATTTATTTTTTCGAAATTTTTAATGCAGAGATCATTGACGGGAGACAGCGACAAAGCAACGAAATCCGGAATTGCGATCGTTAATCTGCCTCAAAAAAAGTTCTATCGAAAGCTTAAAGTTATTGTAGGACTTTAATAGTGTGAAATGTACACACACTTTCACTTGCCTCGCTTATTTTCTGATTTCTAACCGCGTTGGTTAGTATGGGAACAATGTTATACTTATTTACCACGGATACCAAGATATCAAAGTTGAAACCAAAGAGTGAATAATCACTAGGTTTTATCTGAGAAAATTAAACAAATTATACTTCTTTAAGAAAATTACTTTGAAAATGAAGGCTTCAGGACTTACTTTCAGCTGGAAACAAAAATTTTCATGTATCTATAATATATTATGGTTGGAGTACAAATGGGTCGGCACGACCGGAAAAGTACCACGCTCTCACAGAATACCAGCGTAAAATAACAGCTTATTGCTGCTGAGTTTCGTATATCATCTACATTTTGATTTTATTATTATTTAATCTGTATAACCACTGTACAATCCACTTACTATCACATTGGATTGTGTTACCGATTGTCACCCTAATTCCATAAAAAAACTCATAACTTTAAAACACCGTTCCACACATTGGCCACCGTGACCGAAATTCAGTCTGGAGGACATCATTATATACTCATACGTCTATTTACTAATGATCATAAAATTTTAGGGCACCCCTATTTAGATTCAAGCATATCCCATGGGATGTTAGTCCTTTGGGGAGCTAAATTAAAAACAATAACATCACTTTTTCTGCAAACGTTACGCTAACAAGTCTCTGGAGATGCGGCACATTTTTTCCTCTCTTACTGGATGACAAAGTATCAAACAAAAATAGATCTTATGCCATGAGTTGTGGGGTGATATGTGTGACAGAAAGTTTGTTCTTTAAACGTTTAAAATGTTTTTGAAAGCGATTCGGTAACATACCAGTGGTTTCAAATATACATTGCATTTATATTACTTACATATTTTAGTGCTAGCTCAGATGGATAGCGCTCGCTGTAAATTTCACACTACGTGAGCAATCCGGGTTCAATCCCGAAATTGTCAATTACAATTTTAAGCGCTGATTTACCAGGTGCTCGGTGGTGAAAGTAAACATCGTCAGGAAAACTGCATGTCTGAAAAATAAGAAAAAATATTTCGAAGACGTGAAGTTCGCCAACTCGCACTGGGGCAGCGCGGCGGACACTTCTTTGCCCTAAAACGTAGCGTAGGTATATAGGTTGTAACTATAACTTTAACATATCATTTACCTTTTATCTTTTGTGGAATTTTGCAATTGGATAATGCGTCTGACATCGAAACTATCTTTGTTTTGCAGAAGAGTCTCCTATAGAAAACAATGAAAAAAATATGTACAAAATTAAGGCTCTCAGTATGTTTAAGAAAATTTACCATATTTATATTATATGTGTTCAAAAACAACCATAGGTTTATTACAAAATACGTTTATGTACTTTCTGTAAATACATTTGCTACTAATTACTCGACTTCAGCAAAACAGTAATTTCTTCATGAGGCAATGTAAACGCTTTACAACAAAGTCCCAAAAAATATGCAGGGACTATCTATCAAAAATCTATAATTTTCATCATCATCATCATCATCATTACAGCTCTTCACAAGTCCACTGCTGAACATAGTTCTCCCTCAAGGTATACTACAAAGCACGGTCCTGAGCCACCTAAATCCATCGATTTCCTGCATGTCCTATGAGGTCGTCACTCCATCTAGTGGGGGGTCGCCCTACACTTCGCCTATCGATACGAGGCTGCCACTCGAGAACCTTTTTCCCCAAAATTTTATATAAGCAAAATTGTTTATTAATGATTATTATTATATTTATAATACTATTATAAAGAGTACATGATGGATAATCACCCTGGTCATGAGGTGATCTAAATATAGAATCATGCTGTTTCTACATATTTTCATATTTAATTGTAAATTAATTTAAAAAACTTCCCTCAGGTCATACTGATTTTTTCCAGGACCAAGTTTTTTTTTATATCGTTTGTAAAAGCATAAAATGAATGACGATAAGTATTCTTTTAAACTATGCTGAATAAAGACTGTGTTATTTTATACGTTTCCCCACTCTAAGGTTTGCAAATAGAAAACTCTGTGTTCATACTTTACACATATTGTAATATATATTACAAGGTGTACTATTCATAAGAGACTCAACTTCTCCATATCATGCCATAGGCATTGTAGAAGATATAAATAAATATAATATAATAAATACAAACCAATATTATATTCAGCTGGAGACTTTCGATGAACTGTGAATAAAAAATTCTATTCTTATTTGAAATTACATACATAAGAAACCGGTATTCGATCGTGATCTATGTCTGCAACTATTCATGTATCTTTACAAGCTACTGCGGATCTCAAGTCATATGTAATCAACACAGTACAATCCCTCGCATTACACGATCAAAGGCGCACCTCGGGTATTCATTAGCGCCGAAATCGGCATAGCCCAGTAATTTGCGAATTACACCGTTCCCCTGCGCTCTTTCACCGGCAGTAGTTCGGTCAACGTTGAGTGAATGATGACTGATGAGTGAGCGACTCGCGTGAGACCGATTTGTTGACACGCGACGCCAACACACATCACTGCTTTCCAATGCACTGTTCTACAGCATTGTTTTGCTCCCTAGACTTACGAATATCCACCTTATTCTTTAGGATTTAAGAACAATTGAAAGAATATGTAAGCGGCAATTGATTACAAATTGATCGCTTTTACAAAATTTCATTTGCTACTGGGCCAAACTATTTACTGACTTATGCTCTTATGAACTAAGAATGTCTAGTAAGGTGCGATTGTTAATATCGTTATTGTGCAATAAAATAATGTTTGCTCCGCACTAAAATACGGTGGCACGAGCTGCTATTGTATACTTAAGGGCCTGAGGGATAGAAATTCACTGATTCTGCACCGCGTGAGAGAATGAGAGAATTAAAACACTTCTTTCAATGTTCCATATCTATCTTTAAATTTAATGTTTCCTCTAAACGCTTTATTAGTTTATATACCAAAATTTTACTATCGTTTTGCGTTTTTACGGAAATGGACATTTACATCGTTTCTCTACAAATAGCGTTACTAAATTATAAGCGTGTTAGAAAAATTTCTACCAATTATAGCAGGCGTATAATTATAGTTAATAAAAATTAATTTAAGTATCTAATATATAGTACCTACCAGTTACGTGGTAGAGCCACGCAGCAGGTGTATCACGACTGCAAGCCACCTCGCAAGCAAGCTTGCTTGGAAATTTGCCTATATGCAATATTTCACTTCATTTTCTCCACTCAATATTCAAGGAATTTCCTATAATATACGAACTTTATGTTATATACACTCCCAGAGATTTTTCTACATCACTAAGACTTCGGAATATTCAAGGTAGAACCTACCCTTTGGTATTGTAGATGTAAACGTGTGGTGGTGAATATTTACCACTAGCTGGCCCGGTAGACGTTATTCTGCCCTTTCTGGTTGGTTACGCGATGAGTTTCGTTTTCACACACACACACACACTTTTATATAGACTCATCGTAATATGTATAGCTAGATCCTCTTTATGACTAATAGAACCACCACAACCTTATTATGACAATAAATTTAAAAAAAGAAAAACATTCTTTTTTAGTCTTCTGTAAGCGGCTTTAAAGTTATCTATATGTTAGACGCCATCATTTACTGCCTACAAACCAAATTTAATGGAAATCCGTCCAGTAGTTTTTGTGTGAATCGTGAACAAATATTTTTCTACAGATTTTATATATATATATATATATATATATGTGTATATATATATATATATATATATATATATATATATATATATATATAAGGTATATAATATTTGTCTAAGGAAAACATTTGTATTTTTATAAAAATATTTTATTTCTGTGTATGTATCACTACTCTAATCGCTGAGCCACGCATCTGTAAATAGGCATACGTTTTTGTTTAAATCAGGCAAATTTTCAGTATCAAAAACATTCGAACAATCGCTGCAACTAAGCCCGTTCGTATCCAAAACCCAATTGTATCGATCACGAACCAACATTCCGGTCACGTCGCAACCGTTTCTGATATTGGCATAAACAGCTACGAAAAACGCTACCGGTGAGGCATATCCCGCGAGCTGGGAGGGCCGAAGGGGACTAAGGGAGGGCCGTCCGTGAGATTAGATTACCTGCCCCCGTGGGCAGCAAACAGTTCGTTACGGGAACAAGACGAGTAACGAACTCCCCGACTTGAGGCGCCTATAGACCCTCCCTATTTCACGGCTCGTCAGTACTAACCTACTCTCCGGGACACTGCCTTCATCGAAGACGATATTGCAATTTTTATACTCTGTGTTTTATCAAAAAACATGAGCTACGCGTTTATTCGACTTCGTGTCCTCTTAATCTATACTTTACTTTACTGCATGAATTTTTTTTTGTATACAAATATCGTATATTTATATAAATATATAATATAATATAATATAAACACTCACGCCTGTCACCCAGAGGGGTAGGCAGGGACTACGGACTTCCAATTGACACGATCCTGACATACATCTTTCGCCTCATTTACAT